>JAVSCE010009626.1:0-265725 GCA_032199065.1 Smutsia gigantea | reverse complement strand
ATATCTTTGGATTTGAGGTGAGTTTCTTGTAGGCAGCATATAGATGGGTCTTGCTTTTTTATCATTCTGTTACTCTGTGTCTTTTGATTGGTGCATTCAGTCCATTTACATTTAGGGTTATTATTGATAGGTATGTACTTATTGCCATTGCTGGCTTTAGATTCGTGGTTACCAAGGGTTCAAGGGTTGCTTCTTTACTATCTAACAATCTAACTTAACTTTCTTGTTAAGTTATTGTAAACACAGTCTGATGTTTCTTTCTTTCTCTCCCTTCTTATTCCTCCTCCTCATTCTTTCTATAATAGGTGTTTTATTCTTTGCCTTTAGTTGGTATTTGGATGGTCTGCTTTCTTTGCTATGAGTTTATTTTCTCTGGTGACATCTTTGTAGCCTTAGGTGTGCCTCCATCTAGAGCAGTCCATTTAAGATATCCACCAGTGAGTGGTTATGAGGCAATATATGTAACTTTCGTTTATCTGGAAATTGTTTAATCCCTCCATCATATTTAAGTGATGTCGTGCTGGATACAATATTCTTGGTTCGGGCCCACTTCTGTTTCATAACGTTAAATATATCCTTGTATTGTCTTCTGGCCTGCCAGGTTTCTGTTAGAAGTCTGATGATAGTCTGATGGGTTTCCTTTGTAGGTGATCTTTTTCTCTCTCTAGCTGCCTTTCATACCCTGTCTTTATCTTTGATCTTTTAAATCTTAATTATTACATGTGTCTTGGTGTTGTCTTCCTTGGGTCCCTTGTGTTGGGAGATCACTTAGCAGGCTTTGGTGGACTGCGAGACTACTTCCTTCCCCAGCGAGGGAAAGTTTTCAGCAATTATTTCTTCAAAGACACTTTCTATCCCTTTCTCTCTCTCTTCTTCCTCAGGTACTCCTATAATGCGAATATTGTTCCGTTTGGACTGGTCACACAGTTCTCTTAATATTCTTTCATTCCTAGAAATCCTTTTATCTCTCTCTGCCTCAGCTGCTCTGTACTCCTGTTCTCTGTTTTCTGTTCCATTAACAGTCTCTCGCATCTCATCCATTCTGCTGTTAAGCCCGTCGATCGCTTGTCTGATTTCTGTATTGTCTTTCCTCAGTTCCCTCCCTTCCTCCCTCAGCTCTTGCACATTTCTCTGTAGGTCCATCAGCATGGTTATGACTTTTATTCTAAATTCTTTTTCAGGAGGCTGTGCATTTCCATCCCTTCAGGCTCCCTCTCTGGGGTTGTCTGGTTGATTTTGGTCTGAACCATATTCCTCTGTCTTTTCATGGCTGTATAATTTGGTCACTGATAGTTGCCACATATGTCAGCTGGGCTCTTTAAGACTTTAAAAAGAGAAGAAAAAAAGAGAGAAAAAAAAGATAAAAAAAGAAAAAAAGAAAGAAAGAAAAAAAGAAGAAAAAGAAAGAAAAGAAAAAACAAAAACAAAACAAAAACAAAACAAAACAAATAAAACAAAAAAATGCCCACCGGATGTAGATTCTGTGGGAATGCTCTAGGTGGCGCTATTGCCCCACTATTCCACAGCTGTGACTGTGCCGCTCCGCAGGGCCCTTTATCGCTCTGGCAGGGGTGGGAATGAATAGGAGGCTGTTGATCTCAGTGAGAAGTGTTAAGTATGGCTACGCTTCCCCAGTCGCCAGCTAAGGCGTCTGAAACTCCCCAGGACTCCCAGCCTGCTGGGCTGAGTGTGCTGGGGGGATCCGGCTCCTCCGCTGGGCTCCTGTCTCTTTAAGACCGCTGAGGAAAGCGCGCACTTTTTTTTTTCCTTCCCGGAGCCGGCTGCAAGCCCCCTGGCGCGTTCCCCGCTCAGATCCTGCCCCTCTGTCTCTCCAATCTCCGCTGCACTGTGCAATGTGGGTCAGCGCTCCCCGCGCAGATCACCGGGGCTGGCCACTTCGCGGGGTGCACTTCCACTCCCTCCCGGCTCTGAATCCTCTCCTCCCGCCGGTGCGCTGGGGTGGGGGAGGGCTCGGGTCCCGCCGGGTCGCGGCTCCGTATCTTACCCGCCTCTTGGGGTGCCGAGTCCTCTCGGGTGTAGCTGCACGCTGTGTGCTTTCCTGTGTATTCTCGGCTCTCTTTTAGGAATAGATGTATTTTCTGTGTTTTCGTAGATAAATATAGTGTTGGGAGGAGATTTCTGCCGCCCTGCTCACACCGCCATCTTCCCGGAAGTCCAAGACCAAGCCTTTTCAAATGAATGATGCAGAATAAAAGCACCATAAAAGAGTTATACTGAGGAAGAGATGATGTCAGACTCGGGAAGGAGATGGGACTTCAGCTGAACCATAAGCAAGGATCTATCTTAGATAAGCAAACAGGAGAGGAAAGCAATTTCCTAAGTTTCTACTACAGCATTCTACCCACAGAAAATTTCCTCTTGTTGATTCAATCATGATAGACTCCATATTTAGCAGCCTTTCGGTGTAATGAATTATACCTGGTAGAGGCTTTCAAGACTCACACAGAATATCCAAAGCCACACTCACAGCTGCCTGTAGCTCCAGACTTAAAAAAATAAACTGGATTTGGGTTTGTCTTGACTTTTACCCCTAGCATCATGGCTTACATGGTAAAATGGAAACACAGGAACTTGGCCAGTGAAAATTCAGAGCACCAGGATTTGGCATGTGCCAGTTATTAATTAATTGATTTTTAACTTCAAACACACCTTCATTTTGATCCCACTTTGTGATATTCAAGCTGGGACACTACCGGCATTTGCTTCTTTGTCAACTGGGCAGTGGGGGCCGGTGGGATCTCAGCCTCAAGGGATTTCCCCTGCGTTTCCAAGTTCCTGCTTGTCCCCTTTTTTCAAATAAGGGTTGTATTTGCTTCTGTTAACTGCCTGGAGCTTCCGTTTATCTCTTGTAGTATTTAACCACCTTTATCTAGTTATCAATTATTCATATTAAATTTACCTTTTAACGATACTGTATTGTATATTTGAAAGTTGCTAAGAGAGTAGATCTTGAAAGTTCTCATAAGTAAGAAAAATATAACTATGTAAGGGGATAGATTTTAACTAAATTTACTGGGTAATCATTCCACAGTATGTATGTATATATAATCATGTGATACACCTTGAATTTATAAAATGTTATATGTCAATTGTATCTCAATAAAACTGAAAAAAAATTACCCTATTAAAAATAATGGATATGGTTTCTCTCTCCTGACTGGGCCCTAATAAGCAGGTTTTGTTTTTCCTTAGAGAAGAGCCCATTTCCTTTAATCCGTGGGATAAAGGAAGGCACAGAGGTAGAGGTAGAGATAGAGATGGAAACATACTTTTAGCCATTTGCCTAGTCCCCTAAACCCCTTAGGCATTTTATCGAGTGGCATTATAGATACTGTATTAATGGTTCTTGCTGTGCTATCCATTCATCTGTTTGCTCTAAGCGCAATTCCCCACCCTTCCCCTTCTCCACATTGTATCACGGGGGCTGATTCTCATTTTTTGCCAACCAGTTTCTGGCTAAGTTCAGCCAGTAGTGGGAAACTGGAGAGGAAGAAAATGGGAAAGATCTGGACATCCTTCCTAACTCCCAGTGTCAAGCACTTTGCATCTTAAGCTGCCTCTTCTCCTTGGTTGTAGCTTTCAAAGTACTTTCAGTTCCTTCCAGGCAGTCCTGGCTCCTGAGCTCTCATAACGGCACCATTTCCTTTGGTCCCTCCAGTCCTGGGTGGTAGCATCTTCCTCCAGTTACTAATATCTGGCTCTGCAGTTTTTTCAAGACTCTTTTAACTAGTTTCCCAAAATAAATTCCTATGATTGAAGAACCTGGTGGAGGCTCTGTTTTCCTAATGAGGCTCAGATACACTGTAGATGTACCTTTTACATAATCTTCATCAGTTCATAGTTCTATGTGAACTATTCTCTATTACTGTCAAATATATTCTACCTCCTTTTTAGTTTTCCCAGACAGTACCATGGCTACTTCAGAAGGAATGGCACCTAATTCCTCACTGAGCACACATATGCCATAGGTTTCCTTCCTTCTTCCTGATTATTTTTAACAAGAATCATGAAAATGAGTAAATAATAAAGCCAATAGGGTTTCTTTTTGCAATTCTACATCACCACAGAGTACCTCCATGTGCACAAAGTAAGGAAGAATGAATAAAAGTCTTATTTAGGGCTAACTTTCTCTAAACTGTCTAAGTAATTGAGACAAATATGTTTCTTCCTCTCTGATTTATAAATCCCTGGTCTAAATCCCCCCCTGAGATAGGGATAAACAAGAGGAAAGGAGGAAGCAGAAAAAGAGTAGGATAGGAGGAGGAACAGGACAATGCCAGCAACTTCATTTAACTGAGTATTATTAACTTATGCTTTTCCTTTAATTTGCACAACAGTCCATGACTGGACATAATTCTTACCTCCATCTTACAGATAAAATAACTGAGGCTCAGATAAGTTAATAACTTGCCCAAAGACACCCCATTGGGCCAGTGTGTTAGATCTGGGGTGTGAACACAGATATGCCCAAAATTAAGGTCCAAATGATATGTACAATACAAGTTAGGAGACCACGAGAAGGGAAAGCCTGGGGTTTGAGATAGAGTGTCATAATGAAGACCTCAGGGCCCATTATGGGCCATCATGAAAGGCCAGAGAATGCAAAGGAGAAATCTGGAAGGGAGAATCCTTAAGGGAAGTGGAGAGGCTGAGAGCAAACCCTGCCTACTTCTAATCTTTGGCAGCAGGCAGCAGGCAGAGGAGGACCCAGTGGCAACAATTGCACAGAAGGCATTCTGGAGGAGAGAAGTGGCCACACGTGAGAAATGAGCTTGAACTCCACCATGGCATCCACAAGGCCAAAGTGTCTTTTTAGCATATGGCATCCCCCTGATAGGCAGGTAATTGCTTCAGTACCCTGGTGGAGAAGAGTCTTCAGTTGGGGTACCTTATTAAGATGTCAGCAGACCCTGGAGAGTTTAGAGAGGAGCAAGGAGATGATTACAGGGGCTGGAGGGGTTGATTTATGAGGCAAGATGGAAAGACTAGTGCTGTTACTGCTTGGATAAATGATAGCTAAGGGAGGCATAATGATATCTATAAATATTTGTAGGGTGGAAGGAGTGAGAAGAAAAGGGATTCATGAGCTACTGATGGAATACAATACCCTCTGTTTCGCTTTGCTGAACTGCCAGGAAAAACTTTCTGACAGCAGTGTCATCAGAACCACCGAAAAATCAGCCACAAGGGAAAGGGTGAAAGTGACAGCCCAGGATCACTTAAGACCAAACTCTGGGGAAAATCACAAGGTATGTTGAAGGGCATCCTCTACCCCAACTCAGGAATGGATTGGAGAGGCCCTCACTGCCATTGTGGGCACTGTAGGGCCCAGGGCTTGGAGGGCTAGCCAACCTTACCTTTCCCCTGCACACTTTGCACAAGTCAGATTTATTCCCTGTGTCTTGTTCAGACTTTCCTCTTACGTTCAAAACCTCCTACCAGTCAGTGCCTACCCATTCTACACCCACAGTAACTGAGAGCCTCCTGCAGGCCAGGCAGTTAGCTGGGTGTGGATATGAAGTCAAGGAAACAATCATTGTCTTCAAGCTGATGGTTACCTGGAAAGTCAGCCAAGCAAACATGTAAGTAGAGGCAAGGGGATAAGTGTAGGTCCGGGGCGCTCTAGGAGTAGAAAGAGGAAGCCCCAATGTAGTTGGAAGGCAGTGTGTGATAATTCCTGAAATAGGACAATGTTGAGCTTCTCCTGCATCATGAAAACAGCTATGGATGAGAAATCCCTCCTAACCCCGGGCCCCTCAACTTTTTTATGTTCTAGAAATGGCTCACTGCACACATTTCCGCTCTGAGTTAGGCAAGACAAGCTGGGCTGCTCACTCTCACAACATTGCACATGACTCCTTTGTTCACCTGTGACAAAACCAACCACAGAACTTGCCTCTTTTGCCTGAACCTGCTGAAAAGTTGGAAACAGGCTCTCCAACTCTCCATTTGTCTCATGAATTAGTAACAGATCAGAAACTGTCCTCCTGAGATTAGTTGGATACATTTCCTGTTCAGTTGCCTGAGACTTGCGACTTTCAAAACAATCCCAAATGCAAAACCACCCCACCTGTAATTTGTCCTCTCCTTCCTATACAGAGCCAAGCCACCCTGCTGAGACATCCCAATCAGGTCTCAAGTGATCTCCCTATTGTAATAACCCAAATAAAGTAAGTTTCCTTTCTTGCTTAAAGGAAAGATTATTTTGATAAGCAGTCTTGAAGAATGAATTGCAGGTAAGGAGAGGGGGAGAGGGAGAGGATGAATATGGAAAGGAAGCACCTCATACACAGGCGTGGAGCTGAGGCAGAAGACTATGTGAGTGGAACCATGGCCGGAGGACCATACTGCCATGCTACTGAAGGTGAGGAATTCAGTGGCAGAGGCATCATTTTTTTTAAAAAGACGTGACCCAAGCCAAGTATCTTTTCTGACTCAGTCTCCTACTATAAAAGTGGAGAAAAAGATAATAACTGCCCCATGAAAGAGGTCCTGTCGACAAGCTTCTGGCCCATGGAAGATGCTGAGTAACAAAACAGCACCCCCAGGACAGGACTTTGCATGTGGTCGGTAGATAGAATTATTTCTTAAGTGGTTGTTAGAAATTCCCACATCACCGCTACGACACAGTTGAGTGAGCACAGCCACTTCTGTCGCCACGTGGATCAGAGGTCAGCATAGACTGAGCTTGACGTCTCAGAGTGTCGGCTGTGAGAGTCTCATCCTGGCTCAGGGTGTTCCACTGGGGTGCAAGCTTCTCAGAAAGCAAAGAAAAGCAGACCAAATTTCCCTCGAGAACATAAATGCAACCACATTTTCAGAGCAGGTTGGTCAGATGGTGTACCTGAAAACATGAGCAGGGCCAGTCTAGCATGCAGGCCTGCGCAGCTCACACTGGACGGTGTGCGTGGTCAGCCAGCCCCTGCTGCAGATCCCAGCCCCAGCCCACCCCACTGCCACTTGTGGCAGCTGCAGTTAGTATGGACGATTGGTTCAGAGGGATAAAAACAGATTTCCCAGGCCAACTGTATTCAATGCAACATATTTTTCATATGTTTAATGGAACAGAAATTTTTATTTTAACCGACATTTATGGGCATTTGCTAGTGTTCTGCAGAGGGAGCAGAAACCTGGTGAGGAGAGATAGCAGGTATAGGAATCATATTATTTTTATCATAAGATTAGGGCACTCTGTGTTTTCTTCCCCCAAGGTGCCTTTCTCCTCCTCCCAGCCTAGAAAAACAAGAGATTATAGATGGAGGCTCCTACTGTACAAAGCCCCAGCTTGGTTAACCCTTCCTCCATTGCAATCCGGGCACCAGAGATACCATTATTTAATGCTAATACATTGTTTTTCCACTGCCTGGCTCTGGGAGATCCACGTTCTTGGCGCCACCAACTCAAGCATCAGCCAAAGCAATAAAGAAGAGACAATTCTTCATTATCATCCCTGGAAGCTACTCAGTGACAATAAGGGAACTGTGGTTTGGGATTGTTTGGGTTTCTGTATATATTCAGAAAACATGTCCTGAAGTTGTGGTTTTAGTGACAATCAGCTTTATCTACTCTAACCATCCTCCTCTATGTTCTTTTAAAACCTGTAGCTTCCATGAGATATGCAGAGACGTCAAACATGAGGACAGTCTTTGAGACAAGTGTGACCGACTCCCTCAGTTCCGTATTCCACTTTGTTTCCTACCATGTCCCTGATAAGCTTCTATCCCTTGTCTCCTCTTGTCCTCCATCTCTGTCTCAACTGTTCTTTTTCTTCAGATATAAAGAAAGCCCCAGCTGTGACTCAGGGTTCTAATCCTCACTGTGACCTTACCAAGCTGTGTAAACGTGGCTCGGTCAGTCAAGCAAGCAAGACAGCAGTTTTGTCTTCTGCGGGAGTGACCCTGAGGACTTCAGGGCACCTCCATAAAACATGGAAATAAAATTTCATATGCCATGTGCCCAATGCCTCCATAGTTTTAGAAGCAAGTAGAACACTGAGTAGGAACCTTTATTTTATTTTGTTGCCCCTGCTGAAACAATCTAAAGTAACATCTAAGTTTCTAATAGTGGAAAAGTCTTTGTAAATTGCATAATCCATGATGGACTTCAAAATTCAATGTCTAAATAGTGCTTAGTATTTGCATAGCATCATTTGCTGACCTTCTATGCAGCTGGCCAAACACACTTGGCTGACCACTGTCCTGGACTTTGTGGGTAAATGAATACCATGGATCAAAGGAAATGTGGCCCAGTACTAGAAAAGCCAAGTGCAATCCCAGGAGAGCAGTCTCCTGTTTGTAGCAAAATCTAGATAAACTTTCCCTGTGGCAAGGTAGACAAGGGAGTTTGTGGGATTAGGCTGGCACAGAAGATGAAGTCCAGTGAATGTTTTGTCCTCCCATCTCTGTGCTCCCTGATATTCTGCTCTCTGTATGTGAGTTGCAGTCAGGATTTGGAGTCATGAAATAAACTCTCTGACTCAGAAAACAGCAGTAAAGCAGCCTCAGTTCTTTTCAGCCTTGCTCTGATGCTGAAAAACAAACCTCTTGGAACTTATGAGTGTATCACAGATGCTGAGCAGGTGAGCTTTAAAAAATGGGGTTCCATCTGAATAATCTGTCAGGCTACAGATGACAGAAAGCTATTTCTGACTCCAGACAGAATGAGTGATTACTTTGATAACAAATTAAAACAAGCTTGGAAATTGGAAATTACTAGAATTAAGCTATCTCCAATGAGTGAGTGAGCTCCCTTTTTCAGCACATATTCTTCTATATTAGCCATAAACATGAGCTCTTCATTAATAGAAATTGGTTCATTGCTACCAGCCACAAGGGGAATCTACTGGATGTGTGGCATTAACTTTCAACCTGATCAAGAAGACAGCTTGTTCTTAATGTGAATGCTTTCCTGGGAACTAAAAATTCTTTACATCCCCTTTGGCTTTTTGTATACAAAGCCAGTTGTAATGTTCAACTTTCAAATGTTCAAATATTTTCTCTGTATGGGATGTTTATGGCAACAAATAATTTCTAGATGATTACTGTTTTTAATAACTATCTAATTACCATATTAATCAGAAATATCCTTTTGGCTTATAGAAGGTACCAAGGGACAGAGGTGAGAAACAAAGATATTCCTGTTGCAAACCACTTGCACAAAACTTCTGAGCATCCTATTCAGAAGGTAAGTGTGGCTGAATGAAAGGCTCAATCCTTAGTGAAGAGAAGATAATTCAGCCACCCAGCCAAATGATTGTTCAAAGCATTCAAAGTGAAATGGGCATTCTGTGACCTCCCAAATTCCTAAACATAATTGAATCACCCTTTTGTACTTCACATGTATACAGTGGGAAGTGTTGTCATTTGGTGACAACTGTATTCAAATATTTTCTGTTATTGCTTTGTTTCTTGATCTCTGATCTGTGATGACCTTTTACAACAATAAACTTGTGGGGTTAATATTCCAAAGAGGCTGTGGTTTTTTTCTTTGTATTTGTCCTAGCCTTACCAAACTTCTATTTCATCGGGTGATCCTTGCCATTTATCTAGCTAGCAAGTTTTGTCTAAATCACAATAGCCATATTCCCTGATGTCCCCCTACCCCTATCTCCCTGTGGTGGTTTTCATGGATAAGTAAGGTATGAACGTGATAATAGTATCTGTTCTAGCTTTCCCACGCTCATTCTTATGACAAGAATGTGTGTGTGTATGTGTGTAAGAAATAATGAAAAATAGCCAGTGAGAATTTGTCAAAGTATTGAGTGTTTCATTAGTGGAATTATACCAATATATTTGCATTTGATGAGATGGTAATTTTCCTGCTTCTTTTTCATACTGAGCTTGACAGACAGGCCCTTCTTTAATGTACAAATAATCTTTATGACCCTTGTAAGCAGGTCTGATGATACTCAGCTGAGTAATGTACCAGAACTGAAATTTCCATCTACTTGATGTTTTGCACAGGGGTTTTGATGAAGTCACTGTCACCTGCTATTAACTTAATATCAATTCTTAATAGGGTCCCTTTCTCACCATCTCCACACTGTTGGGGTCCAAATTAATTACTAAGTAAAAATTCTGCCACATAAATCCTCACCTCCCAGGGAGGGAAAAATAGTTTTTAATATCATTTGAAAGCTCAGAGCACAGACTGTGGAAGAAGATTCACCATCAAGACACATCTAAGGAGTCTGTGCATCAGTGAGGAAACCAGAAGCCTCTGCAAAGTGGAGCTTACTTCCTCGTGCTCAAGCTCTGTTTGTTCTTTGTCAGCATCCTTGTGTTTATTCTAAAAAATCATTAGGCTCTTCACTAGGCTCTATGGCACTGAGGTATGGGTGGGTATAACAAACCACTCCCTAAAAATAATCTGTTCATTAAATATCAAACACATACAAAAATATCAAATGGGGTATAGGATGAAATAAGCTCAATCTCTTTCAATCCTGATATTTTGTAAAAAGTTGTGACCTGATAAAAACACAAGAACTTAAAAAAATCTATTTGGTCATCTTTTGTTTAACCTAAAATTCCACCATCCGCAATAAATTTGTTATTGAATGATAATATGCTTACAGGTTTGGGGAAGGGACAAAGAGTGCAGAGGATTAAAAAGAGCTTAATCTCTATTAGGCAAACAAAACTTCATGTGAATTTGATTAGAATACTGCTGGTAGAGAAAACAGGGGGTTCAGAGTGTTCAAGAGACCATGGTTAGTGCGATGTCCTGTGAGAGTTGAGAAGATGGTGGAGGGTCTTTCCGACAGTTTAGTAGAGCATTGACAATAATTTTGCTTAAGTTACTTTTATTGTATTGCAGATCTACAAGAAGAAAATAGGGGTAGGGAATAATATTAGGGTATACAAACTGAAGAATTTTGCAAAGGGAGATAATAATTAAAAGCTCAGAGATAATTAAGGACTCCATTAACATATAGAACACTTAACTTTAATTGTTTATCAGGTGTTAACAAAACAGATTTCTCATATAACCCTTTTTCCTAAAATTGAAAACTACCCTTCTGAAGCTTCCCTCAGATCCCATTGGATATGTCTAGCTTCCATTTTCTTAGTTCCATACCAGCATCTTTTCTTTAGCTGGATTTCTAACTTGGCTCCTAGAGCTGATTTACCAGCTCAAAGCACAGGAAATGCCTAGAAGTTTGTGGTATGAGGCCTTTAGTCAACAACTGACCACTAGGGCTATGGGAATATGAAAGCCTTGCTCTTTCACCTCAGGTGGGCTAAACCCTGAGACATAACTTTCCCTGAAGAATTTTCCTGGTCTGGATGAGATTACCTTCCACAGGTCCCTTCTTGAAATCTCAGCCTCATTTAGCTTCTTTCCTCTTCATGAATTGCTTCCTCCAAGTCCTTACTAGATTCTTCTTAACAGATCACTTGCACAAATTCACCATCTTAGGGCTGCCTTCTGGGGAACCCAATTAAGATACACTGTTGCTGGATATGTCCACCTGAAGATCTGTATGAAAACTCTAACCTATTGTGAACAAAGCCAGTATCCCACCTATCACTTCCTCTTACTATTTCTGTTAGGAATGCATCATTCGTACAGTTACCCAGGCACAAATCTTTGGAGCCATTTTTAATTATTTCTTTTTTATTTAATACTTGACTAACATTTGTGTTAGATTTTATCATTTAAAAAACACTTTTGTTTTTTAATGTCATTTGATTCTCAAAATAAACTTTAGAAATCTGCCAGCCAGATTTGATCATCTCAGTCTTTGAGGGAGGGAACAAAGGATAAAGGAAATTAAACAGCTAGTTAATTGAGTGATTGGAATTAGGACCTGTGCCTTTGACTTTGATTGACAACTTTTCTACAGGCCAGATGTTCTTTCTTCAGGATCTCTCCCCAATGCCTCCTTTTTTTTCTGTGTATTCCACACAACCTAAGTTTAGACCCTTGATACCCTTTCTCAGGTTATAGCAGTTGTCTCCCAAATGATTACTCTGCTTCTATTTCTCCTTGGTTCATGCCTGCATGTCCCTACCAAATTAAGACCCTTACAGCACATCTTATTTTCTTCCTTGTGATCTGCATCCTGCAGGCCTTCCTAATTTTAACTCTTACCCTTCCCTTCTATCTAATTCTAGGGTTTGTTACTGAATATATTGTATACTGAATACAGCTATATTTAAGAGTACAGAAATGAGCACCTTGAAAAGGGGAGCTATTATAACAAACACCTAAAATGTGTGCAATGCCATAGAACTGAGAAATGAGAGGCAATAAAACTGATGTAAGAGGTTGGAAAGATGACTATGCCATGTTATGCACTGGGAAAAGTCTTGGTAGAATAATTGCCTGTTATATAACTTGGGAGGCAGATCACATGCCTCATGAGCCTATTGGGCTAGAGGAAGAGGTTGGATAACTTCTTTAATGTGTGTTCAAAAGGTGATTAGTTTCTAGTCTAACGAGATGTCTGCAGAAGTGATGAAGCCACCTAGGTCTGCACATGAATTCCATGCTATGCAATCCTCTAGTTCCCTTTCCCTCCATAGGGAGCCTGGAAACCTTATGTAGAAGATGGCAAAATCTTGAGATGGAAAGATCCTGGACCCCAACAAGTGCTGGAGGACTTGTCACCAAGAAAAACTGCCAAGACCTGCACTGGACTCTGAAATGAAGGTTAAATAGCCTGTATCTGTGTTAAATCCTGAGATACGGCAGTTTGTTTTGATACCAAAGCATGCCCTAGGGCATCCTGTTTGAAAGCCTACAATGCCTGCATCTTCCATTGCAGCACAAGCAGAGTGATATGCAGAGTGCTAAATGTTTGGAGATTATTAAATTACATAGAAACAAAAACTCATATCATGAACTGATTTTAATGAATAAAAAGTATACAACCATTCATGGACACTAGTGCACAATAAGTACATAACTAATGTAAGAACTCAAGGAAGAAAATGGGTGATTATGTTTAATATCCCAAATAACTATTCTTAACAGCAATGAATTGAATTATTCAATTATAACCAAGTGAATAGAAAATAATTAGTTGAGACATTTTCAGAAAATACTCACCACCATCCCCCCAAATTGTATTTATGTAAATCATTAAGTAAATGGATGATATATATAAACTATACTCTTCATAACAAATTCATTATTTTCTTAGTGCGAGAAAAATATGCTGGTGGTTATTTATTCCCTTACGGAGTAAAATATATTAGTAAAAAGTTTTAACAAACACTTGCCTCAGAGCGAGGGAAGTCAGGCTTGCTGGAATTTGTGACATCCACAGAACTCAAAGCTGTTCATAAAATTACTTCTTCGGTGACTCTGGTTCACAGTGTCTGGTTCTGGTACCCTCATCCTGCAGCATCAGTCAAGGTGAGTTCCATAAACATGACAATGCCTGACACAGTGACATGTTACAAGCCAGCAGACACCATGGTTCACAAACTATTAAAGTGACTTTCAGAGACACAGCCTTCCCCATCCTACTGGCTTCCACAGCTGCCAGTTTTGTCTCAGCAGAATGTATTAGCCTCTTTCTCTATGTCCCACTGCTGAAAAATCAAGGGTCAGTTGTAGTAAATCCAACCTAACTCATTCTAGGTCATTATTACTTAACCTCCTTGCACAAATACCCTCTGAGTAGCCTCTTCTTCTTCTACCCATATCCCAGCATTTGTTTCATTAACCCCTGTGTAATGAGATCATGGCCTTTTGTCAGGAGGGTTCCTCCCAGCTCCTCTTCAAGTTTTTCTGCTCAGCTTATCACTAGATTCTACCCTCACTTTGCATCCACTCAACCCAGCCCTCCAACAACATGCCTTGGCTCCGCATGCAGTGAGCTGTCCAGTACCACCCTGGGCTCCAGAATGCTGTCTCTGCCTCTGTTCAGACCTCCATTTCATCCCTTAACATTGGGACTCTTCTCAGGTACATAACTGCACTTCACACTTGCTTCTTTAAAGCAAATCTTTAAAATGTAGACCAGTGAAGCTAGTCAAGAGGATGAAAATTGATGGGTGTACTCTTCGGCTGTCCTTCTCAGTGCCGCAAAGCAGGGTCACTGTGGCACACAGCATCTTTACTGCTCTCCTAAGACATTCCCTATGGCCCAATACAGAAAATCACAGCCTCAAAGTCTTTCCTATATGTTTTCCCATGTGGCCCCCAACCCCAACCCCAACTCCTGTCCCATAAGGAACTTGATAGATCTTATATAAATAGCATGAGACAAGTGAAAAGCGCAGAAACTATCCCAAGATTGACTATTTATAATATTAACCTACACCTGAATTATCTTCGCAGACAGAAAAATGAGTTATGGTATACCAAGAGCAATATACAGCATTTTTTATTCCAAGAGCTAGAGGGGATAAAGAGGTGGCTGTTTTCCAGAATTTCTGGAAAAACTTCATGCACAGTAGGGCATCTTGAATCTGGGCAACTAGCCTGGGGATTAGCCTCAACGGGCATAGGACATTCCTAAAACCTCAAGATGGTCTCAGATTTGTTTAATTGTGCTTCTCATCTGTACAAAATGTTTCTGCTCTTTTCTATATTTATAAGTTATATAGATACACATACACATTATTGTATGAACACAGTACGTACAACATAAGTCATCTACAAAAAATAGAAATTCAAAAGATGAGATGGGAGAGAGAAAAAAGGAAGGGAAGAAATAAACTTCCATATTTTCCCATCCCAGTGGACTGCTTATAATATGCACCCTGATGAACATAAGTATCACTTCGGTGATGACTATTTTAACAGAAGTATACTAAGCAGTAGATGTGACACTCAGAGTCAGTGATGTGATCAGCCAGGAATAGACAAAGGTGGACAGTACCTTAAAATCCTCTTTCTAAATTCCTCTAATTACTCTACAACTAGGAGTAAAATTTTCTATGCAGCTGGAACACACATTATTTGCTCCCCTTTTATTGATATGTTGGTATGTATTTGTAATGGGTATGGGTAAATCTCTCACCATCTTGTCATAAAGAAATCTATGGGATAGTCAACATTTCCTAGTTGTCCTTGTCCCCTGATTCTCTTGCCTAAATTCTTCCAATTTGGATTGATTCCTTGGGGAATCATGCCTCCCATTCTTTGCAATACTTCCTTCTTATGGATCCATCTACTGGATCCTATTTCAAGAAGATGTGGAGGGGCTGGTGGGGAAAGAGGATGCAGGTGCCTTGGCATTTTTGTTTCCACATAATAGGCACCTACTGAAACCAGCTAAAGGGCATAGTGAGCTGTCCTTGACTCTCCAGAGCACAAATAGCATTTATCTCTGGGCAGCGGGCAGCTCCAACGTGGATTTTTGTCAACCTGTCAATTTTTTTTTTCCTTAAACAGAAAGCAGAGTTCAGTAAATAAAGATAAATGATTGTGCTCCTTCTCTGCAGACCCTGGAGCTAAACTGAACAGGCCTCTTATGGTTTGGCCCTGCTTCATTGACTGTTCAGACAGCCCAGTAATACGACAGATGTACCCAGCCGTTCCCTCTTCCCCGCTGTCCATTAGATTATGTTCATTTTGTCTGAGATGCCATTAGAAGTCTCAAGGTCAAAGAAGTTACAGGGAAGAAAAGAGGATGACTAATTTTTTCCTGCAGCCATTCATTGCCCAAAGAGCCTCCAGACAGGTGGGCTCCTGCTTTGTGAGAGGCACAAATAGGGGGGCTTCATGCAATTTACTTGAAATAAAATGCAGGTGTGCAATTAACCCAGACACATTCTGGCAATCAGCACAGTCCAACACCAGAAGTATTATTTGAGTCAGGGTAGAATATTATTTGGGATATTTTCCTAAATGACAAATGAATGATTTGCCTATAACAACATGCTGAGGAAGAGCTTGGGGAGCAGAGGGAGCTTACATTTCTTTGTTTCTTTTTAGTAAAAAATGTAATAATGTTTTGTTCCCAAACAGTGTTTCCCTTGATATTTCTTGAGGATATCATACAAATAGAGAATTTGTCCCTGCTTAGCAGCTGTGATTATGCACGTAATGGTCCTTGAATTTATATAGTGCATTACTCCTGAGCTCAAAGCACTTAAGGTGCATGGCCACATCATTAACACTTAGAATCATAGAATGTGAAAACTGGAAAAGACTGTGAGGATCACCTGCTTCAGCTCCTCCACAGACAGAAAAATATGCAGGGCTATTATAGAGGGTCCTTCACCTGCTTCCTGCATGTGAGGCCGATTCTTTCTAAATGATGTCAGGGGCCATTATCTTCATCTCTGAAAGCACCCACAACATCTAGCATAAGCCTGGGTACAAAAGAAATAGAGATGAGCCATCCCATTGACTGGTAGAATTATGGAGTTGGTTAGCTGGAAACCAAGAGACCACCTAATCTCTCCAGAAATCTAAGAGTTCTGCCCAAATGTCCAGAAAGGAAGGGCACAAAAGGGAAATTATGTAAGAGGGTTCCTGGTTCCATCACTATTTCAACCAGATCCACTCTCTTTTAATTTTTAAATATTTCGTGAGATTTTAACATATGAGACTATTGTTTGAAAAAAAGTTCTCCAAAGCTTAAAAAAAAATAAAAAAGTAGAGAAATCATATAGCATCTCAGAGAGATTACCATTTAACTTTCCCTTGAGCTAGTATTGGAAAAACAGCAGAACTTAACTCTCATCTATAATACGTTGTTTAGTTGGGGCTTGTAAGGCAAAGGTATGAACAAAAAACACAGAGTGATCATCAGAATGTTTCTAATGTTTTGTCCCTATCTAATTGCATTTGACAAGAATTTTTTGAGCATCCTGTTGTGGTCATCACTGTTAGAATGAAGGCTGCATGGAGTACCAGAAAACAAACTCTTTCTGAGCTTTGAATGTATTTGAGCAGAGAAAATTCATAATGTATATAAATGCACATTTAAGAAGATAAGCACCAATGTTCACAGTTCAGATCATAAGAGAACAAACAAAAGATAAGTTAGGTGAAAGAGGGAAAACTTATTAAAGTTTGTGGTACTTGGAAGGGATCTTAGATACCGTTTATTATCAGATGGGTAAATAGAGGTCCAGAGAAATGGGATCCTCAGTATGTCCTGATACTGTTCTGTCTCCTGGTCTCCAGTTTAGGGTCCTTTTGTATATTAAGCTGTCTTCTTTAAACTATGAACAGCTAAACTCTATTTATATGAGAAGAAGCAGGGCTTAAACTAGGAAAGGAGAGAGTAGAGCTCCCTCAGTGCATGAGGAAGAACCATGGTGCCGATTCGGTGGGCCCTGGCCGACTTGACTGGTGCAGGAAGTCAGATGACCATAGACAACAACTCCATTTAGCAAACAGTCATCAAGTAAAATCCCTGGGTAAGGCACTGTGCAAGATGCTTCAGGGGTAGGAAAAAAATATATAGGTAATGCAGTTTCTGCCTTCAAGAAAGCTCTCTAGAATAAGGGTATGAGAAATATTCACACACATTTATAATTGAAAGTAAGGTGAGCACCTAGTAAAGTGCTTGGCAGACTGAAGAATCTACATACTAATGACTGTCAAATCTCACCTGGATTTAGCTCCTGCATTTCAGACTCACACATCCAGCTGCCTGTTGGCATCTCATCTCCACCTGGATGTCTTATGCTCTCCTCAATCTCAAAAGTCCAAAACAAAATTCATCACTGTCCCCCTTTCCTGCAGCTCCCATTCCATATCTTCCTCCTGAGTTATCTCAGCACACACCTAAGGTGCCCATCTTGGTAAGGAGCAACACCTTATCCCGTACCATCTATGCAGTTACCTGGGAGCCTTCTTTGGCTCTTTCTCCCCTTCACTCCTCAATCCACTCAACTCCTGGTGGTTTCACCTCTTAAATAGTTCTAAAAGCTTGTCCATTTTTCTCAAGACTCATTGCCAGTGCTCCGTCCAAGATGTCATCATCTCCTAGACTCTGACACAAGCGTCCTAACAGATCTCCCTCTCCCCTGGCTTGTCCCTTCCTATCCTAGATATACATTAGAGCATAAATGATCATTCTTTAATTCATATCTAATTGTATCTTTCCTCTCACAATTGCTCTAAGGATTAAGGATAACACTGCTTAACATGTCACAGTTTTTCCTCATTTTCCCAATTCACCATCCTAACCATATTCCCCACCAATGTTCTTCCCCCTTATACCCACCCTTCTTAATATTCCCTTAATATTGGGGTCTGCCAGATTCCTGGGTATTGCCATATCTCATTACCTTTGCCCACACTGTATCCCTATTTGAATCCCTTCCCACACAAAATCACATAGCCACACATACAAAGAGAAAACAGACACATATTCCACATAACTGGCTCCAATTCATCTTCAGATTTCAGCTTAAATATTACTTCCTCCAGAGTTTCCCTGACCCTAGACGAAATACAGACCCTATTTCTATGGCATCTTATTTGCTCTATGATAATACGCTCCACACTTTATAGTAATATTTCTAAATGTCTGTCTTCTCCAGAGAACTGGAAGGTCTGACTTCTGCCTGGCTTTATTCCTAATGCTTAGAACACATACACACAGTGTTTAATAAATATTGAATGAAGAAGGAATGAATGAACAGTTATTTGGCAATATCCAAGAGCATTTAATCTCAGGTAAGCAAGGCTCCAAAGATTTAAAGGAGGGTGCACTTTAAGTGAAAATTAGGCATATTGGAAGCAATTTAAAACCCTCTCATCCCAGCAGGCTGGTGCCACGCCCAAATCAGACCATGGCTGGGGTCATCATTTCACTGAGCATTAAATTCATTCACAAAGGAAAACAATTCCATTCATAGTTGCATCAAAAAGAATAAAATACCTAGGAATAAACCTAACCAAGGAAGTGAAAGACCTATACTCTGAAAACTGCAAGACACTCATGAGAGAAATTAAAGAAGATACCAATAAATGGAAACACATCCCATGCTCATGAATAGGAAGAATTAATACTGTCAAAATGGCCATGCTGCCTAAAGCAATCTACAGTTTCAATGCAATTCCTATCAAAATACCAACAGCATTTTTTCAACAAACTAGAGAAAATCATTCTAAAATTCATATGGAACCACAAAAAAACCCGAATAGCCAAAGCAAGCCTGAGAAGGAAGAATAAGGCTGGGGAAGTTATGTTCCCTGACTTCAAGCTCTACTACAAAGCCACAGTAATCAAGACAATTTGGTACTGGCACAAGAACAGACCCATAGACCAATGGAACAGACTAGAGAGCCCTGTTATAAACCTTTCCATATATGATCAATCAATATATTATAAAGGAGCCATGGACATACAATGGGGAAATGACAGCCTCTTCAACAGCTGGTGTTGGCAAAACTGGACAGTTACATGCAAGAGAATGAAACTGGATTATTGTTTAACCCCATACACAAAAGTAAACTCGAAATGGATCAAGGACCTGAATGTAAGTCATGAAACCATAAAACTCTTAGAAGAGAACATAGGAAAAATCTCCTGAATATTAGCATGAGGAACTTCTTCCTGAATGCATCTCCTCGAGCAAGGGAAACAAAAGCAAAAATGAACTCATGGGACTACATCAAACTAAAAAGTTTCTGAATAGCAAAGGACACCATCAACAGAACAAAAAGGCATCCTACAGTATGGGAGAATATATTTGTAAATGACATATCCGACAAGGTGTTAACATCCAAAATATATAAAGAACTTACATGCCTCAACACCTAAAAAGCAAATAACCCGATTAAAAAATGGGCAGAGGATATGAAGAGACAGTTCTCCAAAGAAGAAATTCAGATGGCCAACAGACACATGCAAAGATACTCCACATCAGTAATTATCAGGGAAATGCAAATTGAAACCACAATGAGATATCACCTCACACCAGTAAGGATGGCCAGCATTGAACAGACTAAGAACAACAAATGCTGATGAGGATGCGGAGAAAGGGGAACCCCCCCTACACTGCTGGTGGGAATGTAAGCTAGTTTAACCATTGTGGAAAGCAGTATGGAGGTTCCTCAAAAAACTAAAAATACAAATACCATTTGACCCAGGAATCCCACTCCTTGGAATTTACCCAAAGAATACATCTTCTCAGATTCAAAAAGACATATGCACCCCTAGGTTTATTGCAGCACTTTTTACAATAGCCAAGATATGGAAGCAACCTAAGTGTCCATCAGCAGATGAATGGATAAAGAAGAGGTGGTACATATACACAATGGAATACTATTCAGCCATAAGAAAGAAACAAATCCTACCATTTGCAACAAGATGGATGGAGCTGGAGGATATTATGCTCAGTGAAATAAGCCAGGTGGAGAAAGACAAGTGCTAAATGATTTCCCTCATTTGTGGAGTATAACAACGAGGCAAAACTGAAGGAACAAAATAGTGGCAGACTCAGAGACTCCAAGAGGGAACTAGTGGTTGCCAGGGGGGAGGGGTGTTGGGGTGGGTGGGAGAGGGGGATTGGGGGATGTTGTGTTTTTGGTGCACATGGTGTGGGGAATCGAAGGGAAAACAGTGTAGCACAGAGAAGGCAAAAGGTGAATCTGTGGCATCTTGGTACACTGGTGGACTGTGGCTACATTGGCGTATGGGTGGGGACTTGATAGTATGGGTGAATGTAGTAACCACATTGTTTTATCATGTGAAGCCTTCATAAGAGTGTATATCAATGATACCTTAATAAAAAAAAGAAAGCCCCCCTCAAAAATATATATAAAAAATAAATACATACATAATTGCAGTGGTAACAAATTAGGGGTCTGTTACACTAACCAACTTTTCTCTATTGACACAGAATTTACTTTGAGGAGCAGAAATAGCCAAGTGAGCAGATTTCATAATTGCAGAACTTTATTTTCACTTTGTTCTAACTTTCCCAGTGAAACAGAACATAAAGAAAGCCTTTTGCAAATGGATAATTACACACCACATCTCAGGATTATGAGATACTTTGTAACCTTTTCTCCTCCTTTTCTAATGTGACTGAGCACCATCACAGAGCTATTCTTGCCCTTAAGGGAAAGAAAACACTTCAAATCACTTCTCATATCTAATAGTATGATTTCATGTTTATTAACATATACCCATAAAATTTGTAATTTTTCAGCACCAGAAGGGACTATATGGATCAGCTAACCCAAACTTCTATTTTAGAAAACTGAAACTTAAGGTCAAGAAAAGTCCATGACTCCTTCTAACATGAAAATTCTGGTGTAAGGGAAGCTTTACATCAAATGAACAGTAATCACTGACTTTATAGAAAAAGGGAAGTGGAGGGTCATCATTAGGTATAGGAAGAGAAGATGGAGTGGAAACAGGTATCAAATCAAAGCAAATCAAAATCTGATTCTGTGGTCTGCTTGTTCAGTTTAGATGGCTTAAGACAAATCATTTATACTCACCATCCCCTGGACACACAGAAAGGTAAGACACCAGAAGGTTAAGAGCATAGACTGTGGAAGCACACAGAGCTATCTCCAAACCAAAATGTGTCCCAAACCAGTACCGCACATCTCTTGATGGGTGTTCCAGTTGCTTATCACACAAAGTGTCCATCATGTCTGGCCAGCTTTGGCCACTCTCTCCATTATCATAATCAGTGTCCAGAATTAATCATGCATATGGGCAAACTCCTAGAGAGCTCTGTAATTATGATCTCTCAGATGGTTTCTCTCCCTCTTATTTAAGTGCTAAGAAAATTTTGAGTAACTTCAAATCTTCAGATTTAAACCTGTATCTCTCAGGCCTTTAATTGTATCTGGGTGATGCCTATCTGAATGCCTCCTGTGGGTAAACTTGCAGCCCATTTGATTGTTTGGATAACACAGACCAAATAACAAGATGACTGCATCTTACCTTTCAATATATTGCAATTTGACCTTGTCCGCTTGAAAAGTTTTCCAGTCAAGTAAGTTAGTTCACATGTCTTTCTAAAAACAAAAACCCAAATCCCTTATAAGGAATCAAGATATCAGAAGATCCACCAGTAGAATTCAAGGAATGAAAGATCCATAATAAGATCTCTTCTTCACTTGCCCAAGAAAGTAACATTTATATTTCTACAAATAATAATTCACCTTCAGTAACCTTTTATAAACTCACTGAAACAACTCTTTTCAAAGTCAACAATGACCCTTAAGTTGCTAAAACCAACAACCAACCTTTTAAGTTTTATTTGGCCCCTCCCAGCAGCAACACTTGACATAACTATTCATTCTTCTTTGAAGCCTTTTCTTTTTTGGCCTTTGGGTCCCAGTTCTCTTATTTCATCTCCTGGTATACTGGCTGCTCCTTCTCAGATTTCTATTTTCACCTCATTTTACCAAATTCTAAATGTTGGGCTGTTCTACAGCTTACACTTTAGATATCTTCTTTATATATACAAATATCCTGAATTGTCACATCCAAGATTATGCCTTAAAATATTATCTAAATGCTATTGGTTTTCATCCAAGACCTCTCCACCAAAATCTACAATTTTGTAACCAACCACCTTCTCAACATCTCCAGTTGGATGTCTTATAGGCATTAGACTTAAAGCTGTCTAAAGTACTCCTCTTATTTTACCCTATGCTATCTTCTCCATCTCTGTAAATGGTAGTTTTGTTTTTCCATGTGCTCAGTTATAAAAGCTTGATTCCTCTATTTAACTCATAAGTTACCTCCAACCCCAAAGTAAATCCCATTGGCTCCACTCTCAAAATGGAAACAAAATTTACCTATTTTTCTACTTGCAACTACACTTTAGTACAAGCTGCCATCATTCCTCAGCCAGAACACTGCAATAGCTTTTTAATTGGCCTTCCTTACTTCCTTCCCAAAAGTCAATAATTATAGAAATCTTAAGTCTGATCACAACTCTCCTCTACTTAAATTCTCCTATTTCCCATTTCACCAGAGTTGGAGGCAAGTCTTTCCATGGCCTACTGGGTTCTTCACAGTTGAGCATCTCCCACCTCACTGGGCACATCTCCTGACCATTCCATGTTCTTTACTGTCTTCAACCGTACAAGTTTTTCTCCTATTTTTCAAATGTGCTAAGTCAGTTCAACAGCATATCATTAGTAGCACTAATACTAAGACCTAATGATATGCTCTCTGACATATTTACTGTGAGTTCATGTATTTCTATCATAGTGATTTAACACATGGCCCTTCACATACTATCTACACAAAAAAATAAGTATTAGCTTATATGTCCTATGGTATTCTTTTAAAATACATGTATTTGGAAATTAAAGGAACTCTGTTCATATACAGGATTGCTGATTATCAACTGGAAAATCTTAGGCAACTTAATCTCTCTACATTGAGAATTTCTCATTAGCCCGGGGATAATGATGTCTATCTCCATTCACAGGTCTGCAGTGAGGAATAGAAGAGGTCATTCAGTGAAGCTCACAGCACTGCATGTTGCACATTGTATACATCTCTGCTGTTGGTTGAATCTGCATCTGAGTTAACGTCTCCTAAGATTGCAGTTCCTAGAGCCTGAGTTTTCAACCCTGGACCATCTCTGAAGAGATTTTACAAAGCACTGATCCTCTGGCTTCACCCAAGATTAATTAAATTCTTGGGAAAGAAGCCAGCCGTAGGTAACTTTTCAAAGCTTTCCAGGTGATTCTAATGAACAACCAAGGGTGAGAACCATACTGCTGGAATCAGTCTGCCTAAATTCAGATCCAAGCTCTGCCACTTACTTGCTATGTGACTTTGATCATGTAAATTAATCTTTCTAGGGTTTAGCTTCTCAATCTGTAAAATCGAGTTAGAAATGGAACCTTCCTCACAACGTTGCTATAAAGATTCAAAGAAATAATCCATGCAAAGTGCTTAAAATATCATCTACCTACATACTAAAGCTCAACAGAGAGTTGGCATTATTAATAAAAATCATCTGTATTTCATTCCTCTCAAGGACAGGGGCTGTGCTGTGTGTTCATTTATCATCACAGAAATGGGATCATGTACCTAATGCATGCTCTATACATGATTATAGACCAGCTAGGAGCTTCTTTTGACTGTGTTATCATGGAAACCCTACAGAACAGAATATCAGTGTAAACCATTATCCACTTATAGCTCAGAGATCAATTGGGAACCATTTAGGGCAAAGGCATTCACCCAGAAAATAAATAAGAACCGGAGTATTACAAAGGGAAATGAGATATGCAACCTTACAATATTGTCCTTGGTTGGCCTTAGTGGGGAGCAAACAGGAAGGGAAAGAAAGGGTGTTTTAACACATTTATATTTTGGAAAAGAACAATTTGGAGGAATCCCAGTCTTCGAAACAAGGGCAGAATCAATGACAGGGTGGGGAATCCCTGGAAGCTAACATATACCTGTTTGGCATGAAGATTGAGCATTCTATTACATAAATAAAACATTAACAAGATGATATTAAAAACCCAATGGTGATGTTTCAATCTTCAGAGCAAAACGTATCAAGAAGGATACACTGTATAATGGCTGAATGATGTTTTCTTCATTATATTGGCACTTTACAAATTCAGAAAGGAACACTAACCTCACACCATTTGTTTTCCTCAGACAGTTCCAAGAATAAAAATGCCAAATAATTATATTCTTGTTACTCTCCAGGATTTTCATTTGATATTCAATATGAAGACTAATATGAGGAGGTGGAAAATAATTTTTCTTCACCTATCTGATAGAGTTTACTTTTATTACCCAAGCTCTTTACTGAAAATTCAATAGACTGCTTATAGCCTACTGTTTAATCTATGAACTCTGCATTCTGTTAATTCCCACACTGACTGCATAACACAGGGAGAAAGTTTTTTTTAAAAATGAGTTTGAAGTAACAGTAACTAAGTTGACATACGGTGAATTGTTCTATTTTCTGGCATTTTTTGTTGAAAAAACATGATGCTTTCCACATTATAGTAATGATGATGATTATTTCCAACATATTTAATAAAGTGCTTTAGATTTGACTATTTCTATTAAATTAACCAGATGGTGATAGCACATAATTTCACCCAGAAATGTACATTAATTATTAACAATAAATGTAGGGCAAAACAACAGACTTCAGTAATATAACTGCACATCTGCAAAGGAGATTGTTGGTGATTTGAAAATGCTAATTCTGTGATTAATCTTCCATTTGGCTACTGAGCAACAGAAGTCTTGCAAACAAGAATACAAAAATGAATGATGGAGCATGCAGACTTCAAGTCGGATTCTGATCTCAAACAGCAGGAGACTTTGGTAGGCAATTGGAACTTCTCACCAAAACTATGTACTTTTGTCACAAAACCATTTGGAGGAGTATGTGTTCTGTTGTCTCTATCTGAGGTATCTGTCCCTGACATAGTATAGGAAATCCAGTCTTCTTTCTTTCCAGATATTTCAAGTCTACCGTCCCAAAATAGCTCCCTTAACAGAATTAACATTTTCACATAGTCTGAAATCACCTGTTCACAATACAATACAAGGAGATTATTCTTTACTGTTACAAAATCATGGTGCCTCCTCACCTGGTATACTCCATACAATTCTGGGCACTTCATCTCAAGGGAAATATAACAACAATAGAAAAGTTCCAAATAATCAAGTGTCTGTCTAATTAAGGACATCCTATGGGTAAACAGACCAGGGGAAAAAGATCTTTCAATCCATCAACAAAGACAGAAGGGAAATACAACCAAAGTCTTTAACACTACATATGACAAATAAGTCAACTCCACATTGAATGAGCAACTCTCAGATGTCGAGAACACATATGATCAAGAAGAGTCCAATTGTTAGCCCTCTGAAATGGACATAACATTTATAGCTTAAAAAAGAAGACTCGGGACAAATTTAATAAAGTCCACTTTATAGAACTTTCTGATCTTTGCAAGGGATCCAAAAAGAGTTATAAATTGAAAGTATAATTTCAGAAACCTTTCCTCTTAATTCCAAATGAATACATCCATTCTGTACAATAAAAAGTCTTAAATAAAAGGAAAGACATGCCATTTCATGGATTTAAAGACAATATTGTTAATATGACAATATTCTTTAAATTGGTTTACAGATTCAAAGTACCAACTGACTTATTTTCAGAAATTAGCAAGCTGACCCTAAAATTTACCTGGGAATTCAGAGACAAAGCATAGCCCAAAAAAGTTTGATAAAGAAGAATAAAGTTGGAGGACTTACATCAGTATTTCAAAACTTAGTATGAGGCTAAGATATTTAAGAAAGGTTTGTACTGGCATAAGGGAGGACACTTTTAAAAAGTGGAAAAGAACTGAGAGTCCAGAAATAAATTCTTGCACTTATGGTCAATGATTTTCAATAAGGTTGCCAAGACTTGTTGCCAGTGGGAAAGAACAGTTTTTTCGACAATGAAAAAATGAACTTGGACCTCACATCATATACAAAAATTAACTCAAAATGGATCATAAACCTAAATGTAAGAGGTAGAATTATAAAACCTCTAGAAGAAAATATGAGTAAATATTTGTGATCCTGGATTAGATAATGATACCTTAGATATGACATCAAAAGCATAGGCAAAAAACAAAATATAAACAGAGACTTCATCAAAAGGAAAAACTTTTGTTCTTCAAGGGACACCATCAGAAAAGTGAAAAGACAGCTCAAAGAATTAGTGAAAATATTTGCAACATCATCTATCTGATATTGGTGTAATATCCAGAATACTCTTAAAACAATAAAAAGACAAATAACCCAATCAAAAATTGGGCAGCACACTTGAAAAGACATTTTTATAAAGAAGACATACAAATGGCAAATAAGCACATGATGCTAAACATCATTAGTTATTATGGTTATGCAAACCAGAAGCACAATAAGAACTTCTTCACTGGGTTGGTTATAACCAAAAAGATGGACAACAACTAGTGTGAGTGAGGCTGAGGCTGTGGAGAAGTTGGAACACAAAATGCAAAAAAAGTTGGAATGCAAAATAGTTCAGCTACTTTGGAAAATAGTTTCTCAGTTACTCAAAAAGGTAAACTAGAGTTAGCATATGACCCAGGAATTACACTCCTAGGTACATATCCACGAGAACTGAAAACATATGTTCACCCAAAAACATGTACATAAATGTACATAGTAGCATTACTCGTAATAGCCAAAAAGTGGAAACAATCCAAGTATCTATCAATTGATGAACGGATAAACAAATGTAGTATATCCATATAATAGAATAACATTTGGCAATAAAAATGGATTAAGTACTGATATATGTTACAACATGGATGAACTTTGAAAGTATTATGCTGTTTTAATAAAGAAAGACAACACGTAAGTACATATAACATATGATTCCATTCATACAAAATGTTCAAAATAGGCATATCCGTAGATTCAGAAGGTAGATTAGTGGTCACGATGTGCTATGGGGAGGAGGCAATGGGAGTGACTGTAAATGAACACAGGATTTCTTTTTAGTGTGATGAAATGTTCTGCAATTACATAGTGTTTTGTACAAACTTTGAATATATTAAAAGCCACTGAATTGTACACTTTAAATGGGTGAGTTTTATGGTATGTGAATTATATCTCAATAAAAAAATAATCACATATTACTTATGCTGGTTTCTAAGTTTACCATTTCATGTGTACAACCAGCAGTGGAACTCCTTTCAGACAATTTAGCACCGCCATCCCCTTTATAGCCAATGGGAAAAAAAAGAGGCTCATCCCACATAAAACACTACAACATGGCCTCTTAAGGTATCTGCACAGTTATTAGAATCAAAAAGAATGACAATAATATCTAATCACAACTGTTCTTTTTACATTAGAGACACTGATAAAATGCCTCTATTACTGATTGCAAAATAGTGAACAAGAAGAAAACTATGAGATGGTTCAAAACATTAGGACTTCAAAATATACTATGCTTATATCTCTTTCCTTCTTATAACTTTTAAGTATTCTAAAGCAGAATATTGTCTTGTTCTGTACTGTCATAATATGGATTATCAAGTCCATTTGCTCATATATTAAAATAAAGCTGCTGCTGTGGTCTGCTTTTCAGATTTGTGTTAGAGGACCCTTGATGGTCAAAAGTTCCATGCTCCTTAACAATGGTTAATTTATTTTTTTAAGTTTTTCTAATCAAGATAATAATGAACTGTCTATATTGTTATCCATTTTTAGTTAAGAAAGAAGACTTCCTTAATCCCCAGACAATCCCCATGGTGTGTTATAAGCCACACTGTCTCAGGATAAGGAACACCAGGAAGAGTGCAGGCAGAGGAGGAGGACAGGGACATAGGGAAATTAATTAATAGAGATTCTGGTCTCTCAGATTTCCTTTCTGAGGAAACTAAGAAGCCCAGTGCACTGTGACCTAAAGGGAAAGTAAATTATGGACTGGATTTGGCCAAAAATATTTCCATTTTTTCCACTGATCCACACATGTAGCCATCCATCCCTTTGTTCAATAGCACACTATGTTGTAGGCACTCAACTAGGAATGAAGCATTCAATAACTGAAGAGGTCAGAGTTACAGGGGAGGGAAATAGACATTATGGCAGAAATACAGGTAATTTTGAAGCTAGCAAGTACAGTTCAAAATAATAAATCCATTACTACAAGACCATGTCAATAATAGGGTGCCAAAAGATGCCAAGCCCTGTGCTTGCTCCTTTTTACACACTACCTCATTTAATCCTCACAGAAAGTGAGATGGGTGTTATATTTTACAAATAAGGAACACCATGATCAACAAAGTTAAGTAACTTGCATAAGTTGATTCAACTTGTAGGAGACAGAAGGTAGATGCTGAGTTCCAAAGCCTATGATTTATTATTCCATGCTGGAGACAAGATTTCCCTATGCAGCAGGTTGGGCAACCTTAGCCAAGCTGGAGTTTAAGACAGGGTTATAGTCCCAGAAGGTAAAAGTATTGCTATGTAGCAAAAATGAGGTCATGATCTTATAGGTTAACTAGCATATCAGCACACTACAAATCAGGTGCTACCAACTAATCAGCTAAAGTCACTGATGCTGGCATCTGCTAACACAGACCATCTCAGGAACCAGGTAGAGATGATCTCAATGAGGGAAGAGCATCGTTAATTCCAGTTGAGAGGAACCAACATGGTTATCCATTAGAAACACAGCTGGAGATACGGTTCATTCTGGGTACTTACAGCAATGTCTAAATCCTTACATTCTCACTGAAAGTTGAGATTTTCTTATTCAAAATGTCTTCTAGAATTAAAAGGGACAATATAGAAACAATGCCTCTTCAAGCTGGCAACCTAAGAATAAATACCTACTTTAATTTATTCACTGATTGCCATGAACATTACTTTGATTTGATAACTCTTAATGAGGACATCAGACATCAGTGATTGTTTTTCACTCAGACAAACCACTAGGTGAAAAACAGAAATATCAACATGGGCACAATCTCCTAATTCACTCAACTTTGGTGTACATTAATTGGTTAATGGACTTGAGACAGGATATCTACACAGACAAAACAAAGTGGATAATCGAACAATTTCCTGATGAATTTAAACACCAAAGAACGTGACTTTGGATAATTAAAATTTTGTTCTAAATTCTGGGGCATCTTTCTTTGGGAAAAGTCCAGGACACAGGAGCAGAGGTAGGTATGTATCTGCCTTTCACCATTGCATTTTAGAGCAGCCTGAAGAGACTGAGCGGGCTGGGAGAGGGACCCGATCTTTGGGCTGTTTTCTAAGAGCCACATGATTATGAATGGCTCTCTGCTGCCATCACTGGGAGCCAGGATACAAACAGACATGGCAGAACCTTAGCTTCAGCCCTTGGAAGCTGAATGCTTATGATTCAAGAGAGAATCAGGCAAACTCCCCTGGTGTGATCTGGGGTCCAAGCCCTGTAGTTATAATGGTGTAATGTGTCAAGACATGTCAGGATTCAGCATCAGCACCCTTGGTTGAAGAAGCACCAGCCCGTCACATGGCATGATGGGTGAGGAATAGGGTGTTAGGATCTAATCCTCCTTATGGCACTAGCCCATAACGGGTTTCCATGAAGATTTGAAGGCTGCCAACTGCTTTGCAAGTGATCAGACTGGGACAGGATAGCCCTTATCTCTGAGTATTATTTTGTTCATTTTTATATGTGAGGAAACAGGCATAGGGAGATTGAGTAGCTAGCTAAAAGGCATATATCAAAGAACTGGTAGAACCAGGACTAAATCCCAGGTCCCTGTGACTCCAAAATTGCTCTATTCCAATGACCTCACATACCCCTAAAAAATCTATTTCCACAAAAGTAAAATTGAAATATATCATTACATAATATATTACCTCTCTTGGGATGTTTTCATTGTAAAGGGATAAGGCAGTTTGCCTAGCATATATATTACAACAGATATTCTCCTAATGGTATCCTAGAGGATCCAGGCATGACTGGCCCATTGGACCAGAATAATCCAGCCTGCCAAACAATGTAACAGAGATTGTCCCTCAAAACGCAAAATGAAATGTATGAATTAAACCAGATACAGAGAGGACAGAACATGTAATATGTGTCATTTATGTAGAAGACAATTACCTGAATTACTCAAATAAGCACAATCATATGCACATGCTAATTCAAATATTCCAGGCAGGTCAAAATGCACATTTTAACCACATTTTCATGGATTAAAACAGATTAACTATTGGAAATCTATATGATCAAACCTTAAACTTAAGGGCAAAAATTAAATTTCCCATTCACGAGGCAGTTTACAGTCGAGTTCAACTACTGAATACTGTCTGTATCAATATATCCTAGGTTCCTCAGAGTTTGCATACTCGTCCAAAAACATTAGCCAAAACTTAAATAGAAAAGATATGCATGATGTTATATTTCTGCAGACATTAAAAAAACACATTTTACATCTTCAGTAACTAGTTAGTAAGAAACCATATAGCAAAAGTTGGAGAGGGTAGTAATTAGGAACAAATAATCAATCCTGAGAAAGAAATTTACTAGCTTCTGGGCCCTCCTGTGGAGTCAAAGTAGCTCAAAATGGGGCATCTATATGTGTAATGCCAAGTATAACAAATATCCAAGTGGCAAAATATTTTGCTCTAAATTGAGAAGCGAAGAATTTTGGGTGATTATACTAACTCTGATCTTTTCAAGTAAAGAGGGAATGTTATAAAACTTGTATATTAGGATCTGTTTTCCAAAGACAGCTCAGAAGTTCTCTCTTTTGGAAAATTATGGCCAATGAAATTTAAAAATTAAAACATTCTGACTTGAAAAGCAAAGTAGAAAATGAATTACACATAAATTTCAAGAATGAGAGGAAATTATATGTCATGTGTAATATCAAGCAGCAATACTAGGACACTAGACTGGACAAGAATTACTATGAAAAATTGCCTGGTTTAAATAGCAATTAAGGATTTAATGGGGGAAAGTAATCAAGAATATGGGTGATCTAGCCAGTAAAAGAGCATTAAGTGGGTTAATACAGTACTCAAAATATGCCCTGTGAATATTCATGAGTTGATCTTATTGTGACTTATCTACATTGTGACATTTTCCAGTAGGAAAACATTTGACTAAACGAAAATAGCTCCTGAGCTTCTGAACATTATAACATTTATATTGTAAAGGAAGCAAAATTAAATGCTATGAGTAAATGAGGGACAGTAGGAGAAAATGTTGGGATATAGGGACTGTACAATTTAACATGGTAATTTACGATTTCAGGTAAATTCATGCAGTTTAATATGTTCATCCAAATAAATAGAAACACATAAAAAGCAGTTGGTCTAAAAAGCGAAATATCTTCCTGGCCTGACTCTTAAACATTTTTGCATATGCTTGCTCACTTAAGATAATTGCTTTCATTAAAAATGGGAAAGGTCTATAAAGGAGTTTCAGATAAGAAAAAAAAGTCCACATCCAAATTAAAAAGTCTGCTCTTTTGCTCTTGTGAGGTTACCTGGAGGCAAACAGCAACAGGCAGCAACCAAGTCCACTCAGGGAATAAAGGATCAACTTTGGAAAATGACATAATTTCAGAACCCCTGGGGATATGGAAATCAGGAGAACTAAAATATGTGTGTGCAGGTGAAATGCTGGCTGCACTTAACTCATGCAAAAGAACCTGCTGGGAAAATGCATCGAGTTTGACCTGAATTAGCCAGACAGGCTATCTAAAGCTGTGTCTGTGCATCACAAATGCTGTTAGAAGATTAAATAAATGTATTTGTAGTGTGTTGCCATAGAATTTCCTTGAGAACATATTGTCAATACCATTTTCTTTCTACATCTTGGTCCAAAACATGACAGTCAGTCAAATTGAATGGTTTTCTACGATACATTTGATTTTCCTTAGAAAGAAACTGACCATGGTTTCTGGATATGCAAAAGGCAATCCCTATGCTTGTTGGGTGGTGGTCACAAGTCCACCACTTTTTCCTGAAGCTGCACCTTCCAGAGGTGCTAATGACCATCCTCGGCTGCCATCTTTTCCTTTTCTCTTTTTGGCATCACAGTCATGAACACATTCAGTATAAAAGATTAAAAAAAAAGGAATACTCCTCCAGCAACCTAAAATAAAAAACTTGATCACAGCCAAAGAAACTGTCCCATTCAGCCTCAGAAAAAATTCCAGCTTTTTCCCATTCATATTAATGGAATTTGGGGTTCACTCCAAGTTCTCTGCAGTGCCATAAGAAAAAGAAAATGTACATTCGTACCCCATCTCTCCCCTTTTATATGTAACTCTGAGATTTGCAGTTCTCTAAAGTTAATGTGAAGATGAATTTAACTTAAAGGTATTGAAACTTAACATTCTTCCTTTCCATCAAAAGGAAAATTCTTGGTCGGTTTGCTTCCTGGGAAAAAAAATACATGATCGCTAGAGAGATGGATATTTATAATTAATACACCCTGTGAATGTCAGCTTCAGCATAACTTTTCCCTCCACACTTGTCATGGTGTCACATTCATCCTTGATCCAACAATTCACAAAGAAGAATCAGGAGGCCAGAAGGAAAGTTTGTTTTCATTTCTACCTTCTTTCCAAGGTTAACTACCCTCAGATCACATTCAGATTAAAATAAGGAATTTAGAGTTTTTTCCTAGTGTTTTAATTCTTAAATGTAAAAAGAAAAGAAAGAAAAATTAAGCCTAAAATGAGTGTGATGCATATTCATGAAGGTCAGAGCAATACTCAGCAGCTGCAGTGTTGGTGACGTTGAGCTATATCAACTTACTGACCTTGATCTATAAAGGAACTGAAAAAATATACACCAAAGATACTGAATACTTGAAAATATAATGATACACCCATACATCCCTACTAATGCAAAAATCTGTAAATGTGGAGTCACAGAATGTTAAAAGTGTTGCTTACAACAAAACAAGGACAGTGACCTATGTCACCCCATGGAAGACTTCAGCCTGAAGGACGAAGATCCATTCTGCGGGCCACAAAATGTGGAAGTAAGATAGAAGAGGAGCAAAAATTGACCTTCTCTTGCTCTCTGCTACCTTTATATTCTTGTCCCCAAGCATTACACTAGCTCTTTCCTTATTTTTGATTTGTATATAGCGCTAAAAATCCTTGATGCTATTTTTTTAAATGTTAGTTCTGTGAGCGTCAGTTTACTGGGACTTAGATTTCGTGAAACCCTGTTCTTATAATTTCATTGTTCTTTTTTGCTTTGCTCTTAGTCATACGTTCCTTCTTTATTCCATCCTCTTAATCTTTGACTTCATCTGATCTTGAAACCAGAATAGTCAAATATTCTCTAAATGACTCTTCATGCTCTGAATGTATAATCTGGACTTTATTTTTCAGACTCTCCCATTCCTTCCTCAGCCACAGGACTGCCTTAATAATAATCTAACGATGTTTGCTTAATTTGTAGTATGAAGAGACTCTTCTAGTTTCTTTTCATCTCATTCTTTTTCAGTCCCTTTCTCTGAATCTGCTTCCTCCATGTCCTGATATTCTACAACCAGCCACAACTATAGCCCTTTCTCCCAGACCTATCCTTGTCCTTGACTATCTTCCCTAGCAATATTATCCAGTACTCCTCCACCAGCCACTCAAAATCCGTATGTCCAAAATCTAGTTAACCAACCCCCTGTTCCAAACTAGCTCCCCTTCCGCAGGGTCACATTTCTCTTCTAACATAAACAGCTCCACAAAGTCAGGTTACAAATATGGTCAAAGAGAGATCTGGCTAGAGATTCAACATACCTGCAGAACAGGAAATCCAGTATTTCAGTCCTGAGGTTCTCTTCTCCTCCTGAATGGTTCAAACAAAAATCCCAGGGGTATTTACAGCCCCAACTTCCCTTCCCAATTGGAGTCTCATAAGGTTGCTCTTGCTGACATTATTTGTCTTACTTTTTTGGACTTGCAGGGAATATAAAACTGGGTCTCTCCAAGCAAGTGCTTGCTGTGGGCCCAATCAGGGACAGAGGAAAATCTGGCATTGCAGATTCTCTAAAAGAGACTGACCCACTCTCACAGTCTTTCCCCCACCCTTTGACACCTCAAAGATTCAGATTCATAATCAGTTATGGGTGAGGAATGTATGTGTGGTTAATCACCAGAATCCAGGTGATTCTGGCACACCTTCACCTTCTGCTTGCCCTGCCACATTGGACACTTCTAGTTTAATATTGCCTTTTCTTACTCTTTATTTTGCATCCCAGCATGCTATGATCATTTTCTCCCAAGATTCTTGGGACTTTCTTTAAAATCAAAAATAGTGTGGAATATCACTTTACTTCAGTATTTGATAAAAATTAAATGGACAGCAGATCATGTTAAGTATATAACTCTTACTTTTAGCAAAAATAATCCTTCCATATACATGAGCATCCCATCCTTAATACAGACATTCCGTGATCTGTATTTTAGAGGCATTGTCCATGTCTTCCTTCTGCTGAGTTCTGTAGCATATTCCTGCTACATCATTGATCCTGTGTCTAATTCCTCTTATCTGAGTTCAAATGCTTCCCACCATATTCACTCCCCTATTTTCATTGATTTTTCACAGTTATAGATATTTTGAAGCTGTAAAACTTTTTCTCTTCTCTACCTATTAAACTGTCTTAAGAACAAAGTATGTCCTTCCATTCATAAATCTTGCCCTGCTAAGTCTCAACAGAGACTTTGGTAATTATATTTTGTGTATGTGTGTTTAAATATAATTATCTTTGTTCTCTTCCAAGCAAAGTAATTTCTTTACTTTGAATTCTCTGCATTGTCTCAGATTTATCTTATCTCTGGTTTCCTTGTCAGTTACTTTTTAAAATTCAGTTTCGTGATGCTCCCATTCTTTCTACTATGCCGGAATGCAAAAAGGTAGTGTTCAGGTCCTTTTAATGTTTCCTTTAGCAGAGAGCAGTTTCACTTACGGCAAATGAAACTAGTTATCAAATACTGGGTAAACTAGACACCTCATACATCATTATTCATCCCTGCAACAGTTCTTGTAGTTCCCAATGTTTATTGCGGTGCCAGATGAATTCTTTATGCTTATTAGCTTCCTTACGAACACCATCTATAAATTTCCACGGATATTTTCCTATTTCTGGAGTTTGGGGATGTAGATCCTGGAGAATAGAAGGAGGGAGTTGTTCCATAAATACAATTTCTGGCTCCTTCTCTTCCTTTCAGGTTGAGATGACTTAGTCCACCAGGCACTCAGGGCAGAGTGTTTAGTCAAAGCATTTACTTCAAGTTGTCAGATGCAAGACACTGGGAAGAGATAAAATTTATTGCACAAAGACATGTTTTCACATAATCTAACCAGAAATTTCTCGAAAATAGACACACACTGTTAAAAACAATCACCACAACAATATTTGAACAGAGGGGGCTGAGTCCTTCTTCTCCTACTATTTGCCACTGCAGCTTCTCCCAATAAACAGACTCAAGGGCAAATGTGCAGCTAGGCATCTGAGATAGGTTATCATGAGCAAGTTAAGGTCTGGAAGCCAAAATTCACATCTTCAAAGGTGTACAGGAACAACCAGGCCTGCCTTGAAGCCAAGAAATCAAGAAAGCAAGATATTGACACCAATCATCACAAGAAAGAGTAAGTTTAATCCTAAAGTAAGGATGATTTCCCCTTTGGCATCTGGTAACGGTCATATATGCTCACTGCCTACCTGTAGATGACTCAGGGCCTGAACAAAACACACAGCTGGCTGGAGGCCAAGCACCACCATCCAGGCACATTCTGGTTAGAGCTTAGGTGAAGGCAGGCATTTTGTAGCCTCAGAAATTTGGTATGCTGCTATTCCTTGTCATCAGAGGGCTATATGGTCACTAGCTGATACAGTAAGATAGGATACAGGTAGAAAATTGCTACTAAAGTCCTGGATTTGAGAAAGTTCATAGAAGAGCATGGTGAAAACAGTCTGACTTAAGTACTGCAGCAACAATGACAATATTTACTGACATAATAATTTTTAAATACTTTCTATATTTTTTAATTGAAGTATTTTTGATATTCAATATTATATTGGTTTTGAAGATACAACAGTGATGTGACAATCATGTACATTATTATATGCTCACCCCAAAGTGTGGGTGAAACAGGTGAAGGAGATGTGGCACAAAATCTCAATTAAAAGTTAGTCATAGGGATGAAAATATAGCACAGAGAATACAGTTTATAATAATAATAATAATTTTATTATGGACGATAAACTAATAAACAACAAAATATTACTATTTTTATTTACTGAGCACTTTCTACATGCCATACTTTGTTCTAAGTGTCTTGTATCATTTTATCTTCATATGATGCCTGTGAGGCAGATGCTATCATTACTTTTACGTTCTGATAAGGAAAGCAGTTGAGAGGATATTACATAAATTTAGGCAGATAGCAAGGTTTGGCATAGAGGCTATAACCCAGAATGGCCAGACCCTCAACCTAAACCCCCATAGAAATCCTCAGAAGGATCCTGGAGAGTAGAGAGGAATGGGAAGGCAAAGAGGAGGACGATAAACTATTGAAAACAGTGCATGCTTAGCTGGGTGAACTTAGTGTGCCTCTCTTGGAAATAGAGGGGACACAATGAATAGATGGGGTCAAGCCAGATTCCGGAAGGAGAACATAAGGGTCATCCTACGGATGGAAAACTTCATGGATTTCTGGTTTCCCCAGTGTCTCAGCCTACAGAATTGATAAAATTCTTTCCTTCACAAATCCAGTAGGTATTCATTATCAGACAAACATGAACTTAATTCTGGTCTTCATACATGAGGATCGAGACTTTTGAAGGTCTCTTAATTGTTCTAAGCCTCAGTGTTCATGTCTGTCAAATGGGGATAGCAACAGCACATGGGCCATTGAGCTATTATGAAGATTAAATGAGATAATTTGCATAACACATTCAACCCCATATCTGACATACAGCAATAATTAGTTCTTATCATCACTGCTCTTATCAATACTACACTGTCCTAAGAATAAAAGCACAAAGTATGGTGTAAACTCTTAAATTGCTTGAATTCTAAAAAAGAATGCCCAGTTGCCACTCTGCAGATAAAATGACACGGGAGAGTTGACTCACCTTTTTCATGAAGTCTTCTAGTAGTTGCAATCAAGGAAAGATTACTCCCATGCTCAGCTCCTCTTAGCACTCAGTTTGTACCAAATATGTTGATATGCTATATCTGCAAAACAATAGATGTTCAGTAAGGACTAGGCCTGTAGCCTGTGTTCCCTCTGTGTGGGTAACTGTAAAATGAGGAAAACAATGTTCAAAAGAAAAGCAGGTTTAATGCTGGAGGGAATGGCTGAGTGGTGTGTATACCAAGCTGGGAATGTTCTTCTGGGACTAGTACACAGGTGAGAAAGCACTAGGTCAAACTAATGTATTGGATCAATTAAATTTTAGGGAATTCTGAGTGTCTATAGACCTTCCTCCAAACTGATAAACTTCAAAAGCTGGTTTGGGGTGACTCCTGTATTCCACACAGCTCTCCTCCCATCTAGTGAATTCATTTTTCCAGACACTCAGTGCCCTCACAGTCCTTCTTAGGGAGAATAGTCTTCTGTTTAATCAGGTTTATCTTCCTCAGAGAATTGCATGCTCAAAATCAGTTTTTGCTTTCTTCATAATTGCCTTGTTCCCTGTCCCAGAATATTAACTGCACTCCATACAACTGGTCTCTGTTCAGATGTCAGGAAGGAAGCAATGGAATTAAGTAATTTTATCACAGGTGTGAATGACTAATACCTCTTTGATCTTACCAGCATTATGCACACTTTGAAAAGGTATGTTGTATGTTGAGTGACAGAGTATGTTTAGAATTCAAATTAAGCTCTAGGATACATTGAAGTAGAAATCAAGCTCTTTTATACATTGAAGGGAAGAAGAGGTTTTAGGCAATACATGAGAGAGACTGCAGGGTTTTTCTGGCAACGTGAGTAAATATCTCTTGTTGTGGCATGTTTGACCCAGAATTTTCTGTTGCAAAATACCCTCTTTTCTAATACTGTTAATGTGACACATGTATTCAAAACCAGAAGGAATTGTAACTTGAGAATATTCACCAATGGTGTTGAATTATGCCTTCTGGGAAGATGGTAACAATTCCAGAAAAATTTCAGCAACAAAGCAGCACAAGGACCAGTGACATTCAAATTGGTTTGACATAAAGATAACCAGGTGGACAGAAACATTCTTACTTTTCATCTCAGCAAGGGACTTACAGGCCCCCTGATGAAAGGGACTCGGGCCACAGCATTGAGACCCGCTCGATAAAGATGTTTTCCCGGCATGTGGCAGCAGTTAAAGAGCAAATAGGTTTCCAGAATATAACAAAAAGGGCTGGAAGATACAGTGGCACAATGAACAATGAAGGCTTTTTTCTTCAGAGAGACTGGACGCCTGCCATCTTCCCACCTGAAAGCGACGAGGCAGGTTGAAAGAATCCCAAGCAATGCCTCTGAGACAGCTCGAAGTGAGGCTGATCTGTCCGGAGTGTCTGGGAAGGGGAATTACTCTCAGTCAGAGAGAAGGATTCGCAATTATGAAAGGCATGGCAAAAGCTGATCAGATTCTCCTCTCTACCAGGCTTCATGCTTCAAAACAATCAGAACTTCATTTTATTAAAATGCTCATCCCTGTCAGTTGAGGAGATGGGAGTCGTTTGACAGCATTGCCTAAAAGGCATTGTTAGGGATGCTGGCAGGCTCTCAGGCCACCTGACCTAGACAGGGCTCTTGCTTATGCATCCTCATAGCATAGTCCTGGAAGCTAAAATACATTGTGAAGACAAGTCAGGCTGATTTCAAGATTAAATTCCCCTGTCCACTGCTGTGTGCTTCACCGAGTGTGGTAAGCTGAGCGTGAACTTCAGCAAAAGGGCTGTTGAGCAAATAAAGGCAGATAAAGAATGTTAAAAGGACTAAAATAAAATGATAAATTGCAAACTGTCAGACCATCCATAGCCTCAGCCAAGTCCAAATGACTTCATTTTCTTTTTCTAGCCTGGCCAGTCTGTTTGAGTCTCTCCCACTGGTATTTTTGGGATACAGTCCAGGCCATTATGAACAGATCCAACAATGGGCAGTGATCTTGAAGCTTGCAGAAAAGTTTGGGGCTACTTAAATTACACCCCATTTATCTTTACCAGGGGATTGTGTAGTTCTGTCAAAAGTATCCTTGGTTCCCTGGTGAGCTAACTTGCAGTAATTCTGCCATTTGGGAAAGATTTAGAGGTACAGTTCATAATAAATGCTCAAGATTCAGTATTTCCTACTAGTTGAATCTTCTGTCTCCTTGTGTTTCCATGAATGTAAACGCTTTCCTTCTATAACATATGGCTATTCACCCTTGGAGTCTTTTCAGCTAGATATTGAGTGACGCTCCTTTGGCAACCTTAACCTTCACCCAAACATGGAAGGCAGTTTCCATATTTAATCAGGCCATTTGTTAAATGTTTATTTGCCTGAGGTACAGCTGCTTCAACCTCCTGTGTTTCTGCATGCGATGTTTTTTTTTTTCCCTTCTCTGATTGGTACTTAACTACAACAACACTTTAAGGAAGCTGGAGTTTTTAAGAAATCAAGTGTCAAGATATGCAGTACTGTGGCAAGAGGCTGCATCTTAGAGCCACAGGCACTGAACTGGACACCAAGCTCCATCTTGGTAACTGCAATTTTTAGAGAGTTCAGCTGGCTAAGCCTTGTCTTTCTCAGCTGTGAAGTGAGGGTAGCATCAACCCTCAGAAATGTATCAATAACCCATTCACATGTCACACTATTTCACATAATGCCCTGCACTGCCCTACCTTCCCTTCTTTCCTTCCTTTTTCTGCATCCTACTGTTTTGGCACTGTTTTCCAGCTACCATTTCCATTCTTGCCAGGAAGGTATATGAACAGACCCTACACATGCAGCACTCACTCCTATAGACATTTTGCCGACATGGTCCCTCGATCATGTCTGCGGTTGTCCCTCTATGCTCCAAGTATTATTCAAATACTGCTCCTCCTTTAAGATTCTGCTCTGGTCTCATCTTCACTATGCACCCTTGTCTGATGGTTCTTCCCAATACTCGGCTTTTTTCTTCTCAATTCTTACTCTACTTGTGTGTCCCTTTAATAATTGGTCACTCTTCAAGTATTTGGGTTTTTTTTTGGTTCTTGTCTACATAGCTAGACTTTAAGCTCTATAAGGCAAAACTTGTACATCTTCTGTATTCCTTATCATATTTGTAGGTATGGTAGTTAGGGGTCTTAAAATATGTTAAATGATGGGCAACTAAATATCAATCCAATTCTCCACTTCAGTCTTAAGGATTTATTTCAATAGATCCCCTTATATCTCCAGGTGAGGGAATTCTTCTATTCCCCTATAAGGACCTCATTTCATAGGCCTATTATTGCCATGTATTTAGTTCATAATTGTATATTTAGCTAAATTTATTTTTAAAAGAATAATTTTAACAGAAACAAAACCTTCTGAGTAAAATTTTGATTATTGTTAGCATACTATAATATTCAGTGATGTTCTGGTAAATGTTTAACAACCATCTTTCAGGGAAAAATCCTAATATGTACTGTTTAGAAGTTTCCGTGGTATAAGTAATCCCACCATGACAGATTTCAAGTTTCCAAAGTGTGTCACAGATTGCAAAGTTGGGAAGAGATGACCACACTCAGCTTCTGAGTCAGTACATGCCAGATCCAGTTGACCACTGAATATCACACTATCTGTAAGATGGGCAATTTTCTCTGTTTTAGAAGGCCTTAAGATCTTGTCTCTCCAGATAGCCATAAAATAGATTCGTTCTGTAAATATCATTCCCATTGACAAAGAAACCAAGGGCTATCCAGGGATGGATTTGAACTTTCCACCTCAGGAAATTTCTTAGAATTCTTTCCTAGACTGCTCTGAGAGAGAATGGCATGTCCATCCTTCAACACGAAGAACAGAAGTCATCTTTTCATCTCCAAAATCAGAGCTCACCTCTACAATACTAATATTGCTTTATTCATGTCTACTAGATGGTGCTATGTCTATGAGCATATGTTAAAGGAGTGGAATTCACTAAATGTTGAACAAGTTTTGGCATTAGCTTATAAAACTAGCTTGGTGTACTTACAAGCAAACATTGAATTTAGCATTTTAGGCATTGGTCTTGATTGCTTAAAACTCCCCCTTTCCCAAATGCACCCCTAGTCAACAACATTGTGGTAAATATTTTCTCCAAAATGGTGGATTCTAGTATCTCCCACCATAGCTGATTTTAAGCTTCCAACATGATATTAACCAGTTAACAAAATTCCTGAACATTTATTAGTCAGCTCTAGTGAGCTTAGACTCTAAGACAAAATAAGCCAGCTTCAACACATCACTCACTGCCTCAAGTGCACTTATGGTGGTACCTCATGGTACCAGTGCAAAGTAGGTGAGGCATCTCTTCATTTCTTATGTTCTCTTCAATGCCATACTTCTGAGGATTATATAATTCAGAAAGTGCACATTTCAGAATTATGTTTAAGGGACCAAAGTTCCTGTCTGGATCTTCCATAATTAGTGATACGAATTGATGCCATCCCTTAGCCTTCTTTGGTCACAGCTTCTCCATCTAAGGAAAAAAAGACTACAGCATATTCGAGATGCTTTTCCAGCTCCAACATGTATTTCCTAGTAGTCTTAGTGTAGAGAAATGGGCTTTGCAACAGTGGGCAAGTACCTGCCCTTGGCATTCGTGTCAAATACTGCTATTTATAACATCATCAAAGGCTATTTGAAACTCACCAAAAGATGTAATTGAAGCATGAATTGTCAATATATATTGGTATATCTGTTCTTTCTGCAGAAATATCTGTAACTGGCATTTTACTCTCTTTCTGCTTACTTCTGAAGTAACTCTTTCCCCACCAGAACTCTTGTTTTGTTCCCCACCCCCCTTGGTTTTGCTTTATTGTTATCGTTTTGTTTCTCTCCGTTTGACACACAGTGATAAAGCAAGACCTGGGGAATGGGTTTGGTCAGTTGCAGAAACTCATAGCACCAGCCATCCAACCCATCACATAGACCACATGCATCTCAAAACATTAGGATCATTGTCTCTGTCCTAAGGTTATAATTCTCAGATATCTGTGTCTCCTTTGTTAGGCCATTCTATTATTTATATAATGTAAACTAACAGTTTTGTACAATAAAGGTTGAAATACTGGCTGTCTCTAGCAAATATAGAATGATAATATACTTGCTTTCAGCAGAGTTAACATTACTTTATATAACCTCATTACTTGCAACATAGCAAACAGGAACTCTAAACTAATGCAAATCAAGAATTCAGCTCAGGCATTTAACCTCATACTGTTCACATGTCAAATGTGAGCACAAGCAGCAGGAAACTGGCCTGCTCTTTCTAATTACAATTATGATAAGAGTTTAGCACAAGTCTACTTAAAATCATAAAACCTTTTGGTGCAAGATTGGTGTTTTACCTTATTGTATATTCATGATTAGGTTTATTTGACTGCTCAGAAGGAAAAAAAATGCCTCTCATTGTCCGACATATTCCTATTTAGGATGTTATGAGGAATAACCCATGTGCAGTCACACATTGTCTAGTTTTCATGCAAATAGCACAAGCATGAAAAATAAGATGATGGGAAAGGCTTTCCCCACCTTCCTAAAACTAATGTTTCCCTTCCAGGGAGACCACAGACCTTGGGTTCACATAAAAGTCTTTAATTTGGTAGAATTTCTATGCAAAAACTGATCCTATTTGGACCAGAAGGCAGGTGTGATTCTCCATCTCTCCAGGGAACCACATTTTCCCAACCGGGCTGGGTTCCTCTTTCCCACCACTGGCAAGGCATAAAGTATGCCAATTAATGAGGCTGATTTTTCTGTTACCACTCTTCTCTCATGTGCCAGTGTGGGATAAGTGGGGGTAGGCATGGGAAATTGCTTTAAGTCACTGGTGGAGGAACCAACTGATTGATTGGTATTGGGCTGCAGCAGTCTCCCTGTTCATCCATTGGTTTACCGCTCACTGGGAAGCCAGGAGCACTGAAAGTGAGCCAAGCCTGTCAGATGTGCCACTGAGAACACCGTTCTTTGCAGAATATTTTTGGATGCCAGATGCCAATCACTCATGGGACTTTGCCACTCAATAAGAATTTCAGATGTGGACTTTAATTATAGTCTAGCAGAAAAATGATGATGGAGGGAGCAGAAGCAGCTTTATTTTTAGCAAACCCAGCTCTTAGCCACCACAAGCCCTGTGAATCTATTTTAGGGACTTATCATTGTTGTTTGGTGGCTTTCATTAATGTTGCTAAAAAGTATCAGGTTGACAGCTTTAGGGAGTTAAAGGTCTTCACTCTGGGGAAATTAAGAGTTAAAATGGCCACACTGGGAGGAGCTAAGCCCTGATAGTATTGAACTTGCTGAACCACTTCTAAAAATGTAGAAAAGTTTGGATTTTAAGAATAATTGGTTGCCTTTAATGTTTGCATCAAAATACTTTAGAGAGAAAGAAAGCTGGTCGAGCAGTCCACAACTGAGTGAGATACCTAAGTAGGAATTAAAACACAGAAGAGTTCTAATCATATCAGCACTTCAGTCTTTATGTGGACTCTCATGCACCAATGACTTTTGATGGAACGGTCATTAGCGGCCACAGCAGTCAGTAAGTTATTGACATAATTGAGCATCAGCTTCATCCTAGATAAGAAGAATGATAGTGTAACAACTCTTTCCGTAGGATTTTCACATATGCAGTTTGAGAACAACTTGCCAACAGGTGGAAATGCATATCATCTAAATTTGTATTACATATTAATAGTTTCACAGAAATGCTAACGACTAATTAAGTGATATTTAGGAAGTGGGCGTAAGAAAAGAAGGCTATGGAATAGTCCACACCCACCCTGCACTCACACACCCTAGCTAGGAGTTGTACAAGAACATCCTTTTACACCAAGAAGCAGCCATCAGAAAGGAAAGACTTGATACTCTGATTTGCTAACCTACTGGCAGGAGGTCCCCTCAGTCCATTAGCTTTTCCTGAGCAGTTCATTGCCCATTTTTGAGCTCAAAGGGCAATGAGCCAAAGACACACTACGTGAAAGCTGCAGTTTTATTATTTATTTACTTACTACATTCAATGTGCTGTCTTTATACAGGCCCTCATCTTCAAAATCCGTGGTCATTACAGGCCATGAATACTTTATTAAACAAATAATGCTTGAGTGATACTACCTTGGAATTAAGGAAAATTATATTCTGAACATATCGAGCACCCTTAAGGAGTTTACAATCAAATGAGAGAAGTCAAATAATTCAGCATAAGCCTCAAAATAGTTGTAAGGACTCACACAACTCACCTCCTGTTTACTATTTATTTTCATTCAAAAGTATTCATATTGAACATTTACTGTATTTGGTATATGTGGTTAGGTGAATCTGGGGATATAAAATAGATACAAGATGTAGTCCTTGTTATCTATTATGGTATGCAAGAAAAAAATATACTACAGATGCAGTTACATACAATCAAATGCCAAAATTAGGATTTTATGCTTTTTCAGTGCTACCAAAGTAATAGATGCAGTTCCCTTTTATGGATGGACAATGGTGATGTGAGGTGAGACTACAATGCAGAGTCCAAGTTCCACTGGCTCACCTCCTAGCCATACCTGGGATAGTTCCTCTTGTCATATTATGTCTACATGAAGTGAGCAAAACCACCACCATCTGTTTGAAGCAGCTAGAGACAGCTCATAGCAGCAAGTCCTAATGCTCTGTCTCGATCAATCCATCACAAGTACTCACTGAGTTCTCGAGATGTTCAAGACAATCTTCCTGAGCTGTGCGCAATACAAAGAAGATTCCTGCTCTCCAGGAGCTCTCTATATACATATATGAAAGATAATTAATTATTAACAATGTAGTAAATAATGAAAGTCAAATGAAGAGTACCAGATATGAGAAAGTGAAGGGACGAGTTTGAAAGAAATACTTCTCCCTTTCCTAGTTTTTTTTTTTTAATTATCAGCACATCTCCTCCTGTACTCCACATGGCAATTAGGCAAAGGCCACCTATAGACAGAAATCCATTTCCTGGTCATTGCCCAAATCTGCTCTCAGACATGCTTGCCTCCTTAACCCTATCCTATGGCTAGCAATTCCTATTTGTATCCCCTCAGTCTGACAACTGGTCCAAACTCTTCTTTCTGGGTTTAATAAAATTGATTCCTTCTTCACTTGACTCTGCACCCTCCTCTGAGTTCCATATCCATTGTAGCTTCAGATGAGAGACTATCATTTCCCAGCCTAACAGTCTAAAAGCCAGATCAGCCCCTGGTCAATCTTGCCAAACAAAAATAGTGTCAGAGTAAAGAGAAAGGGACAATTAATACATGTGTAATGTGTCAAGGTACTAGGTGACCAAAAATAAAACCAATAACAAGCAATCAAAATTCAGAGTTAGGGATGAAGAGGATGATGTTTCTCCAACTAGATCAGTTCCCCAAAACCAGGGGAAAGAAGCTTTAAGTCCCTGACTTGAAATCTCTTTGTAAGTTGTTTAATGTTGATTGATGAATATTTATTGGGTTAGTGCTCATAGCCTGATCACTTCTCCACCCAACCACACTTCAGTTTGTTCTATGGCCTGACTAGCCTATGCCTCAGTTAATGAACAATGTGTCAGTGGGCATCGGCCTGTTGTATTCTCTATGTTTATGATTCTGACTCAGAAGATTTATTGATTCCCATTAAAGGAAGAAAGAAGTGACTACTAGAGCACAGAGTTCTTAAGCATTGCAGATACTCTTGTCTTCTCCACCAGGGTGAGGCTTCCAAGGAAAAGGTCTGTGCCTTTGGTTCTAAGTCTTGGGAAGAAGGGAAAAGTGAGACAAGAATATTTATTCATATAACTTCAGTTACCTTCCATCTATGACCAAAATCTTTCATTCCTAACTCTCAGAGAACTGTTATGAGAATTCACAGAAGAAGGGAATAGAAGGACAAGGTAGGAAATGGATTGTCTGAACTTGTTTTCATGAGAACAGAAGCAACACTTCCCCCAACTCTATATCTCAAGAAATTGTGGCGACTCAGTTACGGGTGATGCCTGGAGGACTCGCTCTACGACTCCTTTACGACCACTCAGAATGTAACTTAGGTGCTCACAGACCAAGAATATAGATGCTGTAAGCAATTCTAATGTGTCTGGGATAGCCACAGTGGCCAAGTTGTCAACAAGGTTGCTATGCTGACACTGTGCTCTAGAGTAACACCAATAACCCCTGCCTCCTAAAAGCAAAGCTGCTGTAACAATTACTGGGTGATTATTCTAGAACACATAGATTCTTAAGGAAAAATCAAATATGTGACCCATTATCAAATCATATCATGACTATTTCAATAGCTCCCAAGGTGTTCTTTGCCCGTAAAAGACAGCATGGACTCCAGAGCCAGAGAGCCTGAATTTGGATCCAATAGTGACATTTGGAAAGAACTTAATCTCTCTGAATTTTGATCTCCTCATCTGTAAAATGGGGATAATAATAATATCTATTTCACAAGATTGTTGTAAGGATTAATTGAGATGATATAGATAAAGTACTCAAGGCAGGGCCTGGAACATGGTAAGTGCTATTAAGTGTTAGCTATGAGTGTTACCGTTACAGCCTACTAAGTGCTTACAATGAATCCTCATGAACTCTGCTCAGAATGTTTAAACAACCCTTTTATTGTCTTCTAGAAAAATTCACAACTCCTTAGATGAAAACGCCATTCAACTCAACAAACATTTAATGGGAGTCCCTTTGTTCAAGGAAGAGGGATTCAAAGAATTGAATATAAATGGTTCTGAGCCACTTAAGCCAAGAAAGTTTCTAGTACAGTTTCACAGGAGGCAGGATGCTGTCCACACTTGAAATCTTATTAGTTTGAACCCCAATCTATAAGTCACTCTTTTTTGAAAAGGTCATCAGAAACACCCCTCCCCTTCATTTGCACACATGGACAGAGTGAATGGCCTTCTGCCTAGAGGATCCAAGGCACTCAGAACAGAGAGAGCAAGAGTGAACCTCTGAACCTCACAAACAAGAATAGACACATCCTAATGTTAAGCATTTGTAGAGCAAGTCACAAAAGAGCCAAACCCCCTTAAGCCTTGCTTTGCCTGACGGCAACTTTGGGCATTTATTTTCCCTATACTGTAACTGATACTGCCTGCCTATGGGACAAGGAAATTACACCCAGTATAAACTGCCTTGGGACAAGGACTCAGAAAAGGATTAGCTGAATTTGAATATTGAAAAATTCAAACGCGATCCAAGCAGAAAAAACGTCCTAATTGTAATAGGCTAAAGCTTCTCACAAACTCTTTCTTAGATAGGTAGCTGGAATTTAATATCAAGAACCACATCACAGTCCATGTATATAGATCACGATATTCACTCTACTTAACTGAACTAAGACCTTGGTGTCCAAAGTGGATAAATTAGATAAAGAACACCTACTACGAAAGGCTTCCTTAACAGTCTGGGAGTGCTAACAATGGATTTGCTCCTTAGCCTCTATTTCCCCACTGCAGCATTATCTGCCATTATTCCCATCTACCTTCTGCATAACTTCTGTAAATAAGCCGCTTTCTCCTCCTTTGTGGCATGGGTCACAGTTGCTCAGGCTTGGAATATCATCTTAGAGTCTTCGTCGCTTATTGAAATTGTATCTCTCCACTAAGACTCAATTCCTACCTTGGCATAACAGCATCCCTGGACGTCCAAGCCTAACAGGGCATTCCCTCCCCTGTTTTATAATTGTGAGCCAGTTAAGAGGAGTCACCCTGTTGCTTTATTTTTCCCCTTTCCCCACTGAACCTTGCGTATGTTGTTTAGAGTGAATTTCATCACTGACAAAGGCTACTGCATTATGATCACTTTCTTATCCCGTATATGCTGCCTCCAAACATATCTATAAAATACTGACTATGTTAAAGCTCAGATGAGTAAACTAGAAGGCAGAGAACATGGAAACCACATCAGAACCTCTGTGGCACCTAAAGAAGTCCTCACTCTTGAGCAGGGCCCTGGATTTGACTTCATGAACTTTATCAGCAGCATATTTTTTTCTTTTTATTTGTTTAAATGATGTTATTTTTTAATTAAGTAAAGGAGTTATAAAGCTAATCTTTCACAAATGGAACAAGAAGAAGGACTCCTTAACTTTAGGAATAAATTTTTGTTTCATTACTCCTTTGATGTCTGTATTTAGTTGCCTTCTCTGACCTTGGGCAAATTCTGCTGCTGTGCAGTCCAGGTTACAAGACAGAAGGGCCTGGCCTTCTCCAAGCAGCATTTGCTCACCCCACAGAACTCATCTAGGGGTTCCAGGAAACAAATAGCTTTTGCTGGGCTCTTCAATAATATGATTTGCATGCTTGAAATGAGATCGCCAAAGTAATTGTAGAATATTGCTTGCCATTACCGTCATTAAAAATAGGCAGATGTAGGAACACTCCCAGGGAAAATCTTCCTGCTGGGTTTTCATGGAGATAAGTGCACAAAATCCACTTTTGAAAAGATGTTGAATGGAATGAATTTGCCATTCACTGGCTGTCTGATGATGATTTGCTTGTTAATTGGAAGTTTAGGCTTTAGAGAAGCCTTAACAAATTTGATTGCTAAATTCAGGAGGTTTACTCTCTCCTTACAAGCCATTTTCAGAGGCATAAATCCTACTTTTCACATGTGTGTCAATGTGCACATTCAGAATCTCTGAAAAGAAACCAGTCCCTAACCTTCTTGTCATGGACACTTTCTGGAGTGACTTTACCAACAAACAAGGACAAAACATTTTGTCCCTTTGCAAGAATCTCTAGGGCCCAAATATTTGCTAAGAGAGGAAGGACAGAGCCATGAGATGAGCTGATATAAAGGGCAGGAATCTTATCAGGTTATCTCAGTGCATATGTCTGTTGATTGTCCCACACAATGTTGTAATAACTGGGAGGCTATACCCTACATGTGGGCACCATTTCATTCCCACTCCAAGTCAGTTCCACTGCTGCTTAATAAACTCAAGTAAACTTTAAAAAAAGAGAGAAAGATGTGGTATTTGTTTGGAAGTCCTGCTGTTTTTCTTCTCAATTCAGACACAGGCTGAGTGTCCTCTGATCTAAACAATGTCAACTAGCTGGCAAGGTTAGCAGCCCCCTGAGAAGGGTCTGCTTTGTTTTTAATGACCACAGTTGCACATCTACAAAATGACTTTATTCATCCCTGTCATTACCTGTCTAAATTAGTTTCCTCTAAATGACGATAAGTTTATTGCCAGTCAAGGAGAATGACAACTGCCTTGTGGAACTACATGAGCAGTTGTGTAAACTAGACAAGAGCTCCTATATGGTGTCATATAGCATTTCCCTCTATAGTCCAAGGAAAGAGTATCCAAATAGCCTTTTCTTCCTCACCAATCCCAGTGATTTAATAGTGTGCATATACACCATCTAATAAACCTATGCCAAATCTTATTTCTACAGCAAATGATATTAGCATGTAATGATATATGGCATAAATATACATCGGGATCAGTTCCAAGAAGAGGCTTACAAATAATACTGCTGTTTTGAATATTTGGTAAACTAAAAGCCTCTCCATGATCCCTAGTCCTCTGTGTCTCTGTCATTGCAAATAACACATCTAGGCACTCCTAAATCACAACAGCCAGGAGGTCGTAAAAGTATCCTTCTAGGAGGTTAAAACTCCAGCCTCACACCCTTCTACTGCTTATGGGACAAAGACCATCGCTGCTGCATTCATTTATTCCTAAGTATTAATTAGGTTTTATCTGTGTGCCAAGGTCCATATAGATGCTGGAGATATAATGGTGAGAATGGTCTCTGCTTTCAAGGAACATATAGTGCAGTGGGGATGAAATGAAACAACAGCTGTAACTGTAAAGTCTAAAAAGGATAATTATAATGGAGAAGCAACCTGCCTAGTCTAACATGTCTAGGGAAGCCTTCCTAGAGAAAGTGTCTACTAACTGGACCCCTAAAAAATGAGTAGAAAGAATGACATTGCATCAAGAGGAAAGGAGGGACAAGATGGTTTGGGCAGAGAAGCATCATGTACAAAGAATCAGCTGCAAGAGGTTGTGTAGAGCATTCAAAGGCTGGGTGATGTTTAACAGAGCTAGAAGGCAGCATGAGCAGAGGAAATGGTGGTGCTGTGGGGGAGCAGGTGGATGAAACTGGGGTTGCAGAGGAAACAGGCAAGTTCACGAAGGGTTTTGCAATCATTGGCTCTCAGCACAGTGAATTGCTCAATAAATATGTTCAGAACAAATGCATGCATAGATGAATGAAATATCAGAGATGTATACAAAATCCTGGCAGTAATGAGGACAAAGAAGAAAGGTTCACTTTGCTCAGAGTTTAAGGAGACAACCAGCTCTCCTACTTGCTGTTATATCACTTAACTCTAAAAAGAGACTAAAAAAATAAAATAAATACTGTGAGGCAAAACATATTTATGCCAGAGCTACACTGGGAGCATAGACACACCAACTCAGTGGGCAAGGGCTCCAAAGACTCTGCATCTGACTTGCCTTAGCACATCCCAGCACGTAGTTTCTCCCAGAGAGGATCCCCCTGCTTCTTTGTGGTTGCTTGAAACACATCACTTCTGGTTACCATGTGCAAGAGAAACAGATACGGTGCTCCTAATTTTATGTAGGAACTAAGTGAATTTTTTACAGTAATTTACAAGAAAAGACTATTCTCCCAGGAGACCTGAGGGGTGGGGAGAAGCACAAAAGTGTAGAAAGACAGGAGAAAAAAGGGAAAGATTTAGACTTAGCCTCTTCTTCAAGCTACCCCTCTCTGTGTTTCTAACTGACCGTTCCTCACACCACCTCCCTGAGTAACACTAGTCCTAAAACAAGGAATTTAATCACCTCTGAAGTGCCAGCCACTCCCTGAAGCACAGGAATGAGTCCTACCACAGACCTACACTGCTGCTTGCCTGACAGGTGACAACAGATCAGATTGCTGATGGGGTTTGAAATGAAAACAATGCTAAGGAGAACTCTGGCTGGCAAACCAGTGATTTCTAGGGAGCAGAGTTTGGGGAGGACAGGACCTCGAGGCCCTTGAAAGCAAACCAGGCTTCTGTCCCTTTACAGTAATTGATTTCAGTCAAAATCTTTATGTTGAGTTTCAAATTGTAGGAAAGGAGCTCATGAGACTTCCATATTTATCAACGAGAAGCATAGTCTTACAGAGGCCGAGAAGCCACACAGAAGCCCTGCAACAGAACCTGTCTTTCTGAGTTTCTTTCTATTAGAGATTTTTAAATAGACATTAATGGCTCCTCACACAACACACACACATAAACCCACATACATATACTTGCACACACACACACACTGCACAATAATGCCATTTATGTAGGTAGTGATTGCCCCATATAAAGCTAGGACAAATTAGTCCAACCTTTAATTCTACATTGGATAACTACTCCAATATCTATATCATATGAATTTAGGTCAAAACAGAGAGTGTTTATTTACCAGCCTTGAGGAGAGGTAAACAGATCAGGCAGGGCTAGTAAAGAGTTAAAAGGTTTTCACCAAGGTCAGCTTTGCCTGTTAGTAGTAGAGCTGGAAATAAAAGTCAGGATCCCCCCCTTCTTTTTCCTGTCCTGTGCCTATTGGACCAAACTGCTCTCAATCAATAAGCAGCCAGTTATGACAGATTCACATTCTACCTGGTGTCAATAAAAACAAAAATCAAGTTTTAATCAAAACACATAACCAAGATCTACATTTCTCTTAGCCACAATAAATCTTCCCCAAAGGAAGCAGGCTAAAATTCTTTACATTTAAAAAAAATGAGCTCCACTGGGATTCCAAATTCCAGTTCGATTTTTGAGCCAAGGCATTTTTTTTCTTTATCATGCACTTGGTGCTGTAGTGTGATAAGGGCCCCATGCAGACCATAAAACTAATTTATCATCTGTAAGGTGTACAAAGAAAATGGTAGCTGCCTACTTGTCTGCTTGACATATGAGGTCATTTTTGCCGCTAGCTTTCTAATACTGAGCAATTTTATCAGCTATTTATATACATTAATTGTGGGTACCCATATGTTCCATGTTGTATTTAATAATGCATTGCACTGAATATGCATTCCTTAAGTTTTAGCATGCAGCAAACATCTTGCATTTAACTATTCGGTTTGCCTGTTAAAGTCCATTATTCAGCTCTGCCATGTTACTTTCTCTCTCAACTGAATTTATGTTTTTTAAATCTGGCTCACCCTGCTGAAACCCATTGAACTGGACAAGGCCACCTCACGTGTCCCAAGGGCTCCAAGCAAAAACAAGCAGAGGAAGTGCCATGATACACTTAATAATACTCAAGCAAAAGGATTATTTGATGAATCCCTTTTCCCAAAGGACAGCAGCATAGTCACGCTTCACAGTGTAAATATAAATACAATTCTCAGGCAACAGAGACACGGGATGCTAGATAAAGTGTGAAAAATACCACAGGAAACGGCTATGCCAGAGTGATTTCTCAACCAGCAAAAGGGAATCAGCTCAAAAATACAAAGCAATACCAACCCCCTGTTCTCCAAGACCTCCCCAATTCATTGCCCAGAAAAAAACAAACAAACCCAGTTTGGATGGATCCTCAGCCTACTCATTACTCTACCCGTCTCTCCATGCTATAAAACCTACTTCCTGATAAGGAGAAAGAAGCCCAGACCATCGCCCACCCTATGAGATTTCTCCACCTAAGTTCACATGTCACAACTGTTAACTGAAATTAAGTGCTGTAGGACAGGAACTTAAATGGCCCTGATCAAAGACAAATAATTTCTATGGGTGTAGTAATCTATAAAGTATTATCTCTTGAATACCTTGGCTCTGAATAAATTTTCAGAGGAGCTCTTGTTACCCACAGGAACAAAGGAAAGGTCTAGTTTTGATCCTAGAAAGAAAGAAAAAATCAAGGAACCAGGCCTAAGTAAAAGGCAGCAGATGGGGGACCAGCAGAGGCAAAGCCAGCCCAGTGGCCCAGGCAGTGAGGTGGGCAGGTGATCAAAGAGAAAGGAAGGCGCTGGCAGGACAGTCATGCTCCTTTTCTTGCCCGGATCTGTGATCTGGGTGGTTTGCGTCACATCATCGTTATTTACATATGTTCAGAAGTCCTGAGTAACTTGAAACGACACAGAAAATAAATGATAATGTGGTTCCTCCCAAATCCCTCACTCTGCTTCAAGGTATGTGCCCTGACTCTTGGCCTCATGCAGTCACTGCCTTTATAATGGAAGAAACCACATATAAATGCTGAAGTTCCCTTGGTTTTACTGTAGAATTCTGCATCTCTAGCTTTCATGCAGGGTAAGTGAGATATAAAGGGCAAATTGTGATGAATACCCCTGGGTATCGTTCTAGTTATCAAGCCACCAAGCAGTCCTGTCCAAGTTTGCTTAGCCTTACAAGACATTCTAATGCTGAATCTTTCTACTTGACTTGATAATTAGTTAAAGCTTTTGGCTGGGCCCTGTTACACTAGTCAAAGTGGCCTGGATCAAAAGATGATCTGTGTCATTGCACCTGACCCTTTCAATGTCACCACATCCGATCTCTGAACTCCTGTACCACACAGACTTGATAGTAAACCTTTTATTTTCTTCATGAGAACAGCATAGGCTATTAGCTCTACGCCTGCCCAATTACTTGCACCCTGCCCTAACTGAAATACTTGCTTTATCCTCCTTGTAAAATTTCCCTGAAAATCATGATATACCTTGATTTGCACTAAGAACGCAGATGAGACCTCCCTTTTAATATTCTCTAGTATTGAAATTTCAGTAGGAATGTTGACCATGACCATGTTCTGCTCAGAAATTATCTCTTCAATCAATCTCAAATGGCTCCAGCCCTAGGCTGAGTAACTTTCCTTCACACATGTACAGTTTGGGACTCCTACTATAGTGGTCTGCCCAGTATAATAGAACTATTGGCAAATTTATCACAAGCAAACAATGTTTTTGATGTCAGATAAGTTTAATACATTTAAAATTAATGATAGGCAAATCCGCACCTTTTGGTCAACAGATATATCAGGATGTTAAAGACTCCAAAAAGAAAATTCCTCAATATCTTCTGAAGCTGTATCTGACAAAATTTTTTTTAATTAAAAATAAAGACATATTTCCTTAGGACTATCCTAAACCTAAACTCTCTTTTGTCCCAAGCTATACCTGTTTAGCCTTGATACTTTAAAGTGCTTTTACAATTTGCTTCATTTTTCATATATTTTTAAACAATTGGATGCCAAATTCAGTAGTTAGGTTCATGAAAACATTGAGGTCAGGAGAATGCATTAGATCACTCAGAATCTAGTTCTAAGTAAAAGAGAAAGGATTCCAGATGCTGTCAGAGGAGCCCAAGAAGGATACTGGGAAAACATAAGATGCCAAAGGTGTGGTTACCAAGAAGCCAGAAGAAGAGTATTCTAAGACTTGAAAAGGGGTTAGTGGTCTTAAATGCTGCTCATCACAGAAGCAAGGTAAGTGTCCCCTAAGTTTTCAAGTAGATTTTTTTTTCTGTTTTATTCAGAAATAATTGGCACATATCTTTATAAAAGTTTAAGGTGTACAGGATAACAGTGTGGTTTACACATAATATGTTCAGCTAACATCCATCTTCTCATATAGATACAATAAAAAAGAAAAGAAGAAAGGGAAAAATGTTTCCTTGTGATGAGTACTCAGAGGATTTAGTCTCTTAACAGCTCTCCTATATATCTTATAGCTGTGCTGGCTATAATCATCATGCTGTACAGTATACCACTTTATATATAATGTACTTAGTATTTATTTATCTTATAATTGGAAGATTGTACCTTTGACAATATTAGCTACAGTGAGAGATGAGGTTAAGAGCCAAGTGGCAGTGGGTTGAGAAGGCATAAATGGGGAGATAGATATAGTGACTGAGGAGAAAAACTTCCAAGATATTGGTTGTAGCAGGCCAAAAAGAAACATGGAACTGGAAGAAGGTCTTTTAAAAGATGAGGAAGAATGTGGATTCTCAAGGAACCCTAAATAGCCAAAACAATCTTGAAAAAGAAGAAAGTTGGAGGTATCTCATTTCCTGATTTCAAAACTTACGACAAAGCTATAGTAATCAAAACAGTGTGGAACTGCCATAGGCAGGCTCACAGACAGATAGAACAAACCAGAGAACCCAGAAATAAACCCACACAAATATGTCAAATAATTTTGACCAGGTTGCTAAGATCCTTCAATGGGGAAAGGACAGTTTTTTAAATAAATAGTACTGGGAAAACTAGATATCCATATGCAAAGCAATGAAATTGAACCCTTACCTTATACTATGTACAAAAATTAGCTCAAAATAAATCAGAGACATAAAGGTAAGAGGTAAAACCATAAAGCTCTAAACTATAAAACTATAAAATATAAAACTATAAAGAATACATAGGGGAAAATCTTCATGATTGTGTTGGATCTGGCAATGATATTTTAGATAGGACACTAAAAATCACAGGCAACAAAAGAAAAAAGATAAATTGGATGGCACTAAAATTTAAACTTTTATGTATCAAAAAGCACAAACAATAGTGAAAAGGCACCCCACAAAATGGGAGAAATATTTCAAATTAAATATCTGATAAGGTATTAAAATCCAGCATCTATAAAGAATTCCTACAATTCAACAATAAAAACAACCCAATTTAAAAATGGGCAAAGGATTTGAAAAGACTTTTTTGGATATACAAATGGCCAATAAGCACACAAAAAGGTGATCAGCATCATGAATCATTAGAGAACTATAAATCAAAATCACAATGAGATACCACTTCACACCTATTAAATGGCTATTATTAAAAAAAACAATAAGTGTGGGCAACAATGTGGAGAAATTGGAACCTTTGTGCACTGAAGGCAGGACTGTAAAATGATGCAGATTCTGTGGGACACAATGTAGCAGTTCCTCAAAAAATTAAGCATAGAATTACTATATGATGCAGCAATTCCACTCCTGGGTATATACACAAAATAATTAAAAGCAGAGATTCAATGGGACTTTTGTATAAGTTCACTGCAGCATTATTTACAATTACCAAAAGGTGGAAGCAACCCAAGTATCCACCAACAGATGAATGGATAAACAAAATACAGTATATCCATTCCATGGAATATTAGTTAATGTTCAAAGGAAGGAAATCTGACATATGCTATAACATGGATATACCTGAAGACATTATGCTTGGTGAGATGGGCCAAATGCAAAAAAACAAATAGTATATGTTTCTACTTACATGAGATCCCTACAATAGTCAGATTAATAGAGACAGAAATAGAATGGTGTTTTCCAGGGGATGAGTGGAGAAGGAAATGGGAAGTTAGTGTTTAATGAATACAGAATTTCAGTTTGGAAAGACAGCAATTTTCTGGAGATGGATGGTGGTGATGGTTGTACAATGTGAGTGTACTTAAACATGGGACTGTCATTTATAAATGGTTAAAATGGTAAATTTCATGTCATTATATTTTATCATAACAGCACACATGCAAAAAAATGCTTAAAAATGAGGGAGATGGTATAGGAAGAACATTCATAGATCTTAACTATGAATCAATTCCTATAGCACAATAGGAATTATGAAGATAAAACAATAATTTATCATGTGAATATTATATCACTTCCAGTGATCAGTAGATACTATAAATCCCATGTTTTAGAAAAGAGCACTGAATCACAGAGAGGCTAAGTAACGTAACCAAGGTTTTCCTGGACTTCTCAGGAAACCTGTCAAACCATTGCCAAGAATACCGTGCACAGATTCTGGTCCATTCATGTACCTTACCATGAAATCCTCCACAAAATACTGTCCCTTCCCAACTCCAACTTCCTATTCCTTCCTTCCTTCCCCTTTTACAATGGAGTAGATCCACTCAGATGAGTACTCCTTTGTCTAATGGTCGGCCTTTGCCCCATCTCCCTCTTTAGACTTAATTCAAGTATTGTGCCTTCAGGGCTGTTTTATGTGATTACAGGGGCATGGGCTGAAAATTGTTGCTCAGTGAATGCTTGTGATTCAGTTGACTCTGATCTGTGATGCCCTCAGCCAGCATGCCCCTGGAAGGGAAGGAGAAATAGATGTGCACTTGACCCAGAAATGCCACCGCCTTCTCTAGATTGTTGTCCTTACTGCCCATCCAGGGCCATGCAGAGACATAGTAGGACCTGAAGTAAACAGAAAAATCAGTAACACTGATCTGCCTTATTTTAAAATGTTACTTTGTTTATCATGAGTTTTGTATTGATTTTTATTTTTTCAATACTGCATAAAAATATTTACTTTGATTACTGGGTTTTTCAGGGATACCTTAACTGTGTCTGAAGCCGATGCCCCTCACTCACCTCATGCTAGTCCCAACACCACCTTCATCTCTCTTCACAATAAGAAAGCAGGGAAGGAAGGAGAGAAGGGAGGAAGAGGGAAAGAGGGAAAAGGGGGAAGGGAAGAAGGGAAGAAGGGGAAGAGAAGAGAAGAGAAACAAAAAGAATCAGCTACTAAAGTGAAGTAGTGAAGTCAGGTGCCAGCCAAGTGTTCTGGGGATAAAAGATATGAGAAGGATCAAGCTGTAACCCTAAGTAGAAAAGAGCCCTGCATGAACGTCTTTCATGTACCTTTTTGACAAGATCATTTCAACCTAAAATCAAAAGCTTATATTTAAACACCATAAATTGCATATCTATGAAAAATGAAGTCCCTACAGGCTAACTTTCTGCATTTTTGTTCTCTTTAAAGAAGGTATTAGAGCAATTTGGACTGTCTTCTTAAAAGATTTTTATTGTTTTGTGATAGGTAGCAGGAAGCTATCAACTGAATATGTAGCCAACAGGTCAGAAAGAAAGCAATGTGGCTTGACTGCTAAGCATGTCAATTCTGTCTTCAACTGACCGATGCCTCTGTGGGTGTGTGTGTATGTGTTTCGCATTTCTCACCCCAGGCCTTGTTTATCAGCACACAGCCAAGCAATCTGAAATAGCTTTGTTTTCTAAGCACTACAGAGCTTTTCTCCTTGACTAGAAAATCTGTCGGTAGACCTGGCAGAACATTCTCCTACTTGATGACAATGGGGATAAGCAAGTCGACTCTTGCCTTTCCAGGGAACGCATTTGGAATCAGCTTGAGAATGCTCTGGTCAGATCTCAATGTGCAGGACTGTTGAGAGAGGAAAAATTGTCTCTTTGTTCCACAGGTAAGGCAAATGCCATCACACTACAGGCTCAGTGGGAGAGTGGAGATAATGAGGTATTTTGAAACAGCCAACATTGTCAGAAAGACAGAAATTGGGAAAAGGGCTGAGGTGGTGAGTGATGATTTCTCAAAGGAGCAATGGAACACAGAATGGGTCTCAGTTTGGGCTAAGCAAGGGAGATGAGAAAAGGAAGTGTGTTATGAATTATTTACCACTGGATATAGTATAACTTTGATCCTCGTCCTAATTGTGCATTGTCTTGGTGTGTATGAACTGAAATAAAAAAGAGTGGCCATCTTTTCTGACTGTGTATTCCCATGGACACATAGATACCCTGATGTTCCATGAAGTTATACATAGGCCAAGTTTACATTCACTTATGAAGTGCATAATTCAACAGGTACTGGGAATGTGATCTACCAATAAGTATCTGTCTTATCACAGGCTAAAGTGTCTAAAATTCTACATTAGAAAAGCGTTAACTTGAGTGAATCATTGTCTTCTCACGTGGACTTTTTATCTGTAGGTAAAAAGTGCTCAAAGCAAGAAGTAGCATTAATTAAGTACACACTGAAGTATCTCCAAAAGGCTAATATATTAAGTCTTTAATATTTAAGATGACCATACATCCTCATTTTCCTAAGACAGTCTTGGGTTATGCCTATTGTTCTGAAATAATTATTAGGAACCCCTTTCATCTTAAAAGTCATATTAAATAATAAATTATACACTCACCCTATAAATATCATACTTTCAATTAGTCTGTTAGTTTGCTAACAGAAAAGACCCTAGAGAAAGATGATGATCATAGGCCTTTGGTTACACTGACATGCTGGTAAGATAAAAGTAATGAGCATTGAAGATAAATGTCACCTATTTTATAATTTTGCTTCAGCTGTGGTCTGATCAGGGACATTTATTCTATCCAGACCTGGTTTCGAGCACTTACCTCATCACCTGTAGAATGTAATGCAGGACCTCTCATACTTGGTTATAACCACTCCAGCAATTAAAATTAATCAAGAAAAACATACAACAATTAAATAATACATATGTGCTGGCAACTGGGCTAATCATCTGTTAAGCAGAAACCTCTGAAGGGTACAAAAGGCCAAAATGGCCACCAGTGCCGCTAGCAGATGAATTAGTGAGGAAAGCAGGGAAACCTGAATAACTCACAACTCAGTTAATATTCCCACAAGGAATGGAGAGTTGCTGCTGGCATTCATTCAGGCAGCATTAATTGAGTAGGTCTCAGTGCAAACCCGACTTCCTCCAGACACTTCCTTTGCCCTTCAGAGTAGGTCAGATACCTCTGTGGGATTCTCCATAATACTGCAGGTTTCCTTTCTTATAACCCTTGCCACACTTTCATGTTATTTCTAAGTTACCCATCCTTCAGCTAAAATATAAACCCCATGATCATAAACATAATTAACATGCATTATATCAAGTAGTGGTCAAAGCACTTTGTATTAATTCAGTGCTTCCTCAAGGTCTCCCCACCACTGAGATTCCCCTTATTTCTAATTTTAAAATAAATAAATCTGAGGCTTAAGTAGATTTCTCCAGGTCACACATTTTCTTCGAGGTAGAACTAGTGTAAAAATTCAGATTGTTTTGAACTAATATGCTATGATGGTTGCCTTGGATAGTAGAAATCAGGCTGTCTACTCCTTACTGCTCTTCCCCTAAGCCTCGCATAATGCCTGTACCATAATTAAGGCTCAAAAATATTCATGAAATGGATGAATAAATAAGTACCTTTTATATGCTGGCCACTATGAAAAGTACTATTACATAAGAGACAAATAAGTTCTCAGCTGCTGCCTTTGAGGAACTCACACTCCATCAAGTCTCAATGAAACAGGCAAAGTCTAGTCAATAAGATGAAGACGTACAGTGGATACTTTAAGCCTTTACCTTGTTCCATATATTTTAAATTCAACAGCCTTGTTGCTAAATTTAAAATATATTATTATGATTGAGTTTAAATTTAATATGGTGTTTTGCAGAGGTATCATGTCAGAGGGAAAAACAAAAGAATCATAAGAAATGTGCTAGACTCAAAATTCAGATATCATCTTGATGTCATAACACAAATGTTAGAGAAAAAATCATTTTGTTGTTTTTCATTCCTCTTGAAGGTGATGCATTGTCCTTCAGTTGCAGGTCAGTGAACAGGGAAAGCTGTGGGCAAGAATGGCTGGGGACAGCTCTGGGAAGAAAGGGTAACAAAGCTGGAGAGCCGGGAATTAATGATATATACTGTGATGCACGATACACTGCAATACTTTATGACATTTTATACTGTGGTGTTTAAATATATACGATGTTTTCAGGGTTTTTTATTCTAAATTGTAATGAATAACTAAAAAGGAGGTATCAGAACATTTAAAAAAAGAAAGAATCCACATATAAGAACACAATATCCATCACTTTGGGGAACTCTGAGGAGAAAAGCTTGACTACAGTCAATAGCAAAGAGTAGTTGGGGAGAAAATGAAAGCGTGGGACAATAACAGTGGGGTTAAATGAATTAGAAATGAGAAGCCTTCCTTCAAGTGTGTCTGTGGGAAAGTGTTTGATATTATGGGAAATGGTTATTTGTCTAGTGTTAACATGGGAATTTTCCAGTCATATACATGCCTAGAATTATGTACTATGCCTTAAATCCTCTCTCCCTTGCCAACACTTTAAGATGAATTTTCAACATTTAAAGAAACCGTTCAGTTCCCCCAATCTTCATCTACATGTCAACTCCATCTCTACCACACTGACACCATGATGACTGACGTTGGTTTTGATTTGACATTTCAACCACTGAAATACACAGGCACATTCACTCACACTCACATACACAGAGCCTTCAACTTGAGGTTTGATTGGCATCAGTCATTTCATAACCTGTCTCCTGGGGATCGGACCAATGGACCTTTTAAAGCTTGCCTTATTGAACTGACCCTTCTGATCTAGACACATGATTCATACTTGCTAATCTTCTTGAGAGCCTTCCTTACTCTTAACAAGCCTGTCATTCTTTCTCTGAAATATTTTTCTCTAGGTACAAGATGATTTAAAATGTTATTTTTTACATCTCATCTTGACTTTTGTGAGAAAAAAAAATTGTACAAATGCATCAAAGAAGTAGGTATTCAAGTTGATTAGTAAATTGCCCCAAAGAAACACAGACATCACTATAGTTGTACATTATATTTTAAAGCACATAAAGCCTTTGATTCATATCAACAAATAAAATACCATAAAATGTTAGATTTGGAAAGTTCCTTACATTTTTGTACAACCTTCCACCCAAAGGATTTTTATGTCATCTCTCAGATAATTAGCCTCTCTTTGAACATTTTCTGTTAATAAAGTTATTCTGAAAGGTAGTCTCATTTGGGGTACCTCTACCTCTTGGAAGTTTTTCTTTACAACATGAAAATCAGCCTCCTATAACCTCATCTCCTAAAGACTTGGTTTTTTCATCTGGAGCCACATAAAGTAAGTCCCATTTCTCCACCACTAGAGAGTTCAGGACTGAACTAAGCTGAATGTCTACAATTCCAGCGATTTTTATCTTTCTCATACTTGACCTCAGGACAATCTCTCCCCTGCCATTCTTTACCACCTCTCACATTCCTCACAGGCACCCAATGATCTACACTGTGAGAGGTTCTGTGATCATGTGTATGAGTTCTTCTAGAGTACGATTCACCTTTTGCTATCTTGTCTAATCTCTCTTAATTACAACATGGTCTTCTTTTTCCAATTTGAAAACTATTCTTCGAAATGGAAGCAAAATATTTCCTGAGCAGAAAATAGAATTGTCATTTATTGAGGGCCCAATATGTGCAAAGCACTGTACTAAATGCAAGGATGAGAAAGACACAAAAATGGGAGAAATACAATACCCTCAATAAATGTACAGTCTCCTGAGCAAAATGAGACACTTAATATGTAGATAAACACAGTGCAAAATGATGTGTTATGTGCTGTTCTTCAAGCACTTGATAGTCATGTAGGAGAACTATATGATTTCTCTCCAGTGGAAGACAGTGAAGGAGAGAGAGACACCCTCTGCCATGGGAAGGCAAAAGCCAACACCTAAAAAGCCACAATATGAGGAAATACAAATCACATTTTATATAGAAACTATACTATCTATGCATCTCTGATGTAGTAGTGACCTCCTCTTCTACACTTCCAAATCTCTACTCTTCTCAGGAAATAGTTTATCCTATAAAACTCTCATGGGCTATTTCCTGAACACATACCCCTAATCCAAAATCCTTCAGTATATTCTCATTATCTAAGGGGTAAAATACAATAATACAAATTTCCAAAGTAGCTTTTCCTTTAATTGATACTACTTCTCTGCTTATGTCCTCCAGTACACTCAAGAAGGTTACAATTTCAAAGGGCCTTAATTTTGGCTTTCAAGCTTTTTTTATCTTGTTGTGCTAAATTTTCCAAATTCTTGCCTCTTCTGCCACATTCCCTTCTTAGGGAAGTTGCCACACCCTCAGAGCCTGGAAAGGGCAGCAACTGGCTCTACTGTAAGGGTGAATATCCATCCCAAGGTGGACAAAAACACTACATCTCGTCAGAATTTAGACAAAAGTCAACTGGAAAACAGTTAACTCTTAAGTTGGAATTGTGTTTGTCAGAGTAACAAGCTAGAGTAACCAGCAAGGAAAACAGAAAGCAAGCACAGAGAAAAGATAAGGGAGCAGACAGCTGAGAGAAAGGACAGGATGGCAAGAACACACAAGGGCCACAGAAGCCAGATACCACATGCCCTAGTGAGTGGTTGAGTGGGGAGACTCTGTTCACAACTTGCTCATTCCAGCCTTTTCCTGGGTGTCTGAGCAGGATTTAGTTTCATGAACTTTCCTAGCTGTGACAGTGCATGACATCCTTTCAGTAAACTTCCTTTCTGCTTGAGCCAGAGTTAGTAGTTTCTGTTCCTTGCAACAAAGTAATCCTTGACTAAGACATACCCATAGGCTCTACTCAACGTTCTCTTAGCATCCAGCTTATTTCTGACCACTTTATGCCAGCACAGCTTTCAAAACTTCCAAAAATTGCAGGTTAAAAATATGTGAATATGATTAAACAAGTGATAATGTCGGTTTTTAAAATTTGAATTCAGTGCTTAGAGTTAAATGAGGAAAAGAGTTGCATATTATTTCCTTTGCATGATAAGGAAATGGAAGTATTTACAACTAGAGCTTGAAGAAAGAGGACAAAAATGAAGTAGAGGGATTTATATTTACATATTTAAGTAATAAAATGATATAACAGAATACTAAAACAGAGGATTATCTTTTCTAGTTGACTGTGCTGTTCTCTAATTACAAATGTCCCATAAGATTACCAAATCAAGAGCTGTCAGAAACCAGAAGAGAGGACACAAGTGGAACAAGTAGGGAAAAAATAGGATTTTTTTTTCACCAGAAAATATAAGCTTATTAACTTCCTCTGATCAATTTTTCCACAGGTTTGTCTTTCCAAGCAAAAATCTATATATGCACACATAATCATCAGGGAGAAAATATATTCTAATAAAAAGTAGCCAGCAGTAAGAGTCAGAGTCAAGGGTCCAGTCTCATTCCCCATCTGTTTGAAAGTGAGAAAAACACCTAGATGGCCTCTACCCGCAGGTTGAAATGGGAATCAAATGCGAAGGTGAGAGAATTTTTGCACAAATTAAAAAAGGCTCCATTATGTAAGATACTATTAAATGTCGATTGCATATTTTCCATTTTTTACAAACCTGGAAGGAATAGGGAATAAAATAATATGCTTCTCTTATCCTCTCCCTCCCCAGCTTCCTTTGAAAGTTTGCAAGTAGTAATTAAAACTTCACGTGAATCAAAAGTTTTCTCATCTATAATGTCTTCACTGTTTCCTGGCTTTTTGAATGTCAATGAGTATGTACCTCAAAATTACTTCTGTCAGTTATGAAGGTCCTTATCTCAGCATTGATTTTTACATGCACAGATCAATAGCAGGATAAGGCCCAATAATTAATATTGGGAAAGTGAATTGCTTTTTTCCCAGGCATTTAGCTTTAGCAACAGAAGTATTTTCCTTTTGCTAATATTGTGCTTTTACATGTATCTCATTTTGTTTGTGTTCCTAAGATAAATTCTCCCACTAACAACACTAATTATTTTTAACTCATCAAATGGAATTTGGTACCTACTGCATTTTTTCAAACAAGGCTGATGCCTGAGTAATTATTTACAAATATCCTATGCACAAATATTTCATATGTAGATTAAATTCCATACTTTTCCCATACACTCTTCCCCATGTATTCTCTAATTGCCCTCAAAGGCTTTTTTCAATGGACATTACTGACTGTGTGCCCAGCATTGTGTGAGGCACTGGGGAAACAAAACTGAACAAGACAATGTCCCTTTCGTAACTTCACAATGCAGTAAGTGGAAAGAGACAAGTAATCTGAACAACAATAGATGTAAGCACAGTATATAATAGTTAGAGGTACTTTCAGTATGTGATGTACCTGGCTCATACTGACTGTTGATTGTACACTTCACTTCTCAACTGTATTCAGTGACTTCACATTGAGATCTCAAAAACTGACTATGGTGAGAATATATACACCATGGCAACAGGCAAATGCACAAATCAGAACTCCCCTTCATGCCCTTCCCCACCCACAGAACCATTTGTTAAACCCTTACTCCTATCACTGTCTTTAACACTTCCCTGTGAGATTATGGAATGGTGGGTGTTGAATCAAGGAAGCTGACCTAAAAATCCCTTTAGGGGATTTTTTTTTTTTTTAAAAGCTTTTGATAAAGAGTTTCCATAAATTGTACTTCTGTTTATGCGCAGTGTTTTAACAATTGTGGTACAAGATCAATCATTTGGAAGAATAGAACTGTGTTAACTTTAATTTTTTGGACAGTTGATCAAACTGGCCAAGAAGTAATATAAACTGGCCATTTAAATGAACACATAGGCAAATACTTAAGTACATATAAACAGTAAGTACATATCAACTAGGTAATTTTTGTCATTGAGCTAATTTCTATTGCAGCATTTTCAAAAGATGAGAATATTATCTCCTACTGTTTTTGAGGTTTTATGCTATCATGGATTTAAAAATGTATAGGGAATTGTCACAAAATAAACCTGAGTGGTATTATTTTGTCTTTACATAGGCCTGGTCAGGTAGTTAACTAACTGATTGTTCAAATTTAGATGAAGTCCCCATTAGGATAATAAATCAAATACAGGTCAAGAGGTGATAAACCTCTGAGTTTACCATAGGCCAAAAGTCACAAGAGTTTTATGTGTATCCAAACCATGAGGCAGGCTGAGAAGATCTACCACAGAGATCTCATATTCTCTCCTCAGGGGGCTTCAGCCTGTGATCTTATCCATGTCACCAAGTTTGAATTACTTTGTTTATTATTACAGAATATAGGATCAGTCCTCAAAAAGGTAGGTCAAAAGAAGTTAATAAAATAAAAGGATAAGCCTGCTATTCACAGATAATCTCTATTAACATTATAATGCACTTCCATTCATGTGTGTATTTGTGTGTATACATATGCCTATTACATTTATATTTTACAGAGATAATACAGTTTGATTTGAAAATGCTTTTGTATATTGTATATATCTGTGTTATTTATACAGTATTCCACAATTTAATATGTATTTGTTTCCAGCAATGTGTTTCTCTCTATAGATTTATTATTATCTAGTTAAATGATCCCTTATATTGTAAATGTAAGTCGTTCCCACTTTTTTCCTGTAAATATTATGGTGATGATCGCCCATGAAATTAATCCTCACATATGTATCTCTAACATATTCCCTAGAATAATACTTTAAAATGGTAGCTTGAGATCAAATAGTAAAACAATTCTAAAAGTCTTGATAAATTTGCCATGTTGCTCTTCTGTAAAAGTTGTACCAATTTTCACTTTTACTGTAATGTATAAAAGTACCATTTTCCTATATCCTCACCCAAACTGCAACTTTTAAAATTTTTTTTCTTTGTGATGATTGAAAAATCCTCCCTTTCTTTCATGGATATTCATTTGAGCATAAATTAAGTTAAACAAGTTTTTGTAAGTTCATGAATTAATAAATTTATCAGTCAATTGAAATTCTTTGTGAATTTCTCATCCATGTTCTTTGTTCTTTTTTTTTTTGGAAAAGATAGGACCTTTTTATATATAATACTTCCTCAATATGACATGCATACATTTTAAGGTCAATGTTACTTTCCTTATGACATTTACCTATTTAGAACTAAACTATTTGTTCTTTTATTACCTACAGAATGAAATCACTCAACTCACAAATGTTATTAACAATAGTAGTGATGATTATTATAACTTATATTTGTACAGCACATGGAGTTTATAACACATTTATAAAGTACAAGTATAAAGCACTTAACAGTGTTGTGCTCCCTATATAAGTTCCCATATATCATTGGAGTTACAAAAAACAAATTTTATTATACTTAAGAAAAAAATTTAAATTATTTCACAGTGTTAATGTTGTCACAGATCAAGAAATCAAAACAGAGAAAAGCTACATGACTTGCTCTAAGCCGCAGAAAGTGATTAAAAGTAATTTCTTCTAACTCAAATCCAACATTTTCTATTTTTTCACTCTACCGCAAGATAGCCTACTGACTTCACCAATCTATATTTCCAGATTATTTCAAATTTCTTCCAGTAAACAAGCCTGATCTCCCATCAGCACACCTAACACTCAAATGCCGTTTCAATCCAACAACCTGAACTTAACGCAGGCAGCAGCTCAGCCTGCAGCCATACCCTTTCACTACTTCTCCACACATAAATATACCATTCATTTTTTAAGACCATCTCAAGTTCAAATGCTTTCATAAAACCTTCTCCTATTTCTTGATATAGAGTGACCTAAGACTTCAGTTCTATTTCATATTCAGTTAATAATAATAATAGCTAATATGCACTGACCACTCTTAGGAAATTGAGACACATTACATATCATATGGTTATTCGAGGCTCTGTGCATACATTGGTGCAAATGTTGTCGTCCCCATTAGCTTGCAAGGACATATCTTAACTCATTTGTATTTCTCTCAGCAACAAGCACAGTATTGTACATACCCCAGACACCTTATAAATGCTCATTAAGCAAACATTGTCTACGCAATTACCATATTATTCATTGAGCAGGTCTTTTACCACATAAATAGTATATACATTATATGAATTAATGATTTTAATGTGCTTAGATAATAAAAATACTTCAAAATCCTTTACTTTGTTAACTACTATTATCTTATTACCAAAGTTTAGATTTAACTATGACTAAGGTTGGGAGAATTTAGTTATATGACTAGCATAAATTTTGTCCATCCCTGCCCTCGCTAGAACTTCCCCATGAAAATTGATGACTATAAGTAATTGTTTACTCACGTTTTTTGCGACTCATGAGCAAGATATTTCCCTTAACTGATGATAACACATTGTAACTGCCCCAGATATGTTTTTCAAAGGAAGTTATATCAGTTTAAGTTTCCAGAGAGGATACGCTAATCATATAAATAAATTATACATGGGTACAGGAAATTACATTATAGCAAACTGGACAAATTGAGTTTAAGAGAAGAAAACATAATTGTGTAATTTTAGTAAGGAATAAATATTGACCAAAATGCACATTTTTACAAGTAATCTCTGATCAGCAACAAACATGTTTCTTGATCAATGTTTGTAGTTTGATTCATTTCTTGCCATACAGAACTTGATGGGCTCGTCAATATATATAAAGATTTAAAAAAATAAAAGAAGGAAGTTTGTTTTTAAAATAAGCTCTTCTAAAAGTTCCTTTTTTTTTTTCTTTCTTTCACAAGTTTAGTAAATGTCTGCGGGAACAGTAGTGCAGTGGAAGGTGGCATCTTCTGAAAGACAGAAATTTTCTTGAGATATTGTAGGGAACAAGAAAGACTGCCAAGATTTTGAATCCTGGTGAAGGATGTTTGGGACTAAGAGAATAATATGGGATAAGAGAAAAATATATTACCTTGTTATAAAAATGTGATGATCCAGAGGATATAAGGAAAGAAGTATGGTGGGAAGCAACACTGGAGGATGGGATCATGTTTCTGAGAGCCTTGAATGCAATACTCTGGTGACAAGACCTTATTTTCTTATGAAATGTAATTCAAAAAAAAGAAAAAGAAAAACAGTGAGTAGAGGGTCATGGATATCACAACATCCCTGGAGGTACATGGATTTGCTTTTGTCTGCAAATGTGAAAAGGGCAGAATAGACGGGCAATAGGCCAAAGGACGGCAAGAGAATGAAAATTACATAGAAACCTCCAGCTTCTGGCCCAGTACCATCCGAAAAGCTCAATGATTCTCAGTGATTTTTCCAGAATCCAGAATATCAGGGTTGAGGATGAACTTGATGACAAAATGTAAACCTACTTAAAAAGCAATGACTTTCAGAAGTTGTCTCCAAACATTGAATCAGGCATCCACTGAGGTCCTATCATCTCCAGCTATGAACCAATATAGTTGCTTTGATAGTGGATGTTCTTTAATCAATACACTATCTCTTCAGGAATGGTGCTCAGGGGCAATTAATTGGGATTCAAGAGAGAGGCTGACCACTGTTGCCATCAACACACATGTGGTGACCTGTGGATCCCAAAAGCACAAACATTTCTTCTCAGAACAAGCGGCAAGAGTGGAGACTCACTTAGCAGTCAGACTGTAAAAAATAGTATCGATTCCTTTAGGGATACAGAAGTCAACATCAGCAGAGACTACACAAAGATGAAAATAGAATTATATAGGAACACTTCTTTAAAATAGTCATAACACACCAAACTCAAGTGAGGTGATCTCTGAACAGAGTTGGTGAACCCCAGAAGCAGAGATGGATCATTAAGAGAGCAGTGGATTGAAGACTGACAAGCCCTCAGAGAGAATTCTACATCTGTCTGCATCCAACTGAGTCCGACCTCAAACCTGATTTGAGCAGCTGAAGACCTGCCTGCTGATTAGGACACAGTTTTCGGCAAAAATCTGTCCCTCATGACAGGATAAGGGAAAAAGCAGATATGTAGGTGCTCTATAGGGCAGCCCAAAGAAACAGGTGTAGGAGGAAAGAATGAGAGGAAAGGAAAGAACTTCTAACTATGTCAGCAGAAAGAATTCCTCCTTTACTTGGGACTTCTTTTCACATACATATTTTCAAAATAAATGTTCTTTCTGTTGAGATATGTTGGCTTTTCAGATAGTAAAAGCAATTATACTCATTGTAAAAAATTTGCAAGATACAAAAAGGTATGGAGATTATTGGGAAAATGGTCTGATTTCACCATGGTCTAGAAAAATTCATGGTAAATATTTTGAAATGTTTTCTTCCATTCTTTTAATGATATAAATATCTACAAATCCTAGCAGATTTGGAAGCCTGGTTGTTGTATGTTCATTTTTGTTCATTTAACAATATCATGAGTACTTTCTTACATCATTAAATAACCATCAAAATGTGAAAATAAAAATATAGTTACATCTAGGCTCATTATTGTAACAAATGTACCAGTCTGGTGGGGGATGTTGTAAATGGGGGAGGCTATACATTTCTAGGGGCAGGGGAGTATATAGGAAATATCCACACCTTTCCTTCAATTTTGATGTGAACCCAAAACTGCTCTAAAAACCTAAAGTTCTAATTTTAAAAAATTAACAATAAAAAAAACAACCAAAAGATAGACCCATGTCTATTTGGAAACTTAATTTATGACACTGTCATAAATCAATGGGAAAGGGTAAACTTTTAATATATTATTCTAGGATGATTAGTTATCCAAGTGAAATAAAATCCCTACCTTACGCCATACACAAAAATGAATTATAGATGTGTTAAAAATATATATGTTAGTGGCAAAAACTATAAATCTTAGAATATGCTACAGGAGAATATTTGTATTATTCCTAGGTAAGGAAGGATTTCCTAAACAAGATGCCAAAAGCAAAGCCATAAATAAAAAGATCATAAATTTGGCTGTATTAAAATTAGTCATGGTTTTTCATTAAAAAAATAATGTGCAATATATATATATGCTCATATATACATATTTATGTATATATAAAATATATGAGAGATGTATTAAATACATGCATATATATATATATATTACATATATGTATTTACAGAATATTTAGCACACCATAACTTCTCTACTTTGTATATCTTTTCCTCATTAAGTTAGCCTAATGAATTCCTAAATTACTTCTAATACACAGCTGATCTTCAATCCTGGGGACATTGGCCTCCCCACCTCCAAGCAGTCAATCATCTATTCTTTGTGCCACATCTGAGTCTTGCATATTCCTCAATTAGACCATCCCTTTCTGAGTCAGGCACTGTGTAGAAAGCTTTCTTAACATCTGCTATCTCATTTCTTCCTCATCACACTATTAGTGTTGTGATGCATTAGTCTTTCAACTTTTAGATTAAGACAGTGAAAATCAATGTGTTCAAAATAACAGAGTCTTACACATCCAAACAGCAAAGCCATAATCCAAACTCCAGTCTGACTGTTGCTAAGGTTCCATCACTTACAGCTGCTACACAATAATGTACATATTAAATTGCATTGCTTACATCAAAGTTTTTGTTTAAAAGCAAAGGCTATCTAGTAATCTGTTGCTGTGTAACAAATTACTCTGAAATGTAATGGCTTCAAAAAATCCATTTGATTATATTACATGACTATGGGCTGGAATTCAGGCAGGGGTCAGCTGGATTATTCTCCTATTCCACATTGCATTGTCTAAGCCCCCTTGGTAGTACTTAGCAGAGTACTCAGCCAGGACAGCTTCAGTAAAATACCAGGCACCTGGGTAGAGATATGTGGCTGTTATGTTGAGACTGGAGACAGAGTGAGCTAAGACTGTTGACCAGAGCACCTTTCTAGCTTGTGCCTCTCTACCTTGGCAGTTTCAGAGTGGTTGGGATTCTTACACAGAGACTCAGGACTACTAGAGAGAATGTTCCAGAAAAACAAGTTATTTTTAATTTTTTATTCAGTTTATTCAGTTTATGAAGTCAGTCACTAGAAACTGGCACAGCGTCACTTCTGCCTTACTCTATTGGAAAAAGAGTCCAAGATTCAAGGGGAGGGGACATAGATTACATTTCCATGAAGAGGAGTATCAGAGAATGGGCAGCACAGAATATGTTGGTGGCAGATTTGAAGAAAATGCTAGCCATACGTAAAACCAGCAAGGAACTAATATCCCTAGAAGAGCACTGTCCTAAACAGCTTCCTATAATAATGGAAATGTTCTCTGCATGGTTCAAAATGGTAGCATATACTAGAAATGTGTAGTTATTGAACAACTACATGTTAGTTCAAGTTATTGAGCTACATTGAAATGTAGCTGGTCTGACCAAGGCACTGAATTTTAATTTTATTTAATTTTTAGTTAAATTCAGATCATCATAAGTGGCTTCCTGCTACTGTATTGGACAGCATAGCTCTAAAATATAAAAGATATTCCTGCAAATCAACAAGAAAATGACAAGAAGCCAAAATAAAAATAGCCAAAGGATATGAACAGATAATTCACAGAAATGAAAACTGAACCAACTCTCAAGTATATGGAAAAGTATTCAAGCTCAAAAATAATCAGAGAAATAGAAATTAACATGATAATATACTTTACACATGAATAACAAAAATTAGAACACTGGATAATGTCAAGTGCTGCTGGGACTATAAAGAATTTTCTTCTCCTACTGTTAGTGGGAAAAGAGACTGGCATAGCTATTTCTGAGAGCAATCCAGCAATACTTGGTCCAATTATGCAATATATGCTCTGTAATTAGTGTAATCTCCATAGCATGTACAAGGATATTCATTGTTGCAGTGAGATGGAGACAAGTTAGGTGTCTGTAACCAAAGGAAGGGACAAATAAAATGTAGTTGATGAATATTGTGGCATATCCATTAGAAACAATGGTAATCACAACAGTACATAGAGCAAAATGGGTGGATCTAAAAACACAATTTGGGGTTTAAAAATTAAAAAACATTACAGTCCCACAGAACAATGTTTTGAAAAATTAAATTGCATGTGCACACAAAACAATATATATCCTGTAAGTATACAAACAAATTTAAGAATACATAGACACAGTCTTGGTTCACAAACTTGGGAGCTTCCTGGGTGAAATCTGAAACTGGTCCCTGTCCATGGAGGGCAGGGAGAGATGGAAAAAAAGGGGCAGACCCTTCCAGATTGGCTATGGCAGTCATTTGGATGAGGTTTGTCTTGGATGCCATAAAATGAGTAAGGTCTCTGCACCCCCACCTACCAGAATCTTAAAGATTTATATGGAAGCCTTAACCAGGTTCAGCCACTTATACTACCCAGTTGGTCTCAACACTACATTGCTCTCTCAAAAATGTGTTCTTGAAAATGGTTCCCACTGTGGGAATAGTAGGAAAAACTTAAGCTCCAGGGCAGGGGAGATAGTGAGGAGTCTCTAATTGCATTAGACCAGCTCTCCAGTCAACCAGAGGTCATGTCCTCTTGATGACTTCCTCTAACACATTTTTATGGTTGCCTAAGGAAGAGAGTGTAGAGAGGGGAAGGAGGGAAAAGAAGAAGGAAAGAATGGAGAGAAGGAGAAAGAAAAGGAGAAAGGAAACTGTACCAACTAATTGTTAACAATACTTAACATAAACTAGAACTTGGTTATTGCAGTCCTCTGAATTTGAGGTTCCCCAGATTGATCTCTGTATCCCAACAGTTGCATCATATCTTGCACATAGTTGGCATTGATAAATGCCTTCTGGTAGATTAATTAATGAGTTAACTAATCAATAGTTTTAGGAAATCCAGATGAGGATTATAAGAAATTAGGTTAATAGTATTGGTAAAAGAGGGTTTGAGAAAAAACAGCTACTCTTACTTTGTTCTGTCCTCTTTGCCAATATTACCCCAATGCCAAGGAGTTCCCAGCAGCTCCCCAACTAACTGTTCTACTCAGTTAAACAGAGCTGGAGAAAGTAAGTGATTCAAGTGGGTCTCAGAGCCTGGAGAGGCATTTGCTTGAGAAATGGAAAAGTTCTGAGCCAACAGATCAAATGCATTGTCTTTATATTGCATAGCAACAATATGAACTCAGAGATCTCTGTGACAGAATGAATAATAGCCCCAGAAGAGCAGGTCCTTGTCCCAGGAACCTATGCTATATGGCAAAGTCTTCACAGGGTGATTAAATTAAGGATCTTCAAATAGGGGAATTAGCCTGTATTATCCAGGTGGGAGTTAAATGAAACCACATATATCCTTACAAGAAGAAAGCAGAGGAATATTTGACACCCAGAGCAAAAGACAATGGGAAGACTGAATAAACAGAGATTTGAAGATAATGTCCAAAGACTAAGGAATGCTGTTATGGTAGCCCTTAAAAGATGAAAATAATCAGGAACTGATTCTTCTCCAGAGGGCACATGGCCCTACCAAACACTTTGATTTTGATCCAGCATACTGATTTTGGACTCCTGGGTTCCAAAATTGTTAGAAAAATTAATTTCTGTTGTTTTAAGCCACCAAGTTTGCAGTAATTTGTGACAACAGCCACAGGAAACTAATCGCTAATCACCAAAGGGGAAATGAAAATTAGTAAGAGAGAATGAATTTGCTTATGTTCAGATATACCTACCACGGACTGGTCTACAGATTAAGTTTATTTGGTAGGGTGGTATTTCTCAGTGAGTAGGAGCAGTGAAGAGATATGTCTTGCCTGGGGGTTTTAGCCTGGACAAGTTCAGTATGGATTCAGTGAGACCAAGAAATGACAACGGAATATTCTTGGAGTAAAAGGGTTTATACCTGGCTTTATTCTCACGGTGGCAGGTGGAACACTAGAATCCCGTCGGCATCCGGCAGTCTGCAGGTCCACAGTGTACCAGAGCACTGGGCAGAGGTCTTTCTATAGTGACTTAGTAATAGGTCATTGCCAACAGGTGTGGAAGAAGTAGCCTAACGGTGGGCCAATTACAGCAGCAAGTAGTTCAGGGTCAAGTGAGGATCCTGATCATAGGAACTTCCATTTTCCCCACACCTCCTTACTCAGTTCTTAATTCTAGTCTAAATTCTAACTCTCCCCAAGCCTGTAGCACAAGAATTACATCACTTTTTAATTACTCTGCAGCCCCTGCACACTATATTCCTTAATCTCTCATAGGTATTCAAAAGCATGACATTAAATGCAAAACAGTCACTCTATATTATGTACAGTTACAGGAGAGTCGCTCTTTTCCAAGCTCTGCTTCTCTCCTTAGTCCCGTCCTCCCTCGGCTCATCAGAATCCCCTGGGATGTTCTAGTGTGTTCTGACGTCTGAGTCCCACCCTTGGAGATTCTGATTTAATTGATCTGGGGTTGTCAGGGTCCAGGGGCTGCCTTTGAGTTTTGGGGGCAACGTGAAGAGCAAATAAGGCAGCGGGAGTCGTCATGGAGGGTGCTCAAGGAGGCCAATGTATTCTGCACAAAGCTGTACTTCTCAAACTGCTACAATACTAAATCATGGTTACAGAAGTATTTGAAGACGTGCATGCATGTGGCCTTCATGGCCAGGTGCCTGGCCTTCAAGGCCCTTATCTAGCTCATTTCTCATGGGTGCAACATGCTGTGTTTTCAGGTTTCTCAAGACCAGACATATCTGGGGTGAAGCAGGGGGCAGCTGTCCTCATAGAACAGTACAAGAAGGTGAGGGGGGGGGCCTTCCCTACAGGGGTGCAGCTTGGACATAGAGTTTTTAACACTCCCTAGGTGATTCTCACTTGCAGCCAAGGTTGAGGACTGCTGGTCTAGCCTTTCTATTCTTTCTAACCTCCTCTAGGGAAAACAAGGGATACCATCCCAATTCAATTGCCCTAAATGTGGAAATAAATCACCATATTTCTTTTTCCAGAAATGTTGATGATTTAAATCTACACTGCATCTGTGAGGTGAATATCACTGAATTTTATCAAAGGGCACAGAAGCACTGAGTAGGTACAAGAAGACAGGACCATCCTCCAGCTTCCTGTTCATGACTGAGAATAAGCCCGGCTTCCCCAACACTTGCCTTTACATCAGTGATGCTGAACACTGAAAGCCGACTGACTGATCCAGCTGAGGTCCCTCACACCAAAACACGTTCCTCCCCTTTCTCTCCCAAGCCGGTCCCAGCCCCAGCACTGCAGCCTGATATTTCTGAAGGACAAACAGCTTGCTACACAGTTTGTAGCGCCGATGACAAATACATTTATAAGGATTGTGGAGTTTACCATCTACTGTTTCCTCCTCTGTTCTAATTTCCTGCTTCTCTGCACTATTTATGTTCACCTGTTACCCAATTAGCACCCAGTAAGTTGAACTGTGGTGGCCGTTTTACCCTAGTAATTAACCCTCTCCAGCAACCCCCTCCACAAAGAGTGCCTGATTAAAATAAACTGCTGGATTATTCACTGAACAACAGGAAGCATGACACAGTAGACCAGAACAATTTTTTTCTTAGATCTTTAAAAATGTCCAGTATTGGCTGAGAAAAAAAAAATCCTGAAATAATCTAGAGGACTTGGTTAAGGTTTATAGTAAGGGCACAAATTTATAAAATGTCAGCACCTCTCTACTAGTTTTGAGATGGTCGGCACCTCTAGTTTGAAGAAAATGCTAAGATGAAGAGGGAAATTCAGTTGCTGCTTTCTTTTTTTTTATGCTATAAACTGCTGACATGAATTTCTCATTAATGATCATAGTGACGTATAGGAAAGATGTAAAGAGAAAAAGGGGAAACAAGGAAATAAACATGAGAAAAGTGAAAGGGAAGAATAAGTATTAATACTGTTACCCAACACCTGTAAAGGATGGGATATTAAGTTCTTTACAACTGAAATGATTTTACATGTTATGCATAGCTTTCCTGATATTAAAAAATATATTTAACATAGAAACTCCAACTAAGTATAATGTCCTCTGAAAATATTTTAAAGAATTTCAGAATTTCAAGTGCCAAAGACAACTACTATGAACAACAATTTTATAAGATAATACAGTGGGGGATAATATCAAATTAATAATATTGATACATTTCTGTGGTTCACAATGGGAAATTTTTAAATTTATGATGGGTCAGAGATGTGGCAACAAGACAATTTTCTGAAGGGTACACATCATTATGTAACTACCAAAGTGGGTCATAACCATTATTTGTGATGTTAAATATAGAATTGCATGTAACTGCCAAATAAGCAATATGTGTATTTTAAGAAGAAAAAAACACTTTTAAATCTAGACTGCAATTTATTAATCACTTTTTGTTCTCTGTTTCCTTACCCATACATTGTTCCATAAATCAGTTATCCTACCATCAAAAAGGAAGAAGGCACACATAGCCACAGAAATGCATGTGTGTAACTGGATGGATAACAATCAAGATGACCTTAATTTATCTAAGAGGAAAACACATTAAAAGTTGCAATTTTTGGTGCACAATTGCTTGATTGGCAACTGAGGCTAAAGGTAACTTTAAGAATCTCACTCTGAAAATACAGTCAAATGGTCCTCCACTTAAATGAGTTTCCTGAAATCTTTTCAGTGTAAAAAGAACCTGCAAAAGCCAGACATTTTAGAAGACTGCTGGAGTCTGTTTTCTCCACCACAGATCGTCTCCCTTTTCCAGAAGCCTTCATTGACTGAAATTCTAATCCAACCTAAACTTAGATGAGGCAAATAAATAAATAAAGACACACACACACACACTAAATGTGTAAATCGGAAAACTATTTGCAGACCAGAGGTAGCCAGCTGTTAGCTGTGACTTCCCTGCTCCGCGCAAAAGCGGCTTGCGAGCTGCAGTGACCAGAGCAGAGAAGAGCACAGTCACTGCTCCCTATGAAATTTCAACAATTCATTAACGGGAAAAGACTTCATAAAGGGATGGAGGATCAGAGGCAGCGTGGCGGCATTTAAATTCTGAGAGAAGGATGGATCGAGAAAGGGAGATGTTGGAAATTCAGACTCAGAAGACAAGGGAAAAGAAAGAGGAGGGAGATTTGATAGACACTGGAACAAAGAGAGGGGAGACGGGAAGGTAAAAGAGCAGGAGAGATGAGAGGACGAGGGAGAGGAAAAGGAGAAAGGATTTGAATAAGATTGAAATCTATAATCTGGTTTGGCTTTTAATCTTCTTTGGGAGGGGAGGGACGGTTTTTTGTACCGTGCGGATTGTTCCGCATTGTTTCTGAGCCGCCCCTGACTGACCAAACCATGTGTTAAAAACAGTTTCCCTCCTGGAAGGGATTATGCCCTTTGACTTTCAAAGACATCTCTCCCCTTCCCAACATCAATAAGGCTAGACGGTGGCGTGTGCGCTGGTGTGGAGCGCAGCGGGGCGGCTGCAGAGCGCGGACCTTCACCGAAGTCAGCCAGGCTGGCGCAGGCGACGCAGTGTTTCTTATAAACCCTTATCTTGGACAATGTAGGCCTACTTGTTTGTAAATATGCATGTTATGTACGTGCCCATGTAAATAAATAAGTTTAAATATAATTTCCAAATGAACAACATGAGAAAAATTGTCGATTTTTGAGTGTGTCAAATAATGACTGCAAACAAAAGTGTTTTTGCCGCGGCCTGCAGCCCAGCCCATCCCTGAGGCCACCCTGCCATCTAGCGGGGCGCTGCCCGAACTCTCCTTGCAGCCGCGGTCGGCCTCATTTACCCTCACAGCTGGAGACAGAGAAGTGTGTTCTCCTAAATGTGTTAACTTAGCAGTGCTTTACACTAGAAACAAATTAATATATAATTCTTCTGTGTCTTAAGGTCATTACTGTCGAAGCATAAATTAATAGAGCTATTCCAGTTAATTCATTTTGGCGTTTGCTTCTGCTTGTCTGAGCGCATATGTGAAAACAGGCCTCCCTCAGTGCAATGGGGGGAGAAGGAAGGAAGCCTAAAAGGAGCTTAGCCAGAGGAGCAGACTCTCTGACCCAAAAACAAGGCAAGAGCAATGCCTTTCAGATGTAGCTGCTGCACCTTCCTCACTGCCCTGAGCCCAGCCTAACAAAAATCTCTCAACTGCCACGCTGGAATAGGAAGGGATGGTGGATGGGCTTTGGGGGGCCATCTGAGGGGGAAGGGCTTCGGAAGCACCATTATCAGAAAGCAGTGTGTAAACATATACAGTTCAGCTGCCTTTGAGGCAGAGGGTCCTACCATAGGCAAACAAGGGCCCCTCTTTCTGAGCAGGAAGCGGTATGTCCATGTCCATTCTGTCCAGGCTGGCTATTGAAGGGGCTGTAAGGATAGTCCCCCGCCCTGACCCAGAGGTGGCTGCATCTTTATCACCATTGTCCATATGGGTGAGTTTCCAGAGAAAGCTACAGCAGTGCTCTCCTACTGCAAAAAACAACAGCAGCAGAAAGAGAAGCCCAAAGGTGGGAAAGAAATGAAATTTTCAGTTTTTTCAGGATACATAGGGGCACAGGCAGTGGAGGAATGGACTACACCAACTTCTTTTTGCTTGGTTTTGGTCTACTTGGGGATTCTGATGATTTTTGGAGTCAGCCCTTTGATCAAGTAAATTCCATAACTGCCAGGCTACATGTAAATTAGAGCATCAGAAAATCTCAAAATTTTTTTTTTCATTACGGGTTTTTGCCATTCACAGAAATTCTGGAACCTAGAACAAAAATATCTAAAAATCCCTTTAGGCTTCTGTTCCTGGCAAAATAAACAGTATTCTCTTGAAGCGTGTTGATCCTGTGAAGTCTCCCTGAGGTGGGGGTCTTTGCATGTCTGCTGTGACCAGAGTCGTCTAATAACTGCCCTGACGAAGCAGAGCTGAGTCAGAACCATGTCTTCTCCCACCATCTCTGCAAAGTGAATTAACCAAAGTAATACACTGCTCCATTGACAATGCAAATACTGTAAGATAACTCCAGTGAAACTTCAGCACCTCACAATTGAGTTACAGAGAAAAGTTTTACTCGCATAAAACAAAAATAGGCAATGTAAAACTTTACTAAATCAAAATTTCTGAACCTTAACCTGCCTCTGAATTACCTGCATGACTTTATACAAATGCAGAGGATCAGGCCATTCAAAATCACTACCTCTGGGGGCAGCCTCTTTGCTTTTGCCAAGTTCCACAGCTAATCCTGATGCAGAACCAGAGAGAAAGTCAATGACTCAATATCTGAAAGAAAAGAAAAGGTCCTTGCAACGTGGTTTCTGTTGGGCAACCGGCAATGAAAACGAACATGTGAAATGCATTTCCAGATGGTGCAGCAAGGACCTTAGCCACAGTGGGTGGCTGAGAGGTGAACCTAGTGAGAGTGAGGGTTGGTAGACACGGAAAGTGTCCTAACGAGGGCAGACCATCAAGGATGTGGGGGGAGGTAACCCTGCAAGAACAAAGTGGCAGGTAGTCCAGGTGAGTGTTTCATGCTCCTGCAGGAAAGCAGACTGCAAGTTCTGAGGATCATGGAGAGCTGCCAGGGGAACATAATGAGTGTATTTGAGAGCAGAGTCCAGTGTGTTTCTGGGGCAGAAAATGCCCAGAGTACAGCCATCAGAGTAAAAAGAAGAAAATACTGAACAATCCAAAATATGGCCTATGTCCTATCTTAATAAGGACATACATTTCACTTTTGTCCCAGGCCTCCCTGCCTGCCCCACTTCTGGGTATTTTGAATCCCGTAGAAGTAGATGGTTGGTTTTTCCCATTGTGCTGCTACCTAGGAGCTAAAGATTTCCACTTCTGGGCAAGGTAATGTACTCAGCTGCATTAAGCAGACAATTAATTTATCCCCTTGGCTGCCCACTACCCATCCTTAATGTACTTAAAAAAGGAAATAATGCTTACCTAGCTTTAACTTGCACAGTGTCTGGAAGTAAAAAGGAATGCAGGAGATGAGACTAAAATCACTGCACTGAGAATCACCCCGATCATCATTGGATCATCATGTCAAATATAACTTCATAATATTGTTACAGAGACATCAGAGCAGATGGGTAAGAAAGATCTTCTTGTGAGGGAGCGGAATGTTATTACTGCATTTCATTTTTCCATATCACAATTATAAAATGTGTGAAGATTCAGCAGGGTGACCACTATCTCAACTTCTGACATATGCCAGGCTTTGCAGTATCTGAGGTAATAAAAGGTATCTCATAAATGCATCTACAATGAACAAGACTAGGCTCCGGTTTGTGAAAATGTTGTTCATCCAAGTTGGGTGGCAAAAAGGGTCATCATCTTAATTGAAAGAGCGTAGCTGAACCCTTGACCAGGGAGAATATTCTAGATGAAATACTACCTGTCTAGACAGCTGTATTACTTTGTTATTTGAGAAGATGGGCCAGGAGTTGATTGTCTCACAAGATTCCTGCCAGCTCCTGGATACACAGTTCTGAAGCATTTAATTTTTACTCACAAAACTGTTAGTGGACTGCTAGCCTATATAGCTTAAACTCCTTAATAGGTTATTCAAAGCCCTTTACCTTGTAGTCCAAACCAGGTCAGATTAACTTTCCTCACACTGTCCCCCCATATAAATTATTTTTTAATCCTGTTTGATCTCATTAATTCTCTCTGGATATGCCTTATTCAAACTTGCTCCCACCCATTGCATGCATTGTTCCCTATTTGCCAGCCACTACAAACCTCTCTCTACCGATCAGAATATCCCCCAAAGTCCAAGTCAGCCTTTTCCACTCCCAAGGAGTCTTCCTTGAAAATCTCAACATGAAATACCTGTGTCTGAGTATTGGTAGTGCTTGATAACTCCACCACCATAGCACACATTACATTACGTGGCTAGTTATCTATTGACATATAGAGGCCCTTTCTCCCTTTCTAAATGTCAATTCCCACGATCAAGATCTATATTTTATGTATTTTGTCCTCTTCACATCAGCTGGTACAGTACCTGTTGCAGAACTTCAAGCACAGGGAGGTCCAGAATCAGTTTTTGCTCACCACCAGATTCTAGGAATTCAGCAGAGAGCCTGAAGAGCTACATAAAAGACTGTGACACTTTTCCTTTTGGGTTTCTCAAAATAGAAATACACTTGCTCTTACCTCCCCTCTGGAAGTACAGATCACATTAGACAAATGTCAGAAGAATGGAAGTGTCTACACGTTGTTTGCAATACGCTGAAAAAGAAAACATTCATCCTTTCCAGAGGAAAAAAACAAACACTATACACTCTCTTAAAGTGAATTTCTGTTTGGCTAATAATCTCCAACAAAATATAGAGATGAAAATTAAAAATTATAGAAACATAAAATGAAAAATAGTTCAAGTTATGGGATTCATTCAATAACTGTTTCTGATCTTTGGGTGATTATTTTAAAAAAATAATAATTCATACCCATTAAAAATTACTCCATTAACAGATATTTGTTTATGTGACCTGCCCTATACCAGGGGGATGATAAGAAAATCCTTATCTTGTGCAGGGTATGCTGAGAACAGCCACAGCCACAAAAAGGATGGTGGTGGTGGGCAGGGGACAGGGGAGGCAAAAGTTTTCTAGGAAAGTTTAAGGGAATACTATGAAACTGGATTCAACTTTGGCCAGTCACCAGTCATGATGAATTTCTACATACTTCTTATAGAGCATATCAGCATGGATTCAGTTGCATCATGGGTAACTATGTAAATAGAAAATTTTATGTAACCCACAATAAAAACAAAGCCATGGCACAGTAATGTTCTTTTCATTGAATCCTTCTAGACTGCTTTCATTCTTAGGAATGAGTTTCACAAAGAAGGTATACATATGATCAGCATGTCTATAAACTAAGACCTTGGTTATCAAGGTGAGCAATGCATTACAGGTGCAAACAATGCTAAAATCTGAAGGTGAGACGTTCTTACATTTCAGATTGCTAAAAAAAAAAAAAAAGAACACCTGCCTCTTACCACTCGCTTCTCCCCCTCTCTCCCAGCATCTGCACATGGATAAAGAATTTGTAATGTTGCCAAACTTGCCACTTAATGATCTGGATGTGTTTAAATAATGGCCTCCCAATACTGGCCATTATAGATGAGATTCACGTTATTTATAAATTAGCTCTCTTGTTCCTGCATATTCCTGAGTTTATCATCATTAAGGAGGAGAAATGTTTCTCAACAAAAGGCCCAAGCACTACAGTGATAGACACAATAGTAACTGTTAGATACACAGATAGGCATGTTTCCATTTTGGTCTTTTGAATACATCTTCACTTGTCCCAGATATGCCATTTCCTGATTCTCAGGATGAAGAATGTTTTGAAATACATTTGTGCATTCATGGATTGTTGGCTGTATTCACATTTTTATATTCAGCTAATATTTAAATATATTGAGGAAACAGGCCTCAATTTAGATTTGCAGTGTGGTATGATATACCATAAAGGGAAATCAGTTTCAGGCTGTTGGATCTGGTGTAGCGGGGGACATAGAGAGGTTCAGAACATTTGTCAGCCCACAATATTTTCCAGGACCCTTTCCACACTCAACAATACTGAGTGATGTGGTTGCTAATACAAAAAATATAAATACCTGTAGAAACACTAGGACAAGGGAATCAAACTAATTTTCTAAATATTTTATTTAAATTCTTACTAGTTCACAGGCTGAATTCTTTGGGGTAGATTAATATCTTCCAGATGTGGGCCTGTGTCTGTGCCAGTTTTAAGACCAGTGTAGTGCATGGCTGGAAAAGACAAGGAACTTGACATAAGAAGGAAAAATATGAAGAAAGGTTTTGAGGGAAGCAGCTATTTAGAGAAGACATCAATGCCTTCATCAGCACCTAACACATTAACTCTCAAACTGTATTTGCCTGTAGGCAATTAGCCCTGTGGATTCTGTACGAAGCGAACAAGATCTAACCCATATAAAAGTATAGGTTCTAACTTTACACATGTTATATCCTGTGGCCTCAGGCTAAGTTCCATATCCCAGTTAGTCATCTTGCAAAATTACCTGGGCAAAAGCACAATCTGATTCTACTGCCTAACAGAATAATCTGTTGATATGGAGACAACGGTGGTATCTTTTGTCCAGGAAGGATTGTAAATGCATCTCCTTTATAGTGAATAACCAAACAAAAACCCATGAGGTGACAATCCTCTCATGATGATAAGAGTAATGTTGGTGATTAACAAAGGAAGGTCTTCTCCAATATTTCCACTAGCAAAGGGCAAGCAATTTTCCTGTTGTTCTCTCCAAAAAATAAATAAGTAAAACAAACAAGCAAAACACAAATCAAAAACAAAAACATATGTAAGCATCCAAAGTCCAGTTGCAGCCTGAGATAGACAGTACCCTGTGGGTGTGTCCTCTCCAGACGTAGCTATGGCTCAAAGTCACATAATGAGGTTGCTGCCTGTCTTTGGCAAATTGTACATTGATTAGAGGAAAGATCACTCAACAAACATCCCTGGCCCACTCACATGATCCTGGAGACACATAATTTATATTCATAAAGCATTTTAGGATAATTAAATATCAGGTTCTAGGACAGTGTAAGGTACAATTAATCACTGAGACAAAGAATCGCCATTCAGCTAAATGCACTTGACAGTTGGCAGGGGAGGGGGGTGCTTAGGAAGATTTTCTTTATAAATCCTCTCAGGGTAGTGGGTTTGCAGCACTCAAATTAGCTATGTAATTTCCCTTCTACAAGCAGCAATTTAGAACCAACTAGCAGATTACAAACAGAACAAAGAGACAACCTTGTAACAAACAATTTCAACATGGAAGATTCCAGATTACATTCAATGGAAACCAAAAGACTATTACAAGTATCACTATTCATCCAGTATTGATTATAAAACAACTCAATAATTCATTATTCTTCTTTGAATATGGCATTAATTCCCTTACCCAGAATGTAAATCCTTTAGATCAGGGATTATGTGATATATTTCTTTTGTGTTCTCATTAGCATTTAGCATAGTACCTTGCAGTATTAATGGTACCTTGCAATGCAATAAATATTTGTTGATTGATAGCTAGATTAATATTCCTGACATGCAATTCTGATTATCACAGACAAAAATAAGTCACTGACTCCCTGCTGGCTATAGAATAAAGTATGAGCCTGTTAGCTTTTAAGTTATCTCATATCTTGTAACTGGGCCCAAACTGACCTTTCCAACTTTAATTTCCCACTATTGCCCTCACAGAGATCACCATTTCCTATTTATGTGCTATATTTCCTTCATTTTTTTTTTTGGTTCACTTTGTTTCCTTCATATGAAACTTTCATTTTCTCATCATCTTAGAACTTCCCTGATCACATGTTACTTTCTTCACGTGTCTTTCTCTAATTCTTCCCGAGACTCTCAACTTGAAATAATCATTACCTTCTTTGAACCTCCAAAGAATATTAGCATATCTGTCCCATGGTTTCTCATATATTCTATAGAGTCATCCTTATGTATGCCGTATTTGTTCTGCCATTCTGTAAACTCCCTGAAGACACTATCTGCCCAAAAACTTTGATTCAACTTTGAAAACCCCAAGATTCTCAGCCCCAAGGCTCTTCTTACACAGATTGTTTCCCAGTACAGTAAATATTTGTTAGTTTAATTTGTTATTAATTTACTTATAGATGAGGTAAAAATATGGGTAGAAACTCTGATGGATTAAATAAAAATGATATCTTTCTTTTCATAAAGGCTATTAGACTTGTGTCCTGTGTTCTGAATGGAGTGATTTAGCTCAGGAAGCATTTACTAAATGTCATGCTTATTAACTTCTAAGAGACACCACCAGCCATGGCAGACTCATCCATATCTTAGCCTATGCTTCTCTCCTTCATTTCCTAAACTCCCTACTCACCTGCTACAATATAGTTTTTCCTTCTTCCCTCCATTCACCCAAATCCCTTTCTGGCTTACTTTACCCTTATCCCATCCTTGTGTTATTGCCTTGCCCATGCAATTAAGTAACTCATAATCTTTAGCTTTCAGGCAATGGTTTGGTTGCTTCAGTTTGGCCTAAAACAGTGGCTGTTTGATTTCCAAAGACAATGAAAACGCATAAGTTCACTAGGTGCATGAATTATCAGTATTCTGCTTCCTGGGACAGGAACAAAGAAAAGGCAGTAAATACAAAAGTCACGTCCAACATTATGTAGTCCCTTTTACATATGGTAAGGGAAAGTCTATTCCTCTGAAACAACATGCATACTCTACTCAGAAGATGCCTGCATAGTCTAGCAAATTTCTGGACTTCTCTTAGAATAACTGTGACTAAATTTTTCCAGGAAAACCTCCAAGAAAGTACTAGACTCTGACATCCTCAAAAGGATGACTATATATTGTTTATTGCTACATCCAATCCAGTGCAGTGCCTATGATATGGTGGGCACTCTGTAAATATTTGATGAATGAATAGCTTATATATTACTGAATGAATGGATTTCTTCTATCATCCCTCACATGAAAGAAGCTGGTCTAAGGGGCCCCATCATTTCCTTCTCCTTTGAGCATGCCAGGTATAAGAGCTCTGTTATCTATCTGTCAAACATCCACTCCTCAAATCAAACAGTTGTAGTCCTTAATTAAAAAGGGAAAATATTGAAAGCAAGAGAGAAGGTATAAATGGAATGGGCTTAAAAGGGTCCAAGAATAAACAAGGAATTTATAAAATTACAAAAATGTCTTTATTTACACAGCAGTTGACTGTATTTTCCGATGTGCTTTTGAATGCATTGTTTCTATTAAGTCTTGTGATGATTGCAAGGCAGCCAGAGTAGAAATTATTCCTTCCACACTGCTGCAGCTCCACACATACATTGCACATTATATTACAGATGAGAAACCTGACATCCTCAAAGTGGATCCAGCTTGTGGTTTACAGATCTCCTAATTCCAGAATCCAACTCAATAATTGCAATGACTTTATTTTTCAGCTGTTAATCAGACCTCAATTCACTGTACTAAACAGATACTATGAAAATGCTCTCAGTTCCTCTCTTTACATCTCCCCTCATTTCCATCTCTACAATCCCTGGTCTCTTCCTTGCTTTCAGTTTAGAAGGACCATGCATCCTTCCCTAAAATACCCTGACTTTTCCTTATATTCAAGAAGTCTTTCATGCTATTTTCTTCCCTGTCAGTTCCAAGGACATGACCTCCCCACACCCCCATATGTCCATCCCCATGTACTCCCAGTTACTCGGTTCATTTATTGGGAATGAATAATTGAGTCCAATTACTATACCTATGGCTAAACAAGTTCTGAGGAATCCCAGTGAAGCCCAGGGGGTGGCGCCATTAAGACTAAGAGCCTGCAGCATAGCAGTCAGCTGCTGTCTTTAGCATAGTGTGGCTAAAAAGTGGCTAAATCAGACATACAAAATGCCTGCTCTCCACAAGATTGCTACATTCTTCTCTAAAAGAAATATCTGAGTTTGTCTTCTCAAACTGTTTTGAAAGAGGAACTTACCACTTAGGTTTATTGTATTGTATCCTTTGTGTAATTACAATGCACGGTGGTGTCCGGTAGACAGCAGTGGGTGGAAGAAACACATGAAGTCAGTCTAAGACTCAGGGCCCTAGGTCGTGGTCTCGGGCCCCACTCTTACTTACTAGGAGACCCTAGGTGTCTAATAAGTTACCTGAGTTAAGTTGCAGTGCCTGATCAGGCAAGCCCATGTGACCCCTCCGCTGAGACAAAGTGCCCTCTCCCTCCAGGGCTGTAGCCCATCGTGGAGAGCTGGGAGTGGCTAGAGTTCAGCCTCACTGAGTCCCTTTGATCAGAGCAGACATGATCCCACCAGAGGTGGCCTTGCCTCTTTGTCCTTTGCCAAGCTGCCCTCTTACACTCTGAGGCCCACCCGGGAGGCTTTAGGAGCCTTGAGCATTGTGATACTGATTTGAGAAAACTCCTCCTCACCTCTACTTTCTGCTCCCGCTCCCCTCTTCCTTGGGCAGCATGGTCCAGACTATCTCAGCTTCCCTCTCCCTCAGCTTACCTGGCCCCATCTGAACTTGGCACCCAGAAGGATGCTATTTTAGACTGCCAGTTTTTACCCCCGTGTCCAGGTTTTCTGCAATACATAAGCATGGCTCTCCTCTCAAACAGCTAAGGATTCTTCTCACCAATGCTTAAGTCACTGACCTCACCTGGAAAATAGGCAGTTGCTGCACAGAGAAGTTATGGTGATGATTCATGTTAGATCGTAGTTATGCAGTTGCTTTGGCAAATCCAAAAAGATGTGATATCAGTGCAGTGCACAGGATTCCAGGAAGGTAGACCACATTTCTAGAATGGATAAGAAAACAGGTGCCTAACTGCGAGGACATGCTGCTAATGCTGGGGAGGCAGGAACACCCAGGTAGCTGCTGAGCTCCTCACCTGGAGAGCAAAACAGGCAAAGTCTATGTTCTTTCCATTTGTTTCTGTAAAATTCCCAAGGGAAGTGCTGGCAGAAAAAGAAAGAGAAATGAAATCAAACCTCAAGGCTTTTTTTTTTCACCCACTTTCCTTTCAGATCCCTGATTTATTTGCTCCATGAGATGAGTGGCATTTGGAATTAAAACCTCCAAACCCAGAGGAATAAAGGCTAGGATGATGAGAAGATGAGCCAACCAAAACTGAGTACATTAGAAAAGGCAAAGGAGGAGGGAGAATGGACCAAGAGAGGGAAAGAAAAGAAAAAGGACAAAGAGGCGGGTGGGTTTGGAGATGTGGTGAGAAAGAGGGAGAGAGCTGGGAGAGAGGACAGCAGGATGGAGAGAAAGAGATGGAGAGCAACAGGTCAGGGTGGGGAATAGTGGGAAGAAAGAAAAAGAAAAGGAGAGAAGTAGGAAGGGGACGTCAGCAAAAGGAAAGAAGGATGGAGAGAGGGAAAATATAGATTGGGTCACTGATGTTTAATTTTGATACAAAAGTAATTGTCATTTAAAGCACCCAGTGTCTTCATTTGCCACAGCTAGGATTTAAAAGACAGAAACTCAATTTAGTTGCTCGTTTCTCTAATAAAAATATGTTTTATCCCAATGGCAAAATGTGTTTCTTTCTGCCAATAAGTGTCAGCAGCTAATTTGAAGCCCTCAGTGAAACAATGCCATTAAATAATTTAACCTGGAAAAAAGCCACTGACGGCTGTGAAATAATGTGTAGATTTCAGATGGATCAAAGCTAAAAACAGAAAAAAAGTGTAAGAAACAGACTTTGGGAAACAAAGGGGCTTCTGTCACAAAGCAGAAAGGAAATGCATTAGGTCCAGGGAATTGAAAATAACCATGGCAAACATCTACATTAGCACAGTATTGTGTTAAAGTACATAACAGGCTTCTCCCACTGCTGGAATAAAATTGTTCCGAACAGAGGTCCTGCAGAATGAAATCTGGGGACCAAATCAGATCAATTATTTGTCCCCCCAGAATATAATTCTGTGAATCCAGTGAAATCTCCCAGACATATTCATAAAGGGTGATCTCCCCACTGGGGTATCCTCCAGGGTCTCCAGGATGAGAAGGAACCTGGACTTTGTTTTAGCAGACCAAAGTTCAAATTCAAAAGCTGACACTAACTCAAACTATTATCTCTTTAGTATATTTATCCCCAAAGAGTCTTAGTTTTTCCACTGTTGAATTTTGATAATGGTACTTAAAAAACTATAAAAGCATCAAGGAAACACACAATGAAGTTATTCTCTACACATAACTTCTCTCTAGTTAGTCATTTCCTCATCCTTTCACTCATTGGTGTCTCATCAAAAGCCAGGCAATTATCTTTACTAATTCTGAAGAGACCCATTTCCTTCAACACCCCCATAAAATGGTCCATAGACCAAAAGGTTTGAGGACCACTCACTCTGGGGCTCTTTCTCTTCTCTCCTCTATTAGTACCTCTGTTAATCATCTAGGCCAGTGGTTTTCTACTCAAGCTGGGCATTAGAATCACCTGGGGAGCTAAAAAAACAAAACAAAACCCAGCAAAAATAAATAATACTGGTGCCTGGGCTCCACTCCACACCAATTAAATCAAAATCTCTGGAGATTAGCACAGGCTTTCATATTTTTTCAGGCTTTCAAGGTATTGAGAACCAATTTTCCAGACACATCATGGAAGTTCACTGATGGAAACACATTTGACTAGTCCCTTTCAAGCAAGACTCAAATGAAAAGCTGACACAGAGACTTTCAAGAACAAAAGCTGCATTTCAAAATGAAGCAGCTAGGAGCAGAGGAGAGGGACAGATGAAAGTTATTAAAAACCTAATCATTGTCTTCTTCCTAATGATTGAAGCAAGACTTCTATAACAGCTTTTATTTTTGTAGTCCTTGGAGTTGGCCCTTTATATTCTGACTCCAGAAAATCATTAGCCAAGGTTGAATTAGAGTAAGAAGAATTATCCCTGAATTAATCATCATAGCTTTAACCTGGGTGGGATCCAGAAAGTTGATAAGTACAAACTCCCCCAAATGGTACACAGAAGACAGCCACAGCCTTCTCAAAACTAACCAAAAAACAGGTGTTAGAATGGACAGAATTAGCTTTGAATTCATTCTGCCGCCTTTCAGCCATGTCCTTAAATAACTCACTTTACTTTCATCTGAGCCTCAGTTTCCTTATTTGTAAAACAGGGGAAACAATAAGTACTTTGAATTATTGTAAAAATGAGAATACTATATATAAAGACCTCCCCTATCAAGGACACAATAAATATTGACAAGTAGGAAGAGGAGCATGATCATGACAATACAGAAAATTGCTAGAAAGACAGTGTTCTAGGGAACTGATTAGGATTTTGGAAGGAATTTTGTATTTGGCATTACAATTATTCAGCAGAAAATAGATAACACAGGGAGAAACATGTAATATTTATAATATTTATAAAGCTATTATAAATTATAAACTTTGGATGAAAATTGAAAAATCCAGATGGCAGCTACATAATATTAATATTTGGACACCTGAGGTCATCACATGCTTTGTTTCTATAGGTGTTTTCATATTTAAAAGATACAGCAAAGCTTTTAATCATCAGATAAATACCCAGAGGATGACAGTATTTGTGGGAACAAAAATTATTCCCATCCCACTTCCCCATTTCTGCACCTCACTGAATTGTCTGCAAAGCCAAGAACCACCTTTCCCAGCTTTTTATTCAACTAAGAGAAGCTGTGTGACCCAATTCTGGCCTCCTACTTCTCTTTTCTTCCTGTCTTGATTACAGAATGAGGGCTAGAGCCATCTTGAGAAAATAAGGAAAAAGCTGAGAGAATCACAGAGAATTCAGCCCTGACATCACAAAACCATAAAACCAAGGCCTGTAACTGCCTACCTCTGTATTCTTTGTGGTGTGAGAAAAATACAACCCCATTTCTGTAATAAGCATCTGAAAACAGGTTTGTATTACATGCAGCTGAATATAATTCTCCCCCATATGATCTAACTGACTAAATCTAAAAACTTCATGACAGTCTGGAGTCTGAGCAACTATCACCTACAGACCTCAAAATTGATACAATTGAGCACATAATGGTAATCCACACATCCCCCAAAAAGGATTTTTTCTATACCTAAAGAAGAAATGAATTGAGAACTGTCTTTAAAATGCAAAGCAAACTGTACTAAGAGAGAAAATACAGCCTTGAATCCGCTGTTGAATCACAGGCTGCTCTTACCCTGTGTGCTTAGGCTGCCACTCTTTGTCTACTATTTGAGGCCTTTCTTCATCTGCATTTACTTACTCTGACACAAGCCGGATTTCCTAATTGTCACCTGTCATATCATGACTTCCCATGCCTTTGGCATATCCTCATCTTTCTCACCAGGAAGAATGCTCTACCTCATTCCTCTCCAATTATTCAAATTGTTCATATTATTCTCACATTCCACCTCTTCTCTGAAGATGCCTTTGATTTCTCAAGTCCATAATGCTCTCTTTTTTTAGTTTTTAAGCCACTTAATTAAAGACACATTTACACAAGTGTGCACATGCACACACTCACACATACACACTTGTAGGGAAAATGAAAGTTCCTATGTCCAGGATCCTCACCTGACCCTAAACTACTTGATGATGTATTGTGTAGGCTGATGCTTACACACCACTGGCAATGAGCCATTATTGTTGGTTGTACTGTATAAAGAGCTCCACCCATATGAACAGACACTTCTCTAAAGAAGAAATTCAGATGGCCAACAGGCACATGAAAAGATGCTCCACATCACTAATTATCAGGGATATGAAAATTAAAACCACAATGAGATATCACCTCACACCAGTTAGGATGGTGTAGATAAAATGAGAGTTCCTGTGGCCAGGATTCTCACCTGGCCCTGGTTGATTAGCTCACTGCACACCTATGGGCAGTACATGGCTGTTGACTCTATATAAAAAGCTCTGCCCAGTGCTCTGGGCATGACACAGTGGCACGGCTGCAAGGCTGCAGGAGAGCAGAGCAGAGGCAGGAGTTGTGGCAGCGCCAAGGACAGAGGCCCAGAGGATGGCTGTGCAGACAGAGGGGCCCAGAGGCAGAGACCAGCTTGCTGCATGCAGACTTGCTCTGAGTGAACAGGATTTTAGTGACTGACTTGCCACCTGGAAATAAAGTTGAGTATAACCCTTTCACCCCAAGAACATTTTGCTGTCAATTTCTTTGGTCACATTGAATCCATAGCGAACTTGCCTGGGGCTGAAACCGATGGGCAAGACAGATGGCCATCATAGAAAAGCCTAGGAACAACAAATGCTGGCAAGGATGTGGAGAAAGGGGAACCCCTCTACACTGCTGGTGGAAATGTAAACTAGTTCAACCATTGTGGAAAGCAATATAGAGGTTCCTCAAAAACTAAAATAGAAATACTATTTGACCCAGGAACCCCACTCCTTGGAATTTATTCAAAGAATACAACTTCTCAGATTCAAACATACATATGCACCCCTATGTTTATTGCAGCACTATTTACAATAGCCAAGATATGGAAGCCACCCAAGTGTCAATCAGTGGATGAATGGATAAAGAAGATGTGGTACATATACACAATGGAATACTGTTCAGCCATAAGAAAGAAACAAATCCTACCATTTGCAGCAACATGGATGGAGCTAGAGGATATTATGCTCAGTGAAATAAGTCAGGCAGAGAAAGACAAATACCAAATGATTTCCCTCAGTTGTGGAGTATAACAATGAAGCTAAACTGAAGGAACAAAATAGCAGCTGACTCAGAGACTCCAAGAAGGAACTAGTGGTTACAAAAGGGGAGGGGTAGGGGACGGTGGGTAGGGAGAGAGGGAGAAGGGGTTGGTGGGGTATCATGATTGGTGCACATGGTGTGTGTAGGATCACGGGGAAGACAATGTAGCTCAGATAAGACAAATAGGGACTTACTACACTGATGGACAGTGACTGCAATGGGGTATTGGGGGGACTCGATAATAAGGGTGAATGTAATAACCACATTGTTTTTCTTGTGAAACCTTCATAAGAGTGTATATCAATGATACCTTAATAAAAAAAATAAAATAAATAGAGCTCCACCCAATGCTCTTCCTAGGAGGCAGAGACAGAGATGGGCTTGCTGCATGAGGACTGCCCCACAGGCAGACATGATTCCAGCACTCAACCTGCCATTGTGAGAATAAAGCTTGGTATAAACCCTTTTACCCTAATGATCCATGGCTATTATTCAGTCCTGAGTGAACTTTCAGAGGCACAATCCCCCTCAGGTGAGACCATTGGTGTAGTCAGCAAAATTTGCTGCAGACCAAAAAAAAAAAAAAAAAAACAGAATAAGTTGCTCTCATGGGTACTTCAGCTGGATGCCCCTGCTGATGGTGCTGCAAAGCACTACGGAGGAGGTAAAGGCTATGAAGGAAAAGGACCTACTCCTGTGAGAAGCACAAGAAGAGGCAGCATAAGAACACCAGATGCAAGGTATTGAGGTGAAGGTATTGAGCTGTTTAAGTCTGAGCTAGCATTGCTGTTAGGCACTGTAGAAAAAGATAAAAGATGTAGCAGAGGAGGTGCTCTGTGGATCAGCCCTGGAAATGGCGGAGGAACAAGGGGAGAGCAAGGAGGGAGAGGTGGTGCTGAAGGCACCAACTCCTTCTCTATTGAAATCCTACCAAGTTGTAGTCAAGTATATAAAGATTTACAACAAGTTCCTCTGGGAGAGGTGCAGCCCCCTCCCCAGGTCGTGGGCAACTCTATGCTCTGCCCCTATACACAGGTGGAGCTGCTAGATTTGGGCTCCCAGTTTTGGCAGAAACCCTCAAAGTGCATATCAGCCTGTCTCCTGCACCTTTGGGATGTAAGGGTGGATTGGACCATTCTCTCTGGATCAGAGATGGGAAATCCGGCTTTCTTGATAATTTATCCTGCCTTGTGGCAGCGACTGCAAAATGCACAACAGACCTGAGGGAATCATTCACTTCTCAAGTGGGTAATGGCCACACTTAACACTCTATGGCCCAATCAAGGTGATTTACCACCCTCCATCACTAGATGGCAAATGTATACCGAGTTCCAAAAGGTGTTACAGGAGTTAGGCATGTAAAATGACATTTATAACCCAGTAATTCTTGGCCCAGATGAGGAGCTGTTTTTGGCAGGGATGAAGAATATGGTACTGAAAATGGCTCCCTCATCCCTCTTTGCGACCTTACTGACCATTCTTGCCCCTCATTTAGAGCATCCCATAAATGCAGTTACCCATACTGTGGCAGATTTAGAGGAGGTAGAAGTGATGTGGGCATGGAAGGGACTATGATCCGTTACTTGGAAGAAGGGTCTAAAGGGCCCTGTGAAGGTCATGAGGACCCAGATGTGGGTTGATTTAACAGGGGCAGAAGCAGACAGAGAAATTGGATGGGAAATCAAATAGAATCTTACTGGGACTGTAGCTTTCCTAAGATGGAGACAATATAGGTGGAAGATGGTGAGGGAAAGAGCAGTCAATGGGCAGACTTGCAGGCAATGCAGCTTATGATCACCCAGAAGCCCTTCCCAATAGTTGCCTGCACTGACAACTGTGCTGTCTTTCAAGGCTTGACTCTATAGCTACCAACATGGTACCATGTCAACTGGTTGGTTGGTCACTGTGCCCTTTGGGGTAAAAGCTGTGGCAATACTTATGGGCCTCTGGTCAGACTAAAACAGTTACTGTATATCATGTGACAGGCCATTTGCCGCTCGCATCCCCAGGAAACAATGAAGCAGATGAATTGGCCCAGGTATGCTGGCTAGAAGAAAAGCCTGTCTCTGATGTATCCCAATGGTTACATAAACATTTGTTGCATGTGGGGCAAGACACAATGTGGGCTGTAGCCCATTGGTGGGGCCTGCCTTTGACATTTGCAGAAGTCAGCAGAGATTGGCAGGAGTGCACTGTATGCTCTAAAAGAGACTTACATCAGGTCTCATAGTAACATAGGATTGTAGATAAGGGATTGATAACCCTCGTCAGGTGGCAGATAGACTATTTTGGGCCTCTGCCCATGTCAGAAGGGTACCAGTATTTCATGACTGGTATGGACACAGCTGTTGGACTTATGGATGATTTCCTGTGTTTTGCACAGACCAGAAAATGACCAAAAGAGGCCTAGAGTGTCCTTTGTGGACTATGGCTGACTGCAGGTAATTGAGAGTGAACATGTCACTCACTTTACTGGACATGCACTACAAGAATGGGTGCAGTACTTAGGGATAAAGTAGAAGTTTCAGGTACCATATAATCCTACCAGGGCAAGCATGATAAAGAGATACAATGATTTGTTAAAACTGGCCTGAAGTCAGACACTAATAGTCTTTGGGGATGATCAGTCTGCTTATGGACAGTGCTACAACATTTGAATGAGAAACTCGGAAGGGGGTACTGAGCCCTGTAAATTTGCTAACACACATTGCTGCCTCCCATATTCAACTGCAAGCACAAACCAAGGAGGAATTGTTGAAGCTGTATTTTGGCCACCAGAATAATATCTCACTACCAGCACCTACTGCAATAAACCCTGGAGACTCTGGTCAGTGGACAAGACATGGCCTTGGACATTTTGACATATGGACCAGCAATGGCTGGCCCTCCTGGCACCTTGGGGACAAGGCCTGGAGGCTGGCCACCTATCTATTCCTGGAGCAATGGCATATGCGGCCCTCAAAGATCACATCAGTATACCCTAAACAGCCAGAAGGTAAGAATATCTTACCAGGGAGTTTTGTTTTATCTTTATGGCCAGTGCCTGAACCTCCAGTAACACTATACATAGACACCTCAGTAACTCCCACAGGGAGAGGGGTAAAGGTATGGTATACTAGACCTGGACAGGGCCCCCTTCCTGCCACAGTCCTATCACAGGACCACTCTCTTGCATGCATCCTACCTGATGGACAATATTTGCCTATGTTAGTGTCGTTAAAACATGTGTCTTATCACCTTTAAGTTTAATCTCCTCTTATGTCTTTGTGGACTGGGCACACACCCTAGCAAAAACTACTACTTGCTGGGTGTGCGTGGAGCTCCCTGTCAGTACCACTACTGGCCTCCTGTGAAAAGTGGGAATCTTGAACTGGGACTGGTTTGAATACAGCTGGAATGACCACTTAGAGCCAGTCGATCTCTTCAGGCTTGAGGATTATTATAATTTTTGTTGTTATCTGAATGTTGTTGTTAACTTCTGTTGTTATTGTGGAATCTGTTCACAATGCTCCAGCTTTTTTGCACAGGGATCATCATGGAAGATTGAGGGCGTGTAGATTGTGAGGTGAGAATCCTGGAGGGGTGGAGTGTAGCAAAAATGGAAGTTCCTATGGCCACGATCCTCACCTGACCTTAAACTGCTTGGTGATATAATTGGCCTACTATGTAGGCTAATGCTTACACACCATTGGCAATGAGCCATTATTGTCAGTGTTACTATATAAAGAGCTTTGCCCAGTGTTCTACCCGGAGGCAGAGATGGAGGGGCTTGCTGCATGCAGACTGCCTCAGAGGAAGACATGATTCCAGCTCTTGACCTGCTACCATGAGAATAAAGCTTGGTATGAGCCCTTTTACTCATAATGTTCCATTGTTGTTATCCAGTCTTATCTAATCCAGAGTGAAGTTGCCCAGGGTCAGTCCTCAAGTGAGACAACATTCTACTGCCTTTGTCACATGTCCATGTTTGCTTACTTCTCACTGTAACTCTGCAAAGATAAGGCGTATCATATACTAAGGCCTCCACACTCACTGAGCCAGGTTTATTGTTCGATCTGTACCAAAAAACACAGGAAAATTTCGTGGAATTCTCAGGTAAATAATGTGGTCTTTTATGGAATGTCTAGGAGACACTTCTGCCCTTATCTGATAACTCCATTCAGAATATCAGAAATTCCAAGAGGTCCTGAGAAGACATCTATAAAAGGTTGAATTGGCCTGGCCACATTCACCCACACATTGCCTTGAAGAGCCAGGGAACAAGAGAAATGTCATTATCTGCATGTAGCACATTGGATAGGCTGTCACTTTGGCCCAAGAGTGTTCCTATGGTCCCAAAAAGCTTCATAAGTTCCTCCTGAAGAAACTTTTGCTTTGCATCCTGCTCTGCACCTCTCCTACCCTCCTCCTTTCTGCCAACATGCTTTCTCCTTTGTTTCAATGCATCTTTCCCCTCCATACCTTCTTCATTTCCTCAGTATTTCCTGTTTTGCCTTTCTTTACAAACTTTCACTCATTGATCATTGCCTTGAATGTACTTGTTTTTTTCTTACTCCATGTCTTCTCATCTAGTCATCATTCTCCAAGTTTTTTTCTTCAATCTTTGTTCTACCTGTTAAGTGGCTTAAGGGCAAAATCAGTTTTTTTCAGGGTAAATAAAACTAAGGCCCTGGCAAGAAAAAGGATCTGTCTGAGGACACAAGTTAGTACCAGTGAGGACAGAGGGCTCTCAGACCCCATGAAGACAATGTCACTGACTGGTTCCAGGTACGATCTCAGATGTAAAAATCATTTCTCTGGCAGCAACCAGACGTCACAAATTTCAGAATAGTGATGGATTACCTGATTAAATCATTCTACAGAGAAATGATAGAAGAGAGAAAGAGAAAAAAGAATTAGAAATGATGCAGAAATAACAAGTTCTCCTTTCTTAAAAGTAGTGTTAGAAGGATATTAGATTTACTAGTGAATTCGGGCGCCCTTTTCCACCCTACCTTACCATGCTTCTCTTTTAGCTGGGGATTTATTTCAAGGCCTTACCCATCACATGCTAAAGCTGGTACATCACTAAAACATCTTCTGGGAGGACAGGGAGAAATCCAATCTGGGATTGAAAGCTGCAACTGTCATAGATAAAAAATGCCCTTCTGAAGGCTGCTATTGAGTCAGACAGTTGGAAGAATTACTGCAAAGTTGCCGAGCTTCATGTAAGTTATGGCTAGTACTCAGCCCAATGCCAGGGGTCCCCATTCTCTGTACCCCCAAGAAGAATGCAGTCAGACTCCTCCCATAACTGCTCTCCAATAACTGCTCAACATTGCTATTAGCAGACACCCCCAGGAAGAAAATGGCTAAATGATTTCTACTGGAAAGGACAGGAGCTGTAAAGAACCAGTCTTTTCCCTCTGAATTGTGCATTAACCAAACTCCCAGCATTGTTGAAGGAAGCTCTAGTTGGAGAAAAAAATACCTTTGAAGAAGAAAGCTATCCTATATCCTGCCATGAAAATGTGTGTATTGAATGTATGACACCACTGCCATCAATAAGCTGATATAAAAGTGCATGGTTCAATACACATTCATTTGCACATTTATGTCCTGCTCACAAAAACTCCCAATTTTTTCCCCAGAAAATCTCAACCTTCCTAATTAGAATCCCATATGTCAATTGACAGCTCCAGTGCCACCAGTACCCCCTTGAATCCTCGACCTTAAGATCTCATGACCTCGTTCATATACTCACATGCACACATACATGCACTTGTGCGAGTGTACACACATATACACACCCTCAAGCATAAAGAAACATACCTCTAGTTATATACCCTGTATCAAATTATCCAGGCCTAGCTATTATGGAGCCTTGGATCATAGATAATTCAATATTTGTGTCCTTAACAAATGTAGTGCAGGCATTTTGTCACTAAAAATCATAATTTTATAATTTAAGAGACTAAATGGATCTTCACTTACTGGGATAGTTATGTGGTAAGTCAGGTTATACATTCAGGGACATAGATGCTGGATCAAATGACCCAATAGGTAATTACAAAGCCCCTCTTTGGAGAATTCCATAAAAGAACAACTTACTTACAGGGAATGAAGACTCATCAGAATAGTTTCTTTAATCAAGGTTAAAAGTTGTTTTTACAATTAGGAAAAGCAGAGTACCCTGCCTCTTCAAATAAGGGGTAGTTAAACCAATTATTAGAAATAAAGAGCTGTTTTGATATCTCTAAAACCTGAAAGAATGCAATGGGCTACATTTAAGTCTTTAAACTGACAGCTCCGACTTGAAATTTTTGTATTCTTAGTATAATGTCCTCTGCCCCCAAGATGTTAAATACAAAAGGACCTTTATGTACTTTCACCTGCAAGGTCTCTCTCAACATATCTATATACCTTAACTTCCTCCCTCTTTTTACTAACCTACAAATGCCACAACCTTTCTTTTTCCTGTACGAAAGGATATCAAACAAATTGCACTTCTTGATATATGTCAGTCCCTTCACTCAGGAAAAACGACATGGCCATTTTATTAGACGGGAGGTCTCAAGAGCTCCTGAACCCCACAGACAGTCTCGTAAATTACCAAGAGCCACACCACAGGAACAACAATAAACTTGAAATGGGTTAAGTGGTTTTGTTTCTGGCTCCTCACCACATCTCTCCATGGACAGTTCTGTAACCATACAGATCTACAGATATGTAATCACAGAGAGCTCGGTACCTGGGGCCCGAACTCAAGAACACCATTACATCTGACCTTGATGTACAATCAACCACTTATTGCCTCTTCATGTAAGATTCCCTAGAAGGAGATAATATTAACTATGTAGATATTTATGTATCCATAAATAATATTGCACTCCTTGAAATGTTTCATATTTTTCTACTCTGCAATGATACAATAATTTCTAAAAATCTGTAACGTCTCCGTTTTTATGTATAATAGTGTTTCCTTTTATATGGCCTAAACTTGCAGCTTAAAGGATGACCTCTGATATGAGTATTCTATATTGATCTCGTTAGGTTTGATCAAGAAAACAGCTGGAATCAGATCAGCAACGTTGCAGCCAAGTGTGCCTGCTGGGTAAAACTACAACTCCAGCTTAAAGAACAAGCAGAAGATTTGAAGGAGAAAAGACACATGAATGCCAAGGACTTCTAGCTCCTCTCCTTGGTTCACACTCCAAGTATTAAAGATGTCTCTGCCTTCAAACTTTAATTGCATATACAGCACTAGTCAGCCTGTGGCTCTATGAAATGGGAGCCATAATAAAACATCCAAGTAATAATATAGTCCTTAATCTGCAGCTTTCTCCACTGCTTTAACATGTCTTCAGAATGGTCCAGGAGTCTGTGACTCCCCGTGCAGAGACACAGATTAGCATGGGAACAGCGGTTCCCAGGCTCTACAATCCCATCCTCTACAAACCCATTCCCATCCTCTATAATCAAATGGCCTTCCCTGAACTTCCATCAAATGTAATCTTGCCTGAAGTTCTTTTCTACCCCATCTAGTCTCTGCTAAGAGCCTGGAAACCTTGTGCATCTCTGGATCCTTATAGTTCTGATCTTCTACATCACATACAGGCTTCTCAGCTATTACGCTTCCACATTATTTCCCTGTTTAGCTTATAAACATCACAGTGACAGCTATTCTGCTTGTTAAAAAAAAAAATGTGCTATGACTAAGATACCAGGCCTTGGAATAACTCAGTCTGGGTTCCCAGCCAGCCTCCAACCATACCTTGTCTATATAACGTCTGCCAAGTATTAATATCCCTGTGCCTCAGCTTTTATTTTTGTAAAATGGGAATGATATAGCAGTCCCTGCTTTAGGGAACTGTCATGAGAGTCCAAATACAAAAAGCTTATCATAGCACTGGACATACACTAACTGATCAAAAAAATGTGAGGGTTTATTCTTCTTCACTGCAAAATTGATTATCATGTCAAATGCTGGGAATAACACAAGGAAGAAACATATTTTTTTCTCATCAAAGTGCCACATATACCCTCTTATTTTGTATTTGCTACAGGACCTCACCACTGTTTGTCCCTCAAGGGCCATAAAAGTAGAAAATGGAAAATATACATATGCCAAGTCGTATTCAAAATCTCAAGCACAATGAATTCTGTGAACTATTTACACAAAACTTTACCCAAACCAACCTCATCCTCAGGTCTCACTCTCACAGGGAGGGGTGGAGAATTCCAACCTATGTCGAATTAACAAATCCATTAATTTGTTCTTAATTTGGGGTCTAGTAAGCCTGAACTTTGGGAAAATTTTAATAATTATATTTGTACTCAAGGGGAGTTAAAAAACAGACAAAGGAGCAAGAGGGGAGCTAAGAAGCAGTCAGGAGCATAATGAGGAGCAAATTCCAGATAACAGTCAAAGAATTCAAAGAAAATGGCCTCTCATGGATGCCACAAAGGAATCATTTGGGTTTGAAATTTCTTTTTTTAAATGCAATAATTTGATGAAGATGAAGTCACGGGGCTTCGAAAGGAGAATGAAGTGGCCCGCAGGAAAGCACAGATGGCTGGGATGAAACTAAGCAAAGACCTAGGCCCACACAGCCACTTTTCTGAAAGGCTGCGATCGCCTCACACAAAGGCCAATCAGACACGTCAGGGAGGAGAGCAGGAGGCAGCTGGAGGAGCTAAGATTAATGAGGAAGCACAAAATGAGAAAGAGCAACAACTGGAAAGCCTTGTGGTGACATCAGGAACAGAGCCAGAGAAGACAACCTTGTTATCACATCTGCTCTGTCATTATAATTAAATGGTAATGCGCATCTCTTGTTGGGTTACCAGGGTGGAATTCCAAGTGGGGGAGCCCCTCACCACTCACCCAGGCCCCCAGCCGCTGCCCTTCTTGTTGAAGCTGAGGAATCGTTCGGGGTGCTAATAGGCTGGGTGTCTGGAGCAAGTGTTAATTTTGGATTACATCTGAGTGGAAATAAGATGAAGGTCTGGGGAATGCTTTGCCTTCACTCAGATGTTTCATTTCCAATTACTAGCACTGCAGAATACCCAGGGAGATGTTTTCATTCCAATTTGGAAGATTTCATAAAGTTCCAAACTTTTAGGTATTGATCCAAGCTCTTGAGCTTTGGAAGCATGCACATACAGTCCGTGGGAAGGATCTGAAAGCTCCAGAGGAGGGGGATGTGAGGGAGAGACTAGGTGGTATGTAGAAGTCCCATGTGAGGAGATCTGCCCACTCTCAGATGGGCATATCTCTTTGTTCATGCCAAAATTGGCTCTGCCCAGTCCAGAGGCCCATTACAGGCACTCAGAACTATTAACTCTGACTGGCTCTGTGCTATGTAAATGCTTTGGGGCCCAGCTAGAAACTAGGGCAGCTGCCTGGGGTGTTTTTTTTTTTTCTTCTGTCTTTTTTCTTTCAAAATTAGCAAAGCAAAGTTCTTAACCCTAAATGGTTCACATGCAACTCTTAATAAGTACACCATTTTATGTATTCTGCTAGTGGAGGTCAGCATTAATTTGAATTTTGCTAGACTTCTGGTCATTTTTCATTTGATTTTGAATGTTTCAGATTTTTGACTGATTTTGGACAGGGTCATTGGCAGGGAGGGTGCCAATAATCAGATTTCCACCATCAGACGTTAAGATATCTACCTACAGAAAAGGCCTCTGTCTATCATCTTTGGAATTTCTGAGCTAAACAGCAGTTGTTTGTGAAGCCTCCCAAAGGAGGTTTTGAAAAACAAAGCACTTCACTCGATGAGAGGAGGGAGGGTAGGTAGTGATGCTGGGCTCATGCGTTAACTCAGCACAGCTTCAGCCGATGAGTGTCTGGTTATCATAATGCCCCAGGACCTGGGCATTATTACATGGGCTATGTTTTCAGGGCAAGAAATAAATATAATTGAGCCTAAAAGAGATTTAATCAAGAAATAATATTTGCCTTTTCTTTTACATTTTGGGTTAATAGCCTAGTGAATTAGAGAATGGAGAAACTGTAGAGAAGTTTCCTTTGTGATAAAGATTATCCTAACACCTTGGTAAGATTTATTTCTACAACCAAAACAACAGAGCACCAAGGGCACAATCAGGGGGCACCTTGCATGTTTAGTTCCTAGCTGACATTTCCAGGTGCTGTACTGTAAGATGCTTGGTAAAATCAAAGCTACGCAGACAAGAGGTAGGAACGTAGTGAGAGTTCAATAAATGCGGGTGGTATTGAACTGTGGGTGGTTCTGATTCAGGTTCATTTTATCCAGTCTGTACTTCTCACTCTACTTTATTCTAATGCTGCCCATTTCAGAAATGACCTAAGGTAAAATTATTCTTATGGTAAGTGAAATAAACTATATGCCTGGTAGAGACCATACTAGATGCTTATCGAACACATTTCCTCTTCCTGGACACACAGCTAAACTGAATTTTCCAGTTCCCTTGTGTCTCAGTGGGGGCAGAATAATATAAGGAAAACGACTGGTTACTCAAAGACTGAGATGGCTAAGGACAGGTAGGTCGCCTCTCTTTCAGTGGTGAGCTTGGAGGCTACCTGTTGAAGATGGCAGTGACCACAAAAGGTAGAAGGATCTTTAATCCCAGTTACCCGCATGGAGCAGAGCCCTGTACCTGCCTTCCTGTTCCCCTGCCAATCATGAATAAGCAATAAACATTTAATGTGTCGATCCACTGAAAATTGAGTTTTGTTACAACAGCTAGTATTAGTTACCCAAGTGTGAAAACTGATACTTCAGAGAGGAGCACTGTTGTAACGAGAACCGAAAATGGATGGCAGACTTAGAAGTCAGGTAGCAGATGACGGGGAAGCTGACAGTAGAGGTTAGAAAGATGGTGATTTATGTTATGCAATTATAACACAGATTAAAAATAACCCGACATTAAACATCAGATTAAAGGTAACCTGACAGCCTCATAGCAGTTGCCATTAAGTTGAAAGAGTGAAACATGACTGGGAGGAAGCAAAGAAATAATGTAGGTTTTGACTCTCTCTAGGGAAAGAAACTTGGGTTCCTCAGTTACTGCAAGACTAACCTTAAGCAAATAGACCAGCAACTTACTAAGTTTTCAGAGGAAGTGTGTTGCTAGAGAAACCATAAACCAAGACTAAAACAACTGTTGATCACTGAAGACTTAAAATAATCAAATAATCCTTCTGATTTTAGCCTTCTAAGTAGGCTCTGAAAGCTCCACCATCCCGAGAAAGCCAGACATCTCAATGCCTACAGTGATAGTGTTATTTGTCAACTTAACTGGATCAAGAGATGCCCAGATATCTGGTTAGACATTTCTGGGTGTGTCTGGCAGACTGTTTTTGGAGGAGATTAGCATTCGACTTGGTGGACTCTGTAAAGTTGATTACCCTCCCCAGGGTGGGTGGGTATCATCCAATCCATTGAGGGCCTGAATAAATGGAAAAGAAGGCTGAGGCAGAAAGAATTTGTCCTCTTTTTTTCCACCTCCTTGCTTGAGCTGGGACGTATCTCAATTTCACCTCCCCTTGGACTAGAATTTACATCATCCACTTCCCTGGTTCTCAGGCCTTTGGACTCAGACTGAAACATGCCACCAGATTTCCTGGGTCTCCAGCTTTCAGGAGGCAGATCATGAGACTTCTTAGCTCCATAATTGCATGAGCCAACCCCTCATAGTAAATCTCCCTTATATCCTATTGGTTCCCTTTCTCTGGAACTCTAATATCCCTACTACAGATGTTGCAGAAAGGATAATGAACAAGAAGAAGCCCTTGCCCCAGGGGCTGGTGCCAGGAGCCATGGAGATAAATACAAAGGAAACACTCCCAGAGGACAGAACCAAAGTCTCATCAGATATTTCCCCACAGCCAGGGCAGAATATTTCATAACACTTGACCTACAAAATTTCAATTTACTATGGACCAATGATAGCTGTGTGTTTTCTAGTTCTTCCTTTTCCAAGGGGTCTTCTAATAAATATAGCTATGTCCTTACTCAGCCATTGTGTATTGATTTGATGTGGAAGATGCATAGATGTTGTTTCTTTTCATGCATAGGCCAGTCATACAAAAGCTCAATGGGCATAACTGGACAGTCCATGCTGGTTGCATTACTGGACAGGATTTTGAGTTGCCTCCATTAAGAAGAGGTGTCATGCAAACTAGGGCATATGGCCAAGCAGTTCACACAGCGGCAGCCTGAAACAGCATTGATTGGCAAAAACTCCCAAAGACAAAGTCAGTAGTATGAAGGTTCCCTGTGGCCCCTTCCTTACAGGACAATGCACAGAAATCTAACTGGACCATAAATCAAACACTGGGAAACATCAGACCTTTCCCCAGCGTGATTAGGGGACAGAAAACAATTACAATACAACATGGCAGAAACTTGGCCCCAGCCCCTTCCCTCTGACTTAGCATTCACGGTTAGGGAAATGTTAGTCTCTTCATTGGGATGATTGTGGTTCTAGGTTCTCAGTCTTGAAATTTACCAAGTTTGAGTGCATTAGGTCTATAATGACTTGCAAGAGGCTGACTCTTTTTGGAGGGAGTCTAGTGTTATAGGTTGAATACATACAATGGAAACACTCCCAGAGGACAGAACCAAAGCCTCATCAGAAATTTCCCCATTGCCAGGGCAGAATAGCTCACAACACTTGACCTAAAAATTGGACCAATGATAGTTTTGTGTTTTCTATTTCTTCTTTTTCCAAATGGGAGTTCTAATTAACATAGCTGTGTCCTTAGCCATTGTATATTGATTTGACATGTTCAAATCTTAATCTCCAGTCCCTGTAAATGTGAATTTTTTTGGAAATATTGAGTTGTAGATACAATCAAGTTAAAATAAGGTCCTGCTGGATCAGGGTGGGCCCCAGGCCAATTACTGGTGTCCTTATAAGAAGAGGATAATTTGGACATGGAGACACAGACACAGCAGAGAAGGCCATGTACAGATGGAGGCAGAGGTTGGATCTGCAAGCCAGTAATGCCAAAAATTGTCAACAACCCCCAGAAGTTGAAAAAGGCAAGGAAGTGTACTTCCCTAGAGCCTTCAGAGGGAACACAGTCCTGACGGCTTGATTTTCAACTTCTAGCCTTCAGAATTGTAAGAAAATAAATGTCTCTTATTTTAAACCATGAACTTTGTGGTACTTTGTTATGGTAGATCTAGGACACAAATACAGTTAGGTCGTAGGGGTCAGTCTTAGACAGATGACCCCTACTTTTTAAGGTGAAGGTATGTTTTAGTGTAAGAAAAAGAAAGACAGTTGGGCAGACTGGTTACCAGAGGCAAGTCTCTGTCACAGCCAATTATATTTCTCTTTTCTACTGGCAAACAGCTAGACTACTAGCTAAATAACAAGTTTACCTTGAAGTTATGTGGTTATGTGATCATAACCAAAAAGTAAAATGGAAAATCAAAGGAAAATGGGAGGAAGTATTGTTGCCATTTTCAGGTAGTCTTTTGCTTTGAAACAAGAAGTCAACATCTTACAAGAGCAACACAGTGAATGTAGCAGAGCCTCTGCCAACCAGGATCCTTGAAAGACTATGAGTAGCAGAGCCTCAGTCTACAAACACTGACCACACTGAACTGACACATGAGGGAGAAGCAAACTTCACTGAGTTAAGCCCAATTCTGTGCTGGAGAGAGCCCATACCAACTCAGAAGAGCCAATAGTTGGCATCTCTTCCCAATTCTATATGTATGACATAATATTGTTAACTTAAATCTTAACATTAGCCATTGTGGGAGTATTTACCCCCATGAAAATTGCAAATGCTACAAATCAAGGGTGTTTTTTTTCACCTTTTTGTTTGGATAGTCAGTTGTTAAGTATTTACCACAACACCACTGGTTAAGCCTCTGAGAAATAAAGGTGTTTGTTACAGCAGCTAGCATTAATCACACTTACTAATAAAAATTTGATTATTTTAGTTCTGGCAGGGAGACTTTGATACTAGGAAAAATTAGGGGAGAATTCTAGAATCTTGGAAGTAAAAGAGATTACCTGGGTCAATTCACTTATTTTACTGAAGAAAAAAGTGATATTTAGGGGATGGAAGCACTTCCCACTAGAAGCCACAATCTCCAGGTAGCTCTAGACTGGTCTTCAGAAAAGGAATGACATGATGTTGATTTAAATTTGAAAAAAGTGTTCTGACCACTGGTGGGGAACATATTGGAGAGAAGTGTACGTGGGAGACTGGTGAGGAGGTGCTGCAAAAGCTGTGATGAGAGGTAATGGTGACCTGATTCTGGATGGGCCAGTAGAGGAGAGAAGCAGACAGGTCAGAAATAGCTGTGAGGTCAGAATCAAAACTGACACACTAGGTTCTCTTAACTTGCTTACAATTCCATATTGCTGTGGTAGAGTGACTTTTGCGAGTGCAGGGACCAAGTTGTTGGGACTCAGTGGGCATCCATAGTGTTGATGCAAGCACTACGATAAGGGATCAGAACTAAACCTACCGGGGGTTAAATTTTTTTAGTGTCCCCTGTATTCCAGGCATTTTACATATATTAATTCTAACTCTTAAAAACCCAAAGGTTGGTATTAATATTTCCATACTGGAGATGAGAAAACTAAGACTAAGAGAACCTAATTTGTTTACGGTCACACAACTAAGAAGTGGTGGAACTAAGATTCAACCCAGGTCCACTTAACCACCAAATGTCTTTACTCTGTAGTACCTCCCTCTTTGCAGTGAGTTCTTATTGGCTCATGACTGGAAGGGCAAAAACTAATCTTGGGAAAAAAAAATTTATCAGGAAATTTCCGTGTTAAACAGTGGCAAAATAATGAGTAGCACTATTAACATGAGTTTACAAATACTCTTAAAAAAGATGTCATTAATGTTCCTGATTTTTTTTACAACAAACATGATAATACATATGAGGCATTCTGTAAATGTTGGCCATTATTACAATTTTACCAATAAGAAAATCAGAGGATACTGACTAGAAACATTGACTATTCAAGATGTTTACCAATTAACAAAACACTTCCCTTTCTTCTTTCCTCACTCTACTCAAAATATATTACATCATCCACAAAAATGTCTCTAGGAAGTCTACTGAGGCAGGTCCAGATTCATTAGCAGATGCACATGTATTCGGTGGCCTCTCAGCCTGAAGTAAGGAACCATGTACCATCTAGATGTGAAGGTAGACACATCTGGGACTATCCAAATGGCAAACTGCCCCGCGTGGCTCTAGCTCTATTTCTTAGCTATGATACTTGTCTTCTAGTACAGCAAGGATAGAGCAAACAGACTGGCTTGGCATTGGATTTAAAATCCAAGATTCTTCAAACTTTGCAGAACTTTCTTCTCCAAGGTCCTGAGGGCTAACAGGTCACCTTTTGAGTGTTCACACATAGGTGTTTGGAATGTATACACTGTTTGGCAAAGTAGATTCAGCCTGGGCTTCAGAAAATTGATGCCAGCTAATTTTCTGAGTGTTCACAATAACCTAGGCACTCTTCTAAATGTGTTATTTGGATTATTTAATTTAATTACCACAACAATTCAACCCAGTGGGAAATATTATTAATTTTACAGAGGAAAAAACAGGAATAGACAGGTGGATCACTTTACCAAGTCTCCCCAGCTAGTGTCAGATGGAGACAGACTTAGGGTCTAGGTATTCACACTTCAGAGCCTGAATTTTCATCCCCTGCTCTCCTTCACGGTTCTATAGCCCTGTAGGGGTCTGGAAGGAACCAACACCTCCCCAGCTTGAACCTAGCCCAGGCTTTGTTCCTGCTCTGGCACATGCCCTCCTCTGTAGCCTGTCCACCAAGGTACTAAACAAGATGGCCTGTGGAGGCATCACTTAGCCCACAGTCGTCCTCCTCATGCTGGCCTTGGAAGCTCAGTATATTCTATCTGCTGCTTCCTTCCTCCTCCTCAGGACTACACCCATCTCTATCCAGTGCCTAGAAGTTTCTGTACCTCTTAAAGGCTAGAATTAGGCCTATGAAGTTCTTTGAGTATCATCTCTAGATTTCTATAAGGAAGTAGGCTTTATCAGCCCTCCCTTCCTTAAATTACTATGCATTTTTTATGGAGAATCTTTCTCAGAAGGACAGCAATAGTATGCATTGCCCACCACATTAATCATAAATGCATAACATTAGCATCAATCAAGCAGTGTTCACTATAACCCATGGCAAACATAGAAATATAAAATCTACAAGGAAAATAAAACACAAAATAGCATACATAAAAACACAAAGTAAGTAGTAATGGAAAGCAGTACTAATCAGGTTTATTTTTAACAGTGTTTTGAAATATTAGCATTCTATGAAAATATTTTGGAAAAATTTATAGTAAGCCAGATTTGAACTAATAATAAAGGATGGGGCTTAAGGTTAGGGAAGGAAATGTGAGGGAAGAATATTTAGTCAATCATGGTGCTTTCTAGACCTTGTCAGGTCACACCATAAACGCTGTAAGTCTTTCCAAATGTACAGCAGTCCTCATTCTCTACTATATTGAAGGAGATAATTGGAGACAGTTTCAAGCCACCCTAGAATTTATTATTTATCGAACTCCCAGGTGCCTTTGAAGAACTTGCAGGTAAAGAAGAATTTTATGTATAGTTACTCACAAAACACCTTTGATGATTCCTTCCAAATGCAAGACACTTTCTGAAACATCTTTCAAACCCAAACATGTCCCAGTTTCCCAAATTACCCAGGAATGATTCTTCTGTTGGCTCTTTCTTGATCATGTACATTAAAGGCAAAAAGATAAAACATGCTCTCAAGCATTGCATAGTGGATAATTATATTTTTGAGGAGCTTCAGTTACATTATTTTAGCATCTGTGTAATTAAACCAAAGTGCGATTCTCAATTAACAGGTTTTCCTTTCGTCTCTAGGATGTAATATCTTCATGGATAGGAAAGTGTTTCCCCTCTTTGAGTAGCTATATTTATGCCCATTAAATCAGAGAAGGGTGGTGCAGGTTTTAATAAAGAAGTCCATCCGCAAGGCAGTGAAGCTGAGGGGAAACGTCGAGGTTGCCCATCAACCCCTGTTGAGCGCTGCAAAAGTAATAACGCTTTCTGGGGAGAGACTGACAGCAAATAGCAAAGGTGTGAAATGAGAGATGAGATTTTCTTTGGAGCTTGTCCAGATTGAGGTACTCTTCTAACCTGCCTCTCCCCACGCCCTCCGGCTTTTCCCTTTCTGTAGATGCCCGCCTGGCCAGCCATCAACGCTATTCCCCGAGAGCACACCCATGATTCAACATCTGCGGCGAGCAGCGCCTCCCGTGTTTCTGCCACATTTGGCTGAAATTTCCTTTCGGCAGTGGCATAAAATTAAGTCTAAATTTCGATACTAACCAAATGATCCACCATTTTATGGGAAATATAAGATTACATTTTGATCAGCTGACGTCCATTCAGTCTGATACCTGTGGTTTTTAATGGGAAATCCCTGTATTGAGAATATATTTCTTCACGAATTAATGGTTCTGAAGCAGCTGAAAAACCAGGGGATAGGGCTTGAAAGAAATGTTATGCCATAGAGTTCAGAGAGTTACTGTGCCCAATCTTATCAATAACTAGGTCAGTCATTATTCAGGGCAGGTGATTTTATTGCAGTCTCTTGCATACCCTATAATACATTCTTTCTTGTTTTGGGGAAGAGGACGTAGTGCTCAACGGTTTCATAGCTTGAGATGAATAATGTTGTGTGAATTCAGAAATGAAAAAAAAAAGAATCAGAACATTATTCCATTTCAGCTTGTTTTCAGGATTGAGGTGTGTAGTCCTCACCCTGTGAATGAACTCTGGGAGGTGGCTTATTACCATTTTTTTCCAAAGAATTTTGCATAGAATGCTAATCTCTCAAAACACGCTATTTAAGAAAAAAAAAAGCTCTATGGGAAAAACACTTTGAGAAATGTGAAGATTTGCATACATTTTTGTAGATTAAAGACAGAAAATTGAGAAGTCCAATCTGCTTAGCTGGGTTTAAGCTTTTCAAACTTATTTAGACCTCAGAAAAAATACATGCATGTATATATTTTTTAAAGTATTGGTGCAGTAATTCTTTTGGTAAGTCTTTAACTCCATCAGGCATGGTATCTTTGCTATCAGATTGTGTTTTCTGGTAAAGTCAAATATTTGTGAAATGTAAAACAGTCAGCATTCACTTATTAATGCTACCTTGGCAATTATTTCTCCAAATTCTCTCCAATGGGACAGCTGAGTTGGTGGGAAATGAGAAGATGGGTGTGGAGTGAGGTGTGCAGTCACTCTTCTGAATTCCAAAAGGAAGGAATTAGAGTCAACAGAGATATGGAGGAAAAATGGCCACAGTCAAAATCACTCACTTTTCTTTCCTACTCCCACATGGAAATGTATCTGGAAAAAGAGGCAGGAACATAGACAAAATGTTCTCCATTAGACCCTCTACTTCCATTCACCTGACCTACCTTCCTGATGCTGCTATCTTAATGCTTTCCCTTCATTTGTTCAAAAAACAATTATCGAACACCTTCCATATTCTAGACATTGTGCTTGGCACTTGAATGCAAAAGCAAATTAAGACAAGATCTCTTCCCTTCAGTCAAGAAACAAAAATATTTAAAACCCTTATCTGAATTCCAGCCCCACGTTTTCTAGAGTCCCCTCACCAGGAAATCTTATTCCAGGAAATAAAATATGACTGGAATAACATGAATAAACAACAGTTCCTCTCTCTGTTTCTGCCTCTGACCCTACCATCTATTTCAGAACATGCAATGTTTTTGCATTTTCTAATTTTCTCCTCTTTTAAAGTATTTATTCTTCACAAAAGTTATTGAAAATGATTTCTCCTGAGAATTGAGCATAAACCTTGTGAATTACGTACTCAGATTGAAAGTATACCAAGCATTATCCCCATGATAATCTTTATAGATCTGAAAGAGACTAAGCAAATTGCTCAAGGAAGCTGAATTTGTTTATTAATTCATTAGAGTATTCATTTATTTTAAAAAAAGATTTATAAAGCCCCACTTTGTATAATCATGAGCATTCTGTGTGCTCACTACTAAGGACCATAAAATTGGCTTCACTGTTATCAGGTCCTGAAGAGGCTTATAGTAGAGAATCATGGGCAGATGGGCCAGGCAGGCTTAGTCATAAACCAATGTTATTTCCATAAGACCAAGTTGGTTGATCTTTATTTGGAACACTAATATAATGAATTTGAAAACATTTAGAACCTTACAATAGGTAGAATTCCATAATAGGCAAAACAGGAAGGGAAAGAGTCTAAAAAGTAAATAAACATGTTCTTTCAGACTATGAAGTTGGAGCTCACCATTAGTAAAAATTAGCAGACAGACTATTGTGGTTTTAAACAACTCCTCTCTGTAATGTGCCTTGCCAAAGACATGAGTGGCCCCAAGAAGTATAACTCTGAATTCACAAAAATAAATTGTGGTTGGAGAACTAAGAAAATAAATTGCCATCTTCAAAGTGGTTTACATTTCTCAACTGCAAATCACTGTGGGACTTCCAAGAAGCACTGAGGAAACCTTGTTACCTTCTTCACAATCATCAGCCCCACTCCAGAAGCAGCCAAGTGATCCCCAGAAAAACCACCCTTATTTGTTATCTTTATGGATCAAGACTGGTCATGCTGGGAATAAAAGCAGAGTGACTTCATCCCCAGCTTCCTTGCAGTCCCCACAGAAGTACCTGACCCAGTGTCCCAGCAAATAACAAAAGGGTGGAGGGAGAAAGGACAGGAGAGTGAATTGAGTCTTTCTCACTCTCTCCCTTCTCTTTTCTTCAGTGTCAGCACATTTTATCTCCAAAGAAACTTTATTTCCCTTTAAGAGTGGCCTCAAAATTACTGCTAATTTTCTGCAAGAAAACTGTTCCTTGAAATACATCATATACCATTTTCTTCCCCCCACCCCCACCCCCACCCCCAACACCCTTTGTAATGCTGGCAATGCATTGGCTGTGATCATGTAAGTATAGTTGCTTTTGAATGCTGCAAGGTAAATGTAGAAAATGACAGCTTAAATGGAATCATTAAAGCAGATGTAGGTAATATCTGAATGCTACCAAGGCTTCTTTGCAAGGCAATAAAGTCTTTATTTTCAGTTCTGATGCCTTGCACCTTTTCAGAGAAGCTGACAACCTATCATTTCTTACTTTTTTTCCCCCCATTTCCAGCATGAACTCAGGGGCCTCATTTCTATCTTGAGTTACAACCTGTTGATTGGTGGAAAAGGGAAGAAATGTATACAGTTCCACTCTAAATGGTTATTTCTGGCAGTGCAGCAGTGAGCTCTGTCAGCTCATTCAAAGACATTAAGTGTGAGAAAGTCACAACAAAATCGCAGCCTGTCCATGTACTGGGTGAACAGCAAAGTGCAAGTTTCAGGGTAGTGCTAGGACAGACCCAGGAGACCACATTCTGATTTTGAAGACTGCCAGACTTGCATACAAAGGAATCACAGTAATTTTTTTGTATTTCCCTAACTTCTCAATACAGTTTTCATTGTACTCCCCTAGTGTTCTTATGAAGAAGGCAGTTAAATGCTTTTATCTCCAATAAGAGGGAAATGGAAACTTACAGATATTCATTTTTAGAAATACAATACAGATATTTTATTGCAAACTAGGTATTCAGAACATGCTATTGGGCTTTGTTTTTGTTTCTGTTTTTTATTTTACCAAACACTAATGTAGCACTTTGTGCCATTTTTTTACAAATATAACTCATTTAATATTGGTAACAACTCCCAAAGGTCAATTCCGATTACTGTCTGCCATTTTATAAAGGAGGGAATTGAGGCCCAATGTCATGGAGGTGAATTTAACAGTGGAGTCAGGTCTCAAAACCAGACCCTCTATCTCCAGAGTCTATACTTTCAACCCCTTCACTATGTGTCTTTCAGTATACTGGGAGGTATAATAAAAAGGAATGAGAAATAAACTCAGCTCTCACCTTTTTATTCTGGGGCTGTTGACTCATTCACTTACCCAAGCCATCACTAAACAAACCTTTATTGAGAAATCACTACCGACAAAGGGCTGTATTCAGTGTTTGGGGCATCCAAAGAAATAAGACAGATTCAATCAATCCCCATTACTTATGGATTCTACATTTGCAAATTTGCCTACTGCTAAAAATTTATTTGTAATCCCAAAAATCAATACCCACAGGCTTTCAGGTTATTCACAGATATGGGTGGATATGTCCAGAAAGGTGAAAAATTTAAGTCACTGGCCCACCTTTCCCAGTTGAAGTCAAACAAAACAATTGCTCTGCCATCTTGTTTCAGCTGTCACACAGAAATGACCACAGGGGAAGAAAGTAAGGGACAATGCAGTGTAGGAGAAGAAGCTCCGGCTCTGGACCGGGGGATGAGGTTTGAATCACAACTCAGGCACCTATTAGTGGAGTTGCCTCAGGCAATTCACTCACTACTTCTGATCTACTTCCTCTTCGAACTGTGGCTTAGTGTTTGCTAATTCAGGGTTTGGGGTAACTTTATAGAATAAAAACAACCTACTTTTACCTCCTGCATTCATCCTTAGAGGATTGCTTGCATCCTTAGAGGAAAAGGTAAGGATCAATCAGAAGATCATTAAGATGACTAGGAATATGTACAGTATGTATTAAAGGCAAAATCACTGAGTGGCAGTACATGTTTCTGAAGCCTGAAGGAGGCAAGTTGAAATGGTCAGTGTGGGCTTGTGGGAGAAGATGGAATTTGAGACTTGAAGCAACAGAAGCATAGCCAAAAGAAATCCTGGAAAAATCTCTCTGGCCTTGGCTTTTTTCCATCCTCTTGACCTGATTAACTTTGTAATGAGATCCCCGTGTAGATGGTGGCTACCATCCCATTGGTTAAATTAATTGAAGACTTAGTTATAGAAATTTTAAGTTTTCTATCACATTTTTTATGATGGTGCCAGTGTGGCCTTGAGTTTGTAATTGGAATGATTCAGTTGTTGATGAAATGAACCACCTGGGCACATCTCTTGTAAAAATCACAAATACACCCCCAGAAGCTTCCTTAAAAGGCTGATACGGCATCTTTTCTTCAGGGCATCTTGGCAAGGTGGTAACCACGGGCCTTGTGACTGCAACTGTGGGGACCCACAAGGAGAAATGCTACCTGTGCCCTGCCCACAGGAACATCAAGCACAGTCTCAAGAGAATCTGATGATTGCAGGATAGGACCTTAGTCCCTTTCCATTGTTGACTAGTAACAGCTATCATCAGAGAGCTGAAGTTATAGAGGATGTCTTTCAACTAGGTCCCTCCCACCTGTCACCTTCTTAACTAAGAGATAGGATGAAGTAGAAATAAAAACAAATGTGTACTTTTGATAAAAAATTTCATGTTATACAATGTACATTTGTCCTTGTTGCTAGATATAACCAATCATAAAGAGACACTAAGAATTGCCACTGAATCTATAACCTTTGTGATAATCCTTGGGCATTATAAACACAGAAAAATAGGGTGTTTCAGCTTGAAGGACTAGATTTTTAGACTGAACAGTTGTGGGAGAATTAGTGTTAGACTCAAAGTGAGATGTAACTAGTAAAAACTTGAAATTGATGTTTTATGTCCTGAGCTTCACACAAAGCAATGTGAAGTGGGAATGAGCTTGGGAGTATAAGGTGTTGTGAAAGGTCTGTGGGGCCCTACCTGTTTTCAAGATGGATGTAATTACTGTACCAAGTTGAAAAGTATTTGCAGTTATTGTAAAGAGCCCCTTCCTTTTCTTGACCCTTCTAATCTGTCCCCAGAAAAGATACTAACTTTTAACATATTAGCTTCTCAGTCTATAATAATTTATTACTCTTTATCTGTCTTTTAAAACATATGGAATACTTTGACTATTCCAATAAAGAAAGGGTCATGATAGTGGGCCGTGATATTGACCATTCAAAGTACTCCCTGACTCCCTTTGACTGCAATACCATAAACTTTTCAAGCAAGAAACACACACACACCAAGGAAGAAAGAGAATGGGAGATGTGTGTGTGTGTGTGTGTGTGTGCGTGGAGGTCATCTAACTAATTGTTTTAATTCTTTTATCAGTTGGTTGACATAGATCTTTCTTTGGCCTTCTGCTATCGAGTACATAAAATAAAATATGTGCATGGGGATATGGTCCTGACAGAGTAATCATAATAGAAAATGAGGTGATCTACTGGTAAAACAACATTATGCCCAAAACAACAAATCAGAGTCATGGTGCAATTACAATTTACAGACCATGTACAGCAGGCCCATTCCCCAGGAGCCAACTGACAGTGGCCCATCGTTATCTTTCCTGCTCACTTGGCTACCAGGTATTGACATACCAGTCTTACAACACTGGAGACTAAACCAATTAAGGCACAATTGAAGAAGGCACTTGTAAGTATTGTACCAGAATGGTACTGACATATCTAAATATTAAAGAATATATAGAAAAGGCTTCCAAAAATAAGTAATCCATCTTAAGAGAAGAGGTTCCATGAAGTGACTTCTGCATTATGAATAAATATGCATAATCAAAACAGTAGCCCAGCTCAAATCTCGCTCCTACTCATTTGATATACCTCTCCATGTCATATCCATTTTCATATGAACGACACAATAATATAACATCGACATTGCTAAATAACACTACTATGTTCTAATTTCTTTGGGATGGCATGAATAACATCTTTCTACTCCTGTTTATTAGAATTTATTGGTGACAATCCTTTGCAAAGTAACAGAAGGTATAATTAATTTTGGTACACCCTAAGTTGGATATAGAAACTCAACAGGGTTTTCTTTTGACTTCAAATGATCCATCACTTGATAACGTAGAGGGGAGGCAGCAGGAGGAGGATGCGAGCCTCCATAACTTCATTCTAAACTGCTGCCATGGTACTCCACACAGTTAACGTTATATACACACACTGTCAGCTTTATAATACACTTGTACTTCTGTTTATCCCATGTAGATCTTTGGATACAATGTTTTGTAGGGAGGAAAAAAATCAGTGTTTCAAGGTTTGAGCAGGGATTTTAACAAAACAAATATTCAGAAATCTCTCTAACTCATCATGGGGCTTCTACCACTTGCTCTTACTACTACCAATTAGCTTCATTCAGGACAGCTCTTAGAGTGGGGTATGGATGATTTCACAGTTATGCAAAATGAAAATTAATGCATCATTTCAGTAATTCCCTCACATAGGCTGCTTATATATGCACAATTCTCATCAACGGAAGAAATGACCTAATTATATTAAAGTCACAGGAGCTGATGCACCTTTAGCTTGTCTTACTGATGAATTCAGTTGCTGGAAAGGAGGAAGAAGCAAAGAAGGAAGCTGTTATTTCTGGACGTAATTCTGGCCAATGAGAATAATAAACCAATAATTTTAAAATAAGGCAGAAGAGAAAGTGATCATGTCAGCCTGGAATTCACTACATTAAGAAGACACTTGGATATGTATATTTTGGGGGTAAATTTGATGTCAGGGAAAAATAGAGAGATGGTGCCCCAGTGAGTGCTTTTTAAAGGTAATAAGGCTTGTAAGAGGTGGAACTGTCTTTAAATTGCAATTTATTATGTCTTTGAAAATTATCTCAATTTTCGAGACAGTAAAGAGGTAACATCCAAGAAAAAGGTGCATCAGTAATGATGCCTTTGATAAAGGCAGAAAGAAGGGGCACATTTCAACTCTCTAGAAAAATCTATCAAAGAATAAAATGGGCTGTCTCAAAATGCAGAGGGAAAATAGAGAAGTGGTCTGTATTATCTTTAGGGTTTCTCTCCACTTGAAGATTCTGTTATTCTAAGTTATGTGGAAATAAATTTTCATTCAACATTGCAAAATGTTTTTAGACAGTTAGTGATACTAAACAATAGCAACATATATTGGAATGCTGCCCTGTAATTTATAGAGGTTTTTGATGTGCGTTATCACTTCTCACACAGCCATGTCAGATCATGATCTCCAGTTTATAAATGAGCAGACTGAGTCCTAGAGGTTAATCTATGGTCCTAGAGTACCACATTTGCAGGACCCAGGGCAACAGTACAAGTGGAGGCCCACATACCTTATGCCTAAATATTTAAAAGCTATAAATCAAGCAATAACTGTGTCCCAGATTCTTACCTGGGAAAATATATCTTCAAAGCACAATACCAAAAAATATACATTTTATGTATAAAAGTTGGCAAAATTTAGAGATGCCTGAATTTAATTATTATTACCAATTACTATTGCAAGTCTGAATGTTCCAGAATGGGCTAGTTATATTTAAAATAAACAACTCATAATTTTTATATTTATTCTACAAAATGTATTGTCTTTACCTCCTTTTAATAAAATTACTAATTCTGTTCCCAATATCCTCACATAATTTGGATTCTATCAAACATAATAATCTAAACTTTTTAAAGGTAATGGTATTGAAGTATGTACATTTTAATGTATGTTGATAAAATGTAGATTAACATGTAAAAACAAAAATATCTTCTTATGCTTTAAAGTTTATTTTCTTCTAAAATAGTAAATAAAAGGTAAATATCAATCACAGTGAATAAAATTTTTGAAGATATTATTTTTAAAAGCTGAACTAAGAATTTGAACATATAAGATTTTTAAAATTTTTTAATGAAAACATTCACTGTACTAGCTTTCAATGTCCATCTAATTGTCAGTGTAAAGAATTAGTATCACTCTTCATGTATGCTTGCTACATCTAGCTAAAACTGTAAACATACAAATCTGAAAGTCGCGTGAATTATTTAATTTGTCAGAAGTTCCCCAGCCAGCCAGCATGGCAACCTGCGAGTACTTTCAGAATCATGGCATGGAACCTGAAGAGCAAAAAGAGGCGGATCCCAGCTCTGCTGCAGAAACTGATCGTCCCCTTGCCTTCTGAGAGAAAAGACTTGACATGCTAATTAGTCTTTTATCTTATTTGTGCACTTTCTGCTGTCACATCCTTCCTCACTCCAAGCACTGTCTGCTCTGACTTACCTGCACACAGTCATGACACTCAGACACAGGTACTTTGTATTTTTAGGACTAAGGGAAAGATAAGGGGAAGACTTTTCCCTGTTAGCTGTGAGAGCAGATGTTTTAGAGTCTGCTACACGGACCCTAAGTACCAGACCCCAAGAAATAGAGGCAACCAAGCACTTTTAAACTAACTAATTATGTTTGCATGTGTTTGTGATTTGTAGGGCCCTCTAAAGAACATGGCCTAACAACATCCAAGGCACAAACAACAACAAATGTTGGCGAGGATGTGGAGAAAAGGGAACCCTCCTACACTGCTGGTGGGACTGCAAATTAGTTCAACCATTGTGGAAAGCAGTATGGAGGTTCCTCAAAAAACTCAAAATAGAAATACCATTTGACCCAGGAATTCCACTCCTAGGAATTTACCCTAAGAATGCAGCAGCCAATTTGAAAAGGACAGATGCACCCCTATGTTTATTGCAGCACTATTTACAATAGCCAAGAAATGGAAGCAACCTAAGTGTCCATCAGTAGATGAATGGATAAAGAAGATGTGGTACATATACACAATGGAATATTATTATTCAGCCATAAGAAGAAAACAAATCCTACCATTTGCAACAACATGGATGGAGCTAGAGGGTATTATGCTCAGTGAAATAAGCCAAGCCGAAAAAGACAAGTATCAAATGATTTCACTCATATGTGGAGTATAAGAACAAAGAAAGAATACTGAAGGAACAAAACAGCAGCAGACTCACAGAACCCAAGAACGGACTGATAGTTACCAAAGGGAAAGGGACTGGGGAAAATGGGCGGGAGGGGAGGGATGGGAGGGAGAGGGGGGCATTATGATTAGCAGATGTGGTGTTGGGGGGGCACGGGGAGGGCAGTGCAACTCAGGGAAGACAAGTGGTGATTCTGTGGCATCTCACTACGCTGATGGACAGTGACTGTGGTGGGGTTGGTGGGGGGGAAATGATGAAGGGGTGGTTTGATGGCCGTCATATTGCACATGTATTGTGGATTGATGATGATAAAGTGAATTATATTTAAAAAAAAAAAAGAACATGGCCTAAGCCAGAGACTCCTCTTTTCCTGCCTACGAGCATGGGATTGATCGAGCCAGAAATTAATCTAAGTGAATGGCCTTTCAGTGGACCACTGCAAATCCTCAGAGGTGGTGACATCCCTGTGAATAAAGACACCAAAGCAGAGATTTCATTTTAAAAATGTGCAGAGGCAATAGTGTGATTTCTAATGTGGGTTGAGCTCTATAATCAAGGAACAGTTAAAAAATGTTTCTATCCCATCATGAGAGTATATATATTTATTTAACTCACATGGAAAGGTGATTTGGAGTCAAATTCTGTTAAATCGATTCAGTGATCAGTTACAAGCTTGCCTAACAGTAAAAATAAGGAAATCTACTATTTTAGTGGACCCAGTGGAACTTATGCACAGAGATGAGGAATTAATTTTTAAAGTCAGGTGTTTAAATTAAGTCGTGTTTTTTGAAGAGACTCTTCTAATCTCTTATATTTTCTCCATCTATGTGGAAATTCCTCTGAGATGAAAGTGGAGTTTCAGAATGAATTCAAACGCTTAACAGGACCCTCACGTCAGATAAAAACAGTTCACTGATGACTTGGCTCATTAGAGCAGGAAGTCAAGTCATTTTAGAAAGGTTTTCAAGAACGTCTATTAAAACAAAAAATGTTTTTATTACTTTGTTACCCAGAACACCTAACTAAACAAAACCTTCTCTTTCCTACCATGAACCAGAACAAAAGAAGCAGTCCAATGAGGAACGCAGGTGGAGTCTGGAGTAAGGAGTTCAAAGCTCAGCAGGGTACTAATTACATCAGTGCAAGGTAGGGCAAGTTACCTAGCTTCTCTGCTTCTCCCTTTCTTCATCTTTCAAGTGGAGGTGGTAATGGTGCCAGGACAGTGGCACTACGCAGACCCAGAGTTGTTGCTCACATTACAGGTAAGTTAAGGGTGCCCTGGAGGGGTGCAGGGCATGTCCAGTGGTTGTATTCAGCTGCACTGAATAGCTCCCACCACACAGGGCTGTAGTGAGGATTACATGAGTTGATCCACACAGGGCACTTAGACTAGAGTCTGGCATCTAAGAAAAGCTTAGTAAATAGATATTATTGTTACAACAGATTTGATAAAAGAACTGTGAGAAGGAGGAAGCAGAGAACAGAGAATAGCAAGAAAACAAAAACGGAATCACTGTTCTGACTGGATACAGAGAAGAAAAGAAAGACGCTAATTGCTTTTCTAATTTGGTTAATGTTAATTCATGATAAGCATAGAAAGGAATATGTGCTCCATCAGGAATGATCCACATTTTCTTCTTAAGAGTACAGAAATGCAAATCACTAGGGAACTGGAAAGCCTCCAGCTCAAGTGAAAAAATCAAATGACCAAATATTGAAGCTTTTGTAAGCATAAGTGCATGAAGTGACCCATCTGGAACTAGGAGACTCAGGGAGGTGAGTTTAACCATGACAGCGAATGGGGAACGATTTATGATCAGTGCCCATTGCTGGCATATTATTCACCACTGCTGACAGGCCCAACCCTTAACAGTGAAATGAGGGGGGGTGATATCAGTCACTCTCTGTCACTCAAGTTGCAAATCTTCCAGTCAGCAAGAGAAACCAAGAAGCACAAATGGGAAAGGTAAAGTTGATACGTTCAGCCATGGCTGGAAGTGCCCCTTATAGGAGGTCAGACAAGCAAAATGAAGTCAGCAATATTAATTGAACCAGCCTTGAATGTACAAGCCAGTGCTGCCCAAGAACTCTACCAGACGATCTGAAAGGCAACACCCGGAGTAAAGCAAGGGCTGGAGTGTCAGGGCAAACTGGCTTCAAGTCCCAGCTCCACCACATAATAAATGGCCTTGGACAAGCTACTTAACTTAACATCTCTAAGCCATCATTTACCCATCCATAAAATAAAAATAATAAAATCTATCTCACAGGGCAGGGTGTAGAGATTTACTAAGATAAGGGATAGAATACATCTGGCACAATGTCTGGCAAGTTGAAGGTACTCAGTGAACCTTAATGCAATTTCCAGGAGCTGCCCTAGGGGCTCACAGCCAAAGGAGGTGGAGTGGGAGGGATGCAATTAAATGAGTGGTTAAAAACGCCATGCTAGAGATGAGGCCAGGACCTCAGGAGGGCACAGAGCGATGCTCCCCAGCCCAGCCTTGAGAAGGCAAGAACCAGCAAAAGATACCCTGCAGGTTCAAAACAAGGTGAATGTGGGCTATTGAGCTGAAGGAAGCCAGATGGAGGGACAGAAAGCACAAGGCAAATAGCACATGCCAAGGCCTAGAAGTACGAGAAATTACAGGGGTGGCTCCGAATCCACCTATCCTACTCCCCCTTGACTTCTATCTGGCTGATTTCTCTGTTGGCTGGTCAATAATATCTTTCCATCCCCCAGAATGCAGTATTACAATGACATACAAAGCAGGACGAGCCTGTGAGGCTACCCTAAAGGACAGCAGCCTGGGATGCCGTGACCAGCGCCGAGCAGGAAAACCCCACAGTTGCATCTCCCTGTGCTGGCACACCCGAACAGTCAGCACATAACCGCTACTCTCTCCATTCCTCTACTCACACAGCAAGAAGAGGAAAACAGTAAGTTCTGGTTTGCACTGCAAGTCAACAAGGAAAAGCCAGCTATCCTCTGAAGCGCCCAACTTTTGGATGGCGTCTCCAGTGAACATAGAGGGAGCCCTGGAAATTCAGGCTTTCCTGTAACGGAAACATTAACCTAGGCCTCTTCCTGTCATCCTTACTCATTTCTAACAAGGAAGAGCAGCTCTCTATCTGATTTATAAGAGTCTACGACAGAAATCCATTTTTTTCTTTCTTCCTAGCGATCAAGGTCACTGTGGGTTACACTTCAACGACCAAGTATGGAGACAGCACTTCCTCTTCCTGCCCCATGGGTTTCCTTCCCCAGGGCGGGTCTGTCCCTTTGCACCCCGTCTGTCAGCCTGCATCTTGTTTGCCTTTCGGACTCTCCATATGGTTAATACACTGAGCAGGGGTATTCAGAGCCTGCTTCCTAGAAATTGCAGTTCCACCCTTCTCTAACTTCCTTCAACTAGAGCAAGGAAGAAACAGATTGGAAATATTCTGGGTCCAAAACCACCTTGAGAATATTGACTATATGAGATTCAAAGGAGAGAATGGGAGAAGCAAGGACTTCCCTGGTCTAAATCATGTGCAGCTTTTCTTAGAGCACTGCACTGCAGAGTAGGATATAGCAGCCCAGATGTCAGCAGAACAGTATTTTGTCTTCCATTTTTACTATGGACAGTTGTGCATACTTATCTCCTTCAGTAATTCCACAGGGAAGAGAGTTTAGAAATATAAATGAAACACAAAACCTCACCCTGAACTCCCTAACAGTGATAAAGACTTAAATCAGATTTATAAAACACAAGATCAAATTTAAGTATATAGAAATCGAGAAAGCAGATATAAGGTACCTATTTAAGGAGATTATCTGAAACCCAGAAAGAGGAATGGTGATAATATTTTTGTGATCAGTAAGAGGATATGCTGATTTTCTGAATACTCAGTATGTGCCTCTTAAAAAATGTATGATATCTGGGAATATTTAAAGGTTATGCAGAAAAATCAATCAATAGATTAATATTTATTTGGGGAGGGCACCTTTATAAAACTACTGGGATATTAAAGAACACAGTAGTCAGCTAGAATGTTTGGGTATTTCCTAGTTGCACAGTGCTATGCTAGATATAAGTCATTCAAAAAAAAAGTCTCTGCCCTCATGGAATACCATTGGGAACAAGATTGTTTGGGAACAAGAGCAATTCCTTTGGAGTCAATAGGCCCTAGTTCAAGTCCAAGTGGCAATAGCCAAATGCCCCAAATTTTACTCAACTTTAGTTTTCTCAACTTAGACAGGAGATAATGAGACCCACCTTATTGGGTTGGTCTTAGTATTAAAGGAGATACTCTATGTACTACTTGGCTTATGATAGAAATTTATACCCATAAGATATCTTCCTCTTCTCTTCCTTAGGTAGATTAAATTTTATCCATGAGGAAGCTGATGAATAACACAGCACAGAAAATGTTAAGGGCCAGATACACAAAGCAAAGAAGTCTGAGCTGCAGAATTTGAGAATGTCAGTCCATTTGGAGTGGTAAGGAAAGGATTCTGCAATATGGTGTAAACTGAACTAGGGTTAAGTCAGGAGGGAGAGGGGGACCCTCCTGCCCTTTGGCGCCAACCTCCTTGTGGAAAGGGGACTAACACTGTAGCTCTTAGAGAGAGGTGATTTGAATTCAGAGCATTGGAAGAAGCAGGAAATTCATGTTATTTACTGTGGCATCTGAGTTAAATTATCAGCAAGGATGTAATACCTGCTGTTATATGTCTTGACAGGGAGGAAGAAGAGGAAGAAGAGGAAAAGGAGAAAGTAGGGAGAAGGAAGAGGAGGGAAGAAAAGGGGAGCAAAGAGGAGGGGGGTTAAGAGAGTGAAGAGAAAGAAAAAGAGGAGGGGACAAGGGTGAAGATGATTAGTGTCATAGACATCACAGCTGTAGTTTGAAAGGGTAAATCTGAAATGGGTCCATTAAATTAAATAGTTTCATCATTGCCACCAGATTGAATTGCCCTGAGAAACACTTTGCTATGATATATGAGCTGGGTGAGGCTGATTAACTAAGCCTATATTATAAAGTACATGAGAACTAAACAAAGGTTTAGTCATTTAAAAGGACAACATTGAGTTTTGGCCAAGGATGGTAATAATGAATATCCCATGTGGGAAAAAAATATTAAATTTGATAATGATAGAAGAAAATTTTGCTCCATATAATTATTGCTCCATATGTTAACACCTTCAAGGGAAAATATATACATACAAATTAAGAATAATCCCCCATATGTGTTTTCAGATCCATTTGTTATAGTGAACAAACCCAGGTTCCCAGCAGAGGAGCATTATTAAATGATTGTCAACTGCAAGCCTTGCAGGGAAACATTCCCAGCTCCAGGGTAACAGTGGAGAAGACCAGGCAAAGATGATCAGCTCTCCAGGATTTATAGCTCATGGAGAGCTGGAGAGAATCATGGATTGCTCAGCTGGAAGAGAATTCAGAGGTTATTAGCTCCATTAACCTTCCCCTAAGCCACTTAACTTGCTCTTTCACGACAAAATAACATTCACATTAGCAAGATAGAGCTAGGAGCAGAATGCATAATATAAATAGGTAATGGGAACAGGGGGAAAGATGGATATTTCTCCCACTTAGCATCATGAAAAGCCCCAACTGCATTGGTCTAGTCCATTTCCGACTCCCAGGAATAAGGGTAGCATCTGACACATTACAGATGCTTGGTTATATTTGTGACAGAAATAAGTGAATTGCATGCTGCCTGGGATTTCTCTCCACTACCGTTCTTTGAGCTCTTCCAGGAAATTTAGGATTCAACCACCATCGTTCTGGACCAGACTTTTACCCACAGAATTCCTCAATTTCCTTCTTTAGAATCTAGATTTTCTAATATTTTTTGGGTAAAATAAGGATTTCTTGTCATGTGATTGCCTCATACCTCAAAGGCCAGTTGAAAATTTACTAGCTTACCCTATTATGACTCACAAATTTTAAATCAAAACACTGGCAGGATTTCCTGAACAATAATTCTCTTTGTGGCAAATACAGCACAAATATTAAAGCTGCCTAAATAATTAACAGTTTCACCTCTTCTGTTAAACCTTCTTTAATAATACTAGCACACATGCATCTATTTCCTCAGTACCCATAGCAAGTTTTGTCTTCAACTCCAATGGAGTACTTGGATAATTAGTGCCCTGTAATTTTTCTAAGTGCTTACAAAGATACATTTTGATTCCCCAACAAGCATGGAAGCCCTTGGGAAAGGACTGCATACTATGCCTCATGTAAGTCACATAAAATTCTTTGTGTAATCTTGATGAAGTATGTTATTCTGGTCTGTTTGTATGTTGTCAGGGCATCTATAATAAAACTTTTGAAAATCAATCAGTTGTCCACATGATTCAATGCTACTTAGATATGCAGTCTGGTAGACAGTGGAGTAACTCGCCCTCCTTCAGAGGGCCAGGGCTGGCAGGTTTCTCAGAGCTACTGACAGGTGAGCAGAATTCTGCAGACCAAAAACAGAGGAGCCAAGGGAAGGCAGGGTGGAAGTAGACAGTGGGCTCAGCATTCTCAAACCCAGGGATAGGACTTAAGAAGGTCTTGTGTCAAAAAGAATATAGTACAAAGAGCCCACATTTGCTCCATCTGCCCACATGCTGTCTGAGAGACAATCCCAGATGTAACTTTAGAATTTAACAGACTTCATTGTTTACACAATTTGCTTGGAATAGACTGAGTTCATCAGACTTTCTGATTAAGTGAATTATTTTGTACTCTGCAGGGAGTAAAAGTCTCCAGAAAGATAATGCATCTTGACCCAGAGATTTTACTGGCTATGATTTAATCTTTAACAAATCAGGTAATAGTTCACAGCCTTGTTATATCACAGGGCCATGATTATAAATACTGATAACTGTTATGCTTTAATATAGTAGAGTTCTAATTTTTTTAAACAATGGAAGAATGATGGAGAACAGAGTTTAACTTACAGTATGTATCAAAATCACTCACTTATTAAGTGTGTTTATTGAGCATCTGTGGGTCCCATGTCTGGTTTTACTACTTAATCCCTATACAATCTTGTGCAGCCTGTTCATTTTTTTTTTAGCTTCTGATTTTTCACTGAATAAATGAGGGATGGTAGACAATACTGGACTATAATTGCTCTAGCTTTGGAAAACCAGGATTCTGAGAATGGGGCTGAGGTCACAGAACAATGGCTTCTATCACTGCCTGGACTCACTCCTCTTATTCTGCAGGTACTCATTCTGGAGCCAGATGTCTGCTGTTGGAGATATTTCCCCAGAAGAAACATCTTGTAACTGCTCCTCCACAGCTCCTTCTGCAAGTTGAGTTGAGTTGACTGCGGTAGTGTTGCCTCGGGCCTTTCCCATGCTGAGGCTATAAATGGGGTACCCCAGCATTAGCCCTGCCTGAACATTACCTCCTTGTAACGTGTGTTCTTGGAACGGAGAAACTTTTAACTTCCAAATTCCCTCCCTCTGTTAGAGAAATTGCTTGCCAGCAATTCTGCTGACCTCCAAACAAGGCCTTTCCAGGGTGCCCTGTCTCCTTCCCCACATTCCAACAGACCAGAGGTGGTTCTCTGCTCTGCCAAGGGTGTGTTCATATGGTCACAGTGAGGAGACCAGGCGGGTTAATTAGACACTTCAGGTAGGGTGAGATTCCTGCTGCTCAAGATGAGACAAATTTGTGGGTGAGATAACCAGACTCCTCTGTTCAGATTTATGACTAAGTTCAGAACTTAATAATGCACACATTGACATGCTGGTTCCATCCAGGCCAGAATCTGCCATCAAGAAGAGCCCTATGGGACATGTAAGGGGACAAGGGGACAGGGTAATGGTTACACAGTACAACAATGTAGCCTCAAGATCAGCATCACTGTAATAATAGTTTACATTGCTATAAATCATGAATTAACCCAAACTCTTCGAAATGCATTTATGTTTTTCAACAATATTATCTTTGGAATCCCATTCCACCATGTATTAGCTAGGAAACTAGGCTAACTACTTAATTTCTGATTCCTCATCTGGAAATGGAGATAATAACACTCTCACATGGTTATCTTATAAAGATTAAATGAATTATTGTATCTAAAAAGCTTAGAACAGTCTGTTCATTAGGTATTACATGTTGTTTTTATTTTCGTTAATGTGAGATAACAATTTCCAAGGATGAGTATGAGAGAGGCAGTGTATGATACAGAGAGCTTTGGGGTCAGAGAGACCTGACTTGGTGTCTTATCTCTGGTACTTTCTAGCTGCATGACTAAGGTCACATTACTTTACCCCTCTGAGCCTTGGTTGTTAGATCTGAAAATGAGAATATTAATGGCTATTTTAGAAAGATGTTGGAAGTATATGTGAAGCATCAGGCATGTAGTATGTACTAAGAATCCACAGCTATATTACTGCTTAACCCTCCTGTGTTCTCGAAGGAGAAGCAGTGTGCTTCCCTGTGGAATGTCTATGGCTTAGGAAGGTACAAGTACCTTTCCTAGGATGCAAGGGCAAAAACATTCCTCTGAAGATGCTTTTCCAAATGACATCCACAATCAGCTGAATAGAGGTCTTTTTTCCCTGACTGTAAACAATTTTAAAGGTCCTAGAAGTAAATAGAGTTTAATTCTTATTAGAAATTCTTTGTGATTTTTTTCAAGGGCCTATTGATGTCAATAGAAAAACTGATAGGATAAGTGAGAACTATGAAATGGGACTATGGTGTGGAAATTAGAACACTCTGTTTCTAGCACAAAGCAGGTAAAAGAGAACCCAAACTTGTAGCATATGGTTGAAGAGCAGAGGCATTGCTGCAGTGAATGAGTACCTTCTGTACTTTTCCAGGCACTTCAGATAAAGATCTGCATGTTCAAAATAAGAATGCCAACATCCCACAGCACAAGCATTTCCCATTCTAACCACTAACTTTAATTTCTGAAAGGAAAATAGAAACAGTCATTAAAATGGCATGAGCCCAGCTGGCCAAGGTATGAAACTTTTAGACAGGTAAGACTTGAGAGAAAATGTGTACTTGTAGGTATCAGCTACCCCAGTTACATATGAGGTAAATGTATTAAAAACCAAATATAGAAATAAAGCCATAAATGACACTGGAAGAATATTTAAAAGAATATGGGGGATGGAAAGATTTTCCTATATAAGACTAAATCCAGAAGGTATAAAGGAGGATACTACAAATTATATGACTGTGATACGACTATATCATACAATTTACAAACTCCCTTCCCATAAGACAAAGATACACAAATTAATTTAGAAGACACAGACTTGCAGACAAGTACAACATATATAACAAAGAAAAGATTAATATCTGTAATATATAAAAAGTTTTTTCAATTTGTAAATAAAAGGAAAATAACCCAGTAATGGCCAAAATATATTAATAAAAATTCACAAAATAAGCACAAATTCAGAGGGTAATACTCCATCTCTCTAATAAGCAGGGAAATGCAAATTAAAAACACTCACAAGCATCTATTTTGCACCTCATATATACAAAAATCAAAAATATTTTTCCTTGGAAAGATGTAAGGAAACAGGCCACCAACACACTGTGGGGACAAAGTTTAGAGCAGCTCTTAAGGAGAGTAATTCTGCACTGTCTGATCTATATACCTTTTGTCCCAGAATTTCTATTTCTAGAATTCAAATCTACAGAAACAAACTGATGTTCAAAATTTCATGAACAAACATACTTACTGCAGCATTTTTTATAATAAGAGCAAAAGATAACCATCTGTATATCCAGTAATAGCAGAAGGTCTAATAAATTACAGCACATGTGTATCATAGCATACCATACAGCCATTTAAAACACTGTACAAGACTCCAGACTGATATGGAAATACATCTAAGCTGTTGTAGCAGATTTCTTTTTTCCTAAATGAAGGTAAGAATATCTCCCATCCTACAAGGTTTTCTCACAATGTAACTTTATTTTCCTGCCTAGAAATGGGGCTCTGTTCCCTCTCTTTGAATATGGGTGGACTTGTAACATTCCTGACCAATAGTGTATAAAGTGATGCTATTTGACCTCCAAGACAAGGCCATAAAAGAAGATACAGCATCAACCTGCCTCCCTCCGTTTTGGGGTACACTTACTCTGGAGGAAGATTCCACCATTTTGTGCCAAAGACCAAGCTATCCCATACAGAGACCAAATGGAAAAGCCCACTTCTAGAGAAACTGAGACCCCCAACCCAAGAGCTATATCATCCTTCAGACAAATGAATGAATGAAACTTTAGATGATTATTCTGGCTTTCAGCTTTCAAGTCCTCCAAGCCCCAGGCACTAGGAAGTATGGACATGTCTTCCATGCTGTGGCCTTTCCAATTTCAAATCCACCCAAGAATATAATAAATTATTTTGTTATGCCACTAAGCTCTGGGATAATTTACTATGGAGCCATATAACTGGAGCAGAGACTTTACATGAAAGAGATCCAAGTCTCATAACAATATATGTAGCCTAATCCCATTTATGGAAATATCAATCCAAACTATAAATGTATGTAGAAGGATATTCACGTGTTCCTATATACATGTGTATATGTATGCATTTTCATATGTGCCTAAGTATATAGACAATTGTCCAAAGAGGCACACGACAAGTTGCAAACCGTTGCCTTAAGAGATAGGAGAAAAATGGGGCAATGTGGTAAGAGACTTGAAACTTTGGCCCTATATATGTCTAGATTGCTTCAGTTTTGTGCCACCAGCATATAATTTAAAGGAAAGAGGGAAGGAGGGAGGGAAGAAAGGAGGAAGAGCAGGCAAACAGTTTTGTGTGGAACTGATAAAACCTAGTCAAATCTATGAAGAAATGAAGTATAGGTCATGTTTAATGAAAAAGGAGGACATGACTGACCCTTAATAGAGAACTGGAATACTGACACCATTTCTGAGCTAAATAAACTTGGACAATTCATTCAGTCCTTTATCAGCCTCAAATGTCCTGACTATAAAATGAGGATAATACCTTTTTGTAGGGTTGCTAAAAGAAAAAAACAAAATGCAGTATGAAGAGCTCCAAATATAATGCCTAAAATATCCCATGACTTCAACAAAGGGGAAAGTTCTCTTTTACCGTCTGCTTGAAAGAATGGTGAAAAGGGCATTCAAGTGAGCGAAAAGATAGAAGTAATTCAGTAGACAGGGATGATGTACAGGTCAAGCCAAATAAAACTTGAGGCTGATTTAAGGTGTAGTCAGAGGGTTATAAAGAAAAATCTGAGCTGATCATATGCAAATATGTGCATATCATTGTAACCAACCCTTTGTCCCCATGCAGCTTAGCCGTGTTCAACCATGGTACATGGTTGTGTTATGCAAGGTGTAATTGTTAGTGCTGTAGGGAGCTGAGCATGTGGCTTTCTTCATTAAGGAAAAACTCAAATTTATTTTCCTCTTACATACAAATCAGTACTCATGGCATTTCTTGGTTTCTGACCACTTTGCAATAACAGCAAATTTCAGATATAGGTGTTCTGAAAGAGATAGTCCAAGGGGAGAACGATGCACTTGAAAACCCATTAGAAACACATGCAGAGTGTCCTTTGAAGGCTCAGCTCCTCCACCCCCTGTTCTGCTCTGAGTGTAAGACCTTATTCCAAAAGGTTGAATAAAAAGGGAAGATAGACTAATGATTAAAAAAAAATCAGATACAGCTTTGCCCCTACCGCCCACCCATCATACTTTCAAATAAGCTGATCACTTACAGTAGAGGTTATTTAGAACAAAGTGGAGCTCCAGAGTCCATTTATTTGAATGTATTTCCATTTCAATCACCCTGCTTCAGAAGTCGCTTCTCCTTTCCGTCACATAAGGTGAACAGATGTGATTTTAAGGACTTACTTCACTAACTCTTGCTCTAAAAAAACACATGTCTGTCTGGATAGATGATTTTTTTTTTACCCCATTTGGGGCATAAGATTCAGAAATTAGTTCATTTCTGATCCTATCCTTGTGAGAGCATCATATTACTGTAGTTGCCTTTCAATATCCTTAGTCTCAAGTTCTTAGATGAGTGAGTTTTTCTCCACTCTGTACATAAATAGATTAAACCTGTCTGTTAAAGTGAGGAAGCAAAGATCAAGAAGACTTTTTGAAATTTTTTTCATTTCATTTGGCCTCTAATCATTAGTATACAAAGGAATCCCTCTAACACAAATGGAACATCAGTTGAAGCTCTTTTTCCAGGAAATGGGAAAGGATGGATGGATCAGAAAAGAACCAACTACACAGCATCTTGTACAACAGGTACTCTGTCACAAACAGCCTTTTATCTCAAATCACTAGTCAAGACCAGGGTTGCTGTCTACCTTGAGACTCAATTTGGATAAAAATATTGTACATTATGAACATTCAGCCATTCATTCATTATTTCCAGTATATTATAAAAACAATAATAGAAATATTAAAAAGCAAGATACAAGAAAAAAATGTACAACAATATTTTACTTTTTCTACAACTAGGAAAAAAATGGCACTGTCAACCAATATGTCATTTTTGAGAGCTTATTATCCTGTTATGCACCAGGATTGCCCTGGAAACTGTGAGAGAAGACAAGACTCCTAACCCTCCCTAATGGAAAGATAAAACTTACACACACACACACACACAGAAAATATAAGCTCAAAAAATATAAGAATGTTCTGACTAAATTAATAATAAATGGGATGCATGTGGGGACCAAGGAGTATATGGCAATTCTCTGTACCTTCCACTCAATTTTGCTGTGATCATAAAACTGCCCTAAAAATAAAGTCTACTTAAATAAGTAAATAGATAGACGATACATAGATAGATGATAGGGAGATAAAAGGTCATCTAGAATAAAAATAGGCAGTCATAGGATGCTTCCTGGAAGAGGTAGACCTTACCTGGATCTTGACAGAGGATAGAATTGGAATACACTTAGGTGAAACAGAACTACAACAGGCAAAGGGCTGAAGCCTGGAATGTTTGGACTTCATAGAAATTATCCACATTCTATCAAAAAGAGCATGTTGGAAATTATTTGGAAAGAAGTCTGCAAAATGGAGTAACTAGTAGGTAAGTTCCTTATTTTAAAACTACAATATAATTATCTTACCAATTTATGCTAAAACATACCTACTCAATAGGGTCAAAATGCAGAACTAATTAATGATGAGGTTGACGCTCTTACAGCCAAAGCATGAAATTTCAGAAAATTTGGAAGTGGCCTTGTACAATATTCACCTCTGATACGAGGTGCCCTGGACAGCCTGAGACATCTCTAGCGTACTGGCATTGGAAATACTCAACAATATGACTTCTGTTCAGCAGGACTAAAGAAACAGGTAATTTTTCAGAAAAAAAATAATTGTGAATTCTGCAGAAATTTGAAGGGAGGAGTTCAAGGGGAGCCATGCTAGGAGCCACTGAAGTAAACAAAGAAATAATCTCACGTAATGGTAATTGGAGGGGTGGAAGGGAGGTTTGTGCATTTAATTACAATAACACCAGTTTGTTGGAAAAGCTAAAGTCAACAAGAAAGTCCTTAATCGTTAACACTGTAATCACACAAAAGTGCCTTCTTCCAACTGCCTGTTCAATAAATTCTGGATGACAAAGAGATCCTGAAGATGAGAGTCTGTCAGTCCTGCTGCACAGAACATCAGAAAACCCCCTGAATATGGTGTGTGAGTCTGTGTGTGTGCTGTGTGTACAGGGTGTATATTCATGTCCTCTTTTGCTTCCTCTCTTTGTCCTTGAAAATTCTCCCCCCTGTTCTCTATAACAAATAGGCAGGGCCCAGTTTGGTCCCCTGCACTTTTTCCTCCCAGTACCTTCTGCTTGCTTTTCTCCCTGAAAGTTTTAGTCATCTTCATTGTCTGCTTCCAATGGGGGACATGTTATCGAAAACCATTCTCGAACCATGGTCTCTATCCAGCATGCCCCTCCACCCCCTTCATCTAACCTCAGCATAAAAGCTTCTAAACCAGTTGCATAGGTTGAGAGATAATTAGAGGCCACCTGCCTGGCCCAGATACCCACATCCAGGACCCGCCGATGAAGAGGTCAGACTTTAATTGGACCCTTGTTAACTCCTGCCACCTCTGCTCTCCTCACCAGCCAGGCAACATGGCAAGTAGTTCACCAGACACAGATGGTCATTCACCTCTGCAGACTTGCAATCCGCTCCTTGAAATGAACAGCCTTTCCTTGGTCCCTCGTCACTTCTCCCAACATGCAGTCTTTAAAAATAACTTAGTGATTTAGCATTGAAATTAAGAATATTTATACTAATACTGAACTAAGCTATTGAGATGGGGTGTTAGTGCTGGGGAGGGGACCATGGACAACTATTGAAAGATCACAAGTCTCTAAAGAGGTGAAAACGAACTCTATGTCACACAAGAGGACATTAGTCAGAACAATGAAATGAGACTGAAAGAAAGGAAATACATGCAATATTGCAAGGGAAGAGTTCCTAACCAAAAGCAGATGAAACTGCGGAATAACTTCTGTAGGGAAATGACAAGAATGGCAGCAGCAAGGTCATTGAAGGCAAACCCCACAAAGTGACCGAAATAAACTAGAAGAAGCATTCCACATAAAGGGCCCAGTTTTGTTAGCACATGGTAATAGCAGATTTCCCAGCTTGGACATCTGTCATTCTCAGACTCTGGCCAAGGGAAAAACTGCTATTCATTTTTTGAACATTTGATGAAGAATCTCTGAAACTTGTGAGGGGTGAAATGTGGCTTGCTGCCATCTCCAAAAAATATATTTCTATGATCAAGTCTTGGTTTATCACATAATCACAGGTCTTTGCTTCATTTGAACTCATAAGACATTTGACAGTTAATCATATCTTGTCTGGTACCATCTTTTGCATGACATGTATTTCACTTTTATATATTAGTGATTTGTATTTCTTACCTCTCTAGCTAGCTAGTCAATTCTATGAAGACAGAGAACACTGTATTCCTCAAAACTTTTAATACTGGATATTCTACACAGCAGGTAACCATAAATGTGCCTCAAAATCACAATCATCAAATGTTATTATAAATGAAAATGAGTGCAAACCATTGTCTGTGTACCATATATCAGAAAGTATGCTAAGAAATTTGTGTTACCATTTCATCTAACTTTCAGAACAGTGTAATAGATATTATTGTCCCCATTTTACAAAATAGACTGAGGCTTAGAGAAATAAGAAAAAAAAAAACTTACCAGAAGTCTCCCAGTTAATAAGTGACACAGCCAGAATTCAAACCCACCTAATGCCACTGTTCCAGCTCCAATGATCAGAAAATCCAAACTTCATTCTTTTATAACACATCATTAAGAGTGAATTTTTCTGAACATTATCAATAGGCATTGAGTCAAGTGCATCACATATGTTGGCTGGTTCATGGTGTGAGCACTCTTACTACAGGGACTGCAGCCATTTTACAGAGGAAACCATCACACAGAGATGTCAGAGAAAAAGGCCACACAGCTAATGAGGAGTAGAGCCGGCATTTGCACTCTGGTGGTCTCATCTGGGGCCCATGCTCTTCACCACTTTGGTATAGCACCATCCGGATAAAGGGACTGAAAACTGAAGAAGAAAATCGAGGTCCTCAGGCAGCTAGATTCATGCCTTTTTCACCACAGCATAATTTGTCAGCTCAATAATTGTTTATTAGTGGTATTCCATAGAGTTGCATTTAATGCCTTTCCCTGAATCCATAAAAGTTTTGCCCCATCAAGTCAAGACAGTTCAACACTGTTCCTGTTGAATTCCAACATAGCAACACTTAAAGTGACCTTTGGTGGAGAAAAGAAGTAATGCTACTGCCCAAACATCCCCTCCCAGAACGGTGTGCCAGAGCAGAGCTGCCCTGATGTCCTGGGCAGAGTGTTTGCAGAGGAGGTATAAACCGAAATGTGTTTGGGGCTCCAGTTACAAACTAAATCCACAGCTCAGAAAAACCACAGAGGCTATTTTCCAATGTTCCTTACCATTTGTTAATATACATCATTAATTAATATTGAATCCTTACCAAGAAATATTAAAGATAACGTATTTCTGTCGCAACCTTTCTATAAAAGATACACATTGAGCAACAACAATCAACCCAATAAACTCCTTTAGGGCATTCATCCCATCTTCTGGTGCTCTTCTGGGCCCATCAGAACCTTGACACAACATTAAATACATAGGAAGTGATCAATGAAAGCTGAACTTAATGAATCTTTCTGAAGTCTTGTCCTGACTCTACCACTAGTGAGCTAGGAAACATGACACTTACAAGACTCAGTCGAGATGACATGGACTAGAGGCCTGGGATATGGGAGGACACTGTTCTCTCCAGTTATGCAAAGAAGTCACAAATATTTTGAATACTAGCATTGGCTGTAGCCTGAATAAATAATATATTTTACACACACGTCTATGACAATTTGTCTTCAGGATAATGTAGATTGCAGAGATGAATAAGATTCAGATTTACTGAAGTGTCACTAAATCCATAGTTGCTTTTTGTAATTATGAAGTTTTTAATCAGAGAAACAACTATTATGTGGAGAATCTGGGAAATTTGTGGAATTTTTAAAGGGTCTTCACATTAAACAATGTTTGGAAATACTAGTTCAGAGGGCTTTCATGGTTCCTTTCTGTTAGGCTTTTATGATTCTTTAGCTTGAAGATGATAATGCTTCTCAAAAGATATAGGTTTCATTCCTGAACATTGCCTTTGGTGATGACAATTTCAATAATTTACCACTGATAAATCAAGAATTTTCATATTTCCATATCTGGTTCTATAAATGTTTTCAGAACATTTTCTGAACTGTAAAAACTATCTTTATTGGTTGTCCTGCCTTCTTCCAAAAGAGGTAGTTCTTTGCTGGATGCAAAGAGCTTTTCAATGGTGGGTGTAGATTTCTCAGTCCCATCTCTCTTTGTATCCATCTACACATTATCTGTCCTAGTCACACACATCATCTTTTTTTTTCCTGAACTTGCCATACACCTCCACAAATGCTATTGCGTTAGCTGGAGGTTCCTTTCACCAATCCTCAGATCAGTCTAACTGCCCTTACATCTTTTTCCTTTGCACCATCAGTATTAGCTACTCCTTCCTACTGCACAGTGGCTGTGTGCCTACCCCAGAGCATCTCACTCCACCTGCTGTTATAGTTCATTGTTTGTATGGTTATGCACTCTTGTGGCCTGGAAGCTACTGAAGTTAATTATGATCGTCCCTCATTGATCTTCTTTCCTCTAGATAACCTAGCTAAGGTGTCTCTAAGTGTTCATTAAATGCCCAGAATAAATGAAGTAACCACAGAAGGCAAAGGTAAGTCTGGGGAGAGGAAATCCCGGGGCAAAATACCTCTAAAAGCCGAAATCAGTCAAAGGGAGAAATAAAGTTTAAAACCTGTTTATTGCTTACAAACTGCAGTCCAGCGCCTTCCTCTCGCCTGCTCCAGAAGCAAGCAAACAAGCAAGCCCCTCCCCTTAACCTCTCAGGTTCAGACACGCCCTCGGGTTCCCAGGTAATTACCCATTGACATGGAGATGAACTTCTCTCCACCCCTGAGGATATGCAAATACACCAAAGCCAGGCGACATATTCTGGAAATGTTACAATTTTACCCACAGCAAATATCTTTGATTATAAAAAATTACACTTTAATTCAAAAACTTTAAACTGGTTTTCAACATGTACCAGACATGGTTTAAAATGATTTTAATTTTTTTTTTAATTTACTCTCCTACTCCTAGTTACCTGATGTTCTTTACACTTTATCAAAAGGCAAGTGAAAGGAAATAAATTCTTTCTGCAGTTTCCTGGCCCTGCTTCTAAACTCTACAGAAAGAATTAATAAACCAACATTATTCCTGGAACTGGATTGATATTAACTTGATGTCATAAGTACTCAAACCAAGAGGTAGTGGTCGGATAAGATTTTGAGAGCACAAATTTTTGTTAAAGGGAGAAACTATATTAATTCTATCACCATATATAACAAACCTAATATTTTTTAAAAGAGAGAAAAGAGATCATTACATTTCATTTGTGGGGATGAGCAAAGACAAAGAAGGGAAAAAAATATTAGTTTTAGTTATTTCTAAACCAAGTGGGAGAAATTAGAATGTACTTGTAAGTGTTGAGGGTGTTGAGTTTATTTTCCTCAGTTCTTGCCCTGCTGCAACAAAAGAATTGAAGAGTACGGACAAAGTAGTGAAGTAGAATGAACGTTTATTTGCATACACTCCAAAGGAGGAGCAGGCTAGAGTCAAGGTAGATGAAGGCAAGTTTATTTGAATAAAGCAGAGAGAAAGGAAAAATAGAGGGAAGAAAGGGAAGCTCACTGAACTGAAGCTCAGCACAGGGCAAAGCCCCTGCTGACTCCTAAAGCCAGTATCCCTGGTGCCCAGGGCCCACTTGCTTCTGCATGGCATGGGACCGGAGCCCCTACAACCCCAGGATTTGGGGGAGCCACAGAGCGCTGAATGGAATGAGAACTTCCCAAAGGCCAAGAAAGAAGGATTTCAAGGATGATCGTACAGCTGCAATTCCGTCTGGGTCACCCAGGCAATGGGAACTTGCGAGCCCAAATCACGGCTCTCAGTAGCCCGTCCCTACCATCCGAAGTAGGACAGAGAGAGTGACGCACTCAGAGAAAGGCGAGTGTGGTCAGTCTCTAAGAGGAGGTGCACTTAGGGGTGTAGGACCTGGGGTTTCATAGGGCTTTTTTGGGTAATGGTTAGCATAAGGCATGATGTATACAGGTGATTTATGATTCTTTTTGGAGTTTTTTCTGAAGAATAGGGTTTTTTAAGTGACTAGTTTGGATCCTGGCATTCTTTGTCCACATAGGTTTATTTACACTTCTAAGGTCTGTCTCCTGCCCTGGTTACAAAGTTACCTGATTAAGGGCTGGAGGAAGAAGAAAAACAGCATATAGGTTAAATTAAAGAATGATCTGGGCCTTTTAGCAGGCTAAAGTCAATCTTACAATGGCATGATACAATGAAGACAGCAGCTGCACTTAGACACTTTTCTTTATCTGGGGAATATCTGGACATTCTAAATTATTCCTGGCCTTTAGAGCTTCAACTAATTAATTCATTAACTCTGTGACTCCTTTCTGGCTCTCTAGTTATACCTGGTTAATTCTTTGGGTATCCCTTTTAGTGGGCTTTACTAGCCTGTTCTCCCTTCACCCACTCATATCTATTTTCTGCCTAACATAAGAATGAAGACATTTGCTAAAACAAAGGATATTGCATTGAGTTTGTTCTCAGTGCAAATTGTTTCTTTTGCAGAGGGATATTATATCATTTAGCACAGGACCAAGAACAAAGAGCTGCCAACTGATAACATGGACAGATTACTTCATCCTGGTCAGGTACTGTGCTAAACTCTTAACCTGCTTATAATATTTTATTCTCACAATAGCCCTCTGAACTGTGAATTGAGTACTATTATTATCTCCATTTTTCAGATGAGGCTTAATAAGATTCAGTCATCCAACACCACAGTAAGACCAGAATTCAGACCCAGGTAGTCTGATTTCAAAGCCCTAACTACTTCCTATTCCCTGTGTAGCTTGTACGGCTAGGAAATCTGAAATTTAATCTCAGTTCTATATTTAAACTAGATTTTGAACTTGAGGCAGAATTTCAACAAGACTGGACTGAGGATACATTTTTCAGTTTAAAAGTCCAACATCAACAAAGTTGTGGAAGTAAGAAAACAAGAGATATTCCTAGGGGAAAGAAGTGACCCAGTGAGATAAGAGCACAGTATCTATGGAGAGGGTGGGGCTGGTAAATTTAGGCCCTGAGGCCAAATCTGGCCTACCACTCATTTTCTTAATAGCTCATAAATGAAGAATGGTTTTTACATTTTTAAGTAGTTGAAAAAAATTCTAAAGGAATAATATTTCATGACATGTGAAAATTATATGAAATGTATAAGCTCAAATGAAATTTCAGTGTCCATTAATGAATGTTTATTGGAACATGGCCATGTTCATTCATTTTGTATTGTCTATGGCTACTTTCAGATAACTGAGTAGTTAACAACATAGATTATGGGGCCCACAAAGCCTAAAATGTTTACTATCTCACTTTTTACAGGAAAAGCTTAGTGTCTCCTGATCTAGGGAAGTAACAGAGGGATTTTTTAGAAGGGTAGGTAAGTGCCAGAAGTCTTCAAAAACAGGCTTAGTCGTTCATAATTTGGAAGGTACTGGATCCAGAACTTTGAAAGGTTTTGAGACATAATGTGACATAGTGGTCCTGGGTTTTTTTTAATTTCAAAGAAAAGACATTCTCAAATGCATTCTGTAATGATCATTTATTGTAAGATCACAAAGAGAAGCAGGGCAGCAAGGTAACTGGCTAAGGAGCAGTATAGCCATTCTGGGTCACAGGACTTCCAAAATTCAAGGAAAGCAGTCCATCTAGTCCAGGACTCATCAAGATGTCTGAGGAGACGCCAACCCTTTGTGCCCATTGCATTCATGTCCCCCAAGAAAGACTATCTGGTTGGATTGAATTGTTACCATCTAATATGGAGCAAGATTTATTCCACAAAGTATGTGGCTAGGCTCCTGTATGTCCAGCCTGTCTATAGTTACCCTTAGCAGAGACCATTCCTTGATCCAGACAAAGGTTGGGAGAGTGGATTCTGTTTTCAACACTCAGAGCAGAAGGTCCAGAAACTACACAAGCATTGCTTGAGGTCACTTTCCCTTAAAGGGAAATGTGAACATGCCCCTTAGCAGTTCAGGGATCCCCCCCAATGTTAGTGTAAAAAGACAGTTCCATGGACCCCAGGGCTAATCCAAGCCATATCCACCTACCTTGCTTGACTTCAGTAGAGCCTGTGCTCTGGATGCCCTGATGTAAGCATGTTTTAGCTACATCAAGGATCTCACTGGCTCTAAGTATCCAAAGGAAGATACAAACTCCAACTCTGAATTCTAATTCTGGGTCCTAAAAGCCTAGTCCACTTTATCTACCTCTTTAACCCCTTCTTTTCCCTGCAGCATTGTGTCTTTTACTGCAATTATTTTTGTTGTTTTCTAAAAGAAGGAAGAAGGAGGAAGGGAGGGAGGGAGGAAACAGAGATGTCCTTGCGAGTGCATGCATCTCTCCATTAGTGATGACAAGTCAATAGGCAGTCAGCCATTTATCCTCCTTTGAAGATCTTTATTTGAGTCATACTTACTTTGAATAAAACAGCAAAAGATTATCTTTATAATTAGCTCAGCAAGTCCAAACAGTTTTCAAATCTGAGTTCTTAAAAGATCTTTGACCTTCTGTCTTCTGAAGTATTTAGTCTATTTGAACAAAACAGCCAAAATCCAGGGTTTTAAGGAAACCTATGAATGTAAAGGTAAAGTGAATCTGCAGAAATAAGCCAGGAAAGAACCTGGGTTCTAATCCTCATCCAATCACTCACTGACTATGAAATCTTAAGGAAGCCAAAACCCTTCAGAGCCTCATACTGGTAACATATTAAATATGAATAATAATAATACTTCTGCAACATACCTCACAGCTGGCTCCAGTGATCAAGTGGGAAGCTAATGTATTCCAAGCTTCAGAAATTGTCAAATACAGGATACATGTGTATAAAGGATGTAAACATTAGTGTGCAGATTAAACATTACAGGGTTGCAGAAGAATGAGCCATCATGCCAGGCCAGACTGGTCAGAGGTTGCTTTGTGAATGATTTGGAATTTCATCAGGACCTTGAAGAAAGAGAAAACACTCTAGACTGGAAGAATGGTGTGGAAAAAATTGCAGAGGACAAAACTTGAGGTATGTTTAAGGAGCAGACTAGATATGTTAGTAAAGTCAAGAGAGATGAAAGTGAAAAAGGTAAATTGAAGCCACACTATTGGAGATTTAAATGCCAGGGTTGGAAGTCTGGTGTTACTCAGGAAACAAGGAGCAGTATTTCTAGACTAATGATTTGTCAGTAATATACAGGATAGATTAGAGAGAGAATGGGAAGCAGACAGAACCTCCTAGAAACTATTGCTTTTGTCCATCTAGGAATGACATAAGGACCTAAAGTGAAGCCATGGCTGTGTTGGCTACCCTGAAGGATTTGATAACTGAAGAGGATGTAAAGGGAAAATGAAGCACCTCTTTTTAAGATATTGTCATCGGAAATGGTGAAGTCCTAAGAGGGAGCCGTTCTGGGAGAAGAAATTAACTCACTTGCAGCCTAAGTTTTTGAGGTGATGATATCTGGGGGCTTGGAAGGATCGAATATATCACATGGGAAAGGTTCTGTGGAAGGAATAAGCATGAAGGGGCCGGAAGCCACAGGGAAAGACAAGAGGCAACCACTTCCCCAGATTTATCCATTGTGTAGGTTCTCTTTAAAAAAAGGCAATGATGGAGACTTAGAGCAATCCAACCAGAAGAGGATTGCAATCCAATCCCCAGGAGGACTGAATAATGGAGAGAGAAATGCGGGACTCTCATACTAAGGCCCTTGATGGTGTAAACCTGACCTTCTCCAGAGACCTTCTACACAGAGGGAAACCAAAGTTCAAGCCAAATGTTTTGAACCAGGCAAATAGGGAGTCAAACACCAAGGAGGGCTGATTTATATTTAAATACAATATTTTTATTACTTTTCTGAAAATTTGACACCAATCCTCATTTTAAACTAGACAAAGCAGCACAATTTTTTTCCTTCAAAATGATTGACACTCAAAAGGTAATACCCTTTAAATTCCTCCAATTAAAGCAAATTTAATTTTAAGTTTAATTAAAGGAAACTTTAATTAGAAAGAAGATTAAATTTTAATTAAATTTCTCTAAAATCTTCATACCGGCCTTTACAGCTAATATTTCTGTCAGAAACCAAATCCCTTCTTAATATTCTTAAATTCTATTCTAGCATTTTCCTTTGTATTAAAACAGCATCTCACCAGATGAACCTGCCACTGTGAAAATTACTCCCATCTTAAAATACTGGAAATGCAACCAAGGAACCAAAATCTCCCTGGGCAGAGAAGGGAAAACAACAGATTCTATTATTGATGAGGTTTTTATTTTCAATCTCTTCCCAGTCCTTTCTGAGGCGAGTAGGTACGGTGGGCCTGCTGTGAGCCAGTTGTACTACATTCACAGCATCAACAAATATTTATGAACACCTACTGTGTGCACAGCCCTGCACTAAGTTCCCTGTGTAGCAGAGAAACACTGTTAAAATACCAGCTCAGCCAGAGACTCCAGCCAAAAAACCCTGGACCAGCTTTGCGTCCTGGATTCTCGGCTACTTCTCCATTCCTAGAGCCAGGAAGAGAAACATCTCCTGACTGCTGACCGGTATCTTGGCAGTGCCCGACTCTGCTTCATGCCTGCTGCACTTCCCTAATGCAAAGAGCCCTGGGTTAAGAGACAGGGAAGTCTTACATTCTAGACCTAAATTGCTGCTAGATATCCATATTATCTTCAGGGGAAACTTAAACTCTCCAATCTCATTTTCCTTATCTGTAAATGGGGTAATAAAACCTGCCACACCTACTTCCCAAGAATGTCATAAGGATCAAATGAAATAATGTAGATAGAAAAGGCTTTTGAAAACTGCAAAGTGCTATATATTCCTACAGATAATGCCCTAGTACTACCACATTGTGAGGCCTCAGTTCATTCCTCCCAGGACCCATGCCTTGCTCTTTATCAACCCATAGCCAAGTTTAGGTCATATTTTATCTCCTCCTGAAGGTCAACACTGAACAAAGCCCACCGAAAAGGAATTCTTTTGCTCTAGACATGCAATTACATATGAACCCTGACCTAGACCGCTTTATATTTAGAGATTCTGACATATGTAGAGCCTTGCCTCTGCCTCCAGACACATGAAAAAAGCTTCAAGATCCCCAGCATAAGAGTGAAGTTGAAATAAAATGGGGATAAAGAAGTTCATTAAGAGAAAGTTACCTTTACTTTGCTTGACAGGAAGAAAATCTCTGCTTTGCAGGTTACTAGACTGAGTTTCCAATCAGTGTGCAAAGGGCTTCACTGAGTTCTGTACCTGCTACTCCATGTGTCACAAATACACCCCATTTCCCTGAGTAACTATTGCCTGTGCAGGGCTCAGGCAGCATGCTGCAGAACAATGCTATTTTATTATTCTGTTATTGCCCCCAGCAAGCTGACTCCCCCTCACTCCAGGTTACCTTTTGTCCTCTCCTACATCTTCTACTCACCCAATTTTCTCTATTTCCACTAAACCCATGGTCCCCACAAAAGCCTATCTGACTTCCCAGCTCTTCCTTCTGAATCCCTGTATCCCTAGAATTCGAAAACACACAGTGACACTTTGCAGGCTCCCTGCTGTAGTCTGGATTTCAGCACTGGCTTTTCACCTGCCTCCAGCTTCCCCAAGGAAGGATCTGTGTTTTCTGCTTTCTCTGTCATTCCTGCAGTGCTGGGACATTGCTAGAGACCTAGGGGTAACCAAGAAACACTCACTAACTGATTCTTTTAAAAGGCAGTAGTAGTTTATTTGAATTTGTTAAGGGCAGGGTACACCACAGATATAATGATTCTCCCAAAGCAGCAGAGACTGATTATTCCAGAAGCAAGCAAAAGAGAGGAGTGATCAGAAATAGAAAACAGAAGATGGGAGACAGTGGGTTTGGCACAGGGTAAAGGTGAGAATGTGGGCAGCAGCGGCTTCTCCTAGGAGAGTGTGGGAGGTTGAGGTGCCTTGGGGTGAGAAACTCAGAGAAGTTTGTGTTTCCATGGCCAGCTCTGGGCTTTTGGCGATTCATTATGTAACTGTAAAATGGGTACAGTGTAATTCTTGTGTTCCTTCTTTCAACGCTTTTATGAGATCTAATTGTTTATTGTTTGTAAAAGCCTTTGAATTCTCCAGGTGAAAGACACCACAAGCAGTTCAAAGGATGGCTCTCAGCCATTATTAGCTGCAGTTAGACTCAAAGTGAGGGGAAAGACATGGCCATTTTCAGCACACCTGTCAGCTCGACCTTTTTATCATTTGTAGGATTTTCGTGGCTAAATTAGAATTGCTCTTCATTACCTTTTCACTGGCAATTAAAAAAAGATCAAAATGAGACTTGTAACAAGGAGGCTGAATGCCAATTTTTGCTCTCTATAGAAAGGCAAAACATACATCTCAGGAATCCTTTCTTCTTTACGTTTACAGTTTGCAAGAATTTTAGGGGATATGTAACTTTCTTCTTTTGCCTCAAGAAAACTGAGCTGAAAGAACTTAGGAGAGAAGGTAAAACTCACCAGTTTTAAGTGCTGATTTTTCCTTCTTTACCTAGTTGCCAGACTGCCAAATGACAGAACCCTTTTCTGAAGCTGAACCTCTGAATAGATCCGTCGTTCTCATTATCAAAATGCTGCCTACAAGGAATCCTATGAATTTTCTCTCTCTCCCTCTCATTCTCTCTCTCCCCGTACTCTTCCTCCTCCTCCCTCCCCACAGCCACCTCCCTTGAGTAGCACAGTCTCTGGGAGATGAGTTTCTCAAGAATCCAATGAGACTGGAGTTTAATACTTTTCTTTTCCTGTTCTGGCTGAAGGTTTCTTTGGGGTCCCTTTTCCACCAAGGGCTGTTGCCTACAGGTCATGTCTGCCTCATGCTAAGGTCCCCATTTGCCTCTGGCTTTCTTCTTTCTTGCCTTTTCCTTGACCTTTTTGCTTCCAGGAATCTCTTCTCTGAGAATCTGCTCACTCTGATTTTTTTTTCTAGCTTTATTGAAGTATACTTGACAAACAAAACTTGTATATATTTATATAGGTGTGCGATTGATGTTTTCGTAGATGTAGACATTGTGAAATGAGTAACACAATCAAGCTAATTAACAAATCTATCACCACACATAGTTATGCTGTTGTATGTGTGGTGATAACACTTAATCAACTCTCTTAGCAAATTTCAAGTACATAATACAGCATTATTAACCACAGCATTATTAACCACAGTCACCTTGTTGTATATTAGATACCCAGAACTTATTCATCTCATGTAACTGAACCTTTGTACCCTTTGACTAGCATCTCCCCATCTCTCCCACCTCCCAGCCACTGTTTTTGTGAGTCTTACTCTTTTAGACTCCACATATAAGTAAGACCATGCTGAATTTGTCTTTCTGTGTCTGGTTTATTTCAATAAGCATAATGTCCTTGTGTTCATTCATATTGTCCTAAATGGCAAGATTTCCTTCTATTTTTAAGGCTGAATAATACTACTATGTGTGTGTGTGTGTGTGTGTGTGTCTCATTTTCTTTATCCATTCTTCCACCAATAAACACTTGAGTTGTTTGTATATCTTGGCTATTGAGAATAATGCAGCGATGAACATGGGACTGTAGATGCTATTCAAGATGCTGATTTCATTTCTTTAAACTCTATGCACAGAAGTGGGCTTGCTGGATTATACAGTAGTTCTATTTTTTAATTTTTTGAAGAACCTCCATACTGTTTTCCTCCAATCGTAATGATTTAGGGCTAACCATAGCCATTGTTCTCACTTCTTTCTAGTGCTTCTCCTTTCTCTCTCACATACAGAAGTTAATTCACCAAGTAGACATGTGTGCTGGAGTTACAGACAGAGATTAGAGAACACCAAAGGGGTCAACTGCTTAGATACCCCATTTCCTTCTCCATCTTAAATTAATCCTCACAGGCAGCCTAAAAACCCAAATTTTTAAATAATGCTTGAAGGTGACAAGTATAGCCCAGAATGGGGAGTTGAAAAAGATTTGGCTGGAAAATAAACTTCTGAACTAGAAGGCTTCCTGTTTCACCCTCCAAAGCTGGGATTGCGAGGGTTCCAGATATCCTCATCTACAATGGCAAATGCCATCTGAACCACAAACGGAGGCAAGGTAATGTACCCACAAGGGCTGCAAGGACACCTGGTTCAAGAGGGGTGTCAGGTCCCGACTGGGTGTGTGAGAAACTTTCTGGTCCCCTCCAAAGGCCTTGTGTCCATATTCAGGGTAGTCACATCTTCTGTTCAGAGCCTTTCATCCCATAGCAATAATTGTGCACCACATGACCACTTAGTCCAAAATACTTGAATGTGTTTAATGAGTCCACTCTGCTCATAAACTGCTTCTCCAAGAACACAAGCTTCTCTCTGTAACAATTGTTGTTGGTTTTCTGTTATCTTGTCATTACTGTTGCTGTTACTAGGGGATATATTATACAATATAAACAGCAAAGGCATTTGTTTCAATAATAATTCCTTAAAATACAATAATTTAATAACAACAACAAAAACTTAATGCTCAGGAACTGGAAGAGTGAAATGGAGCTTTTAAAAGATTCCACATTCTCTTTTCTCCCTCTCTCAGAGTCCCATTTCTAAGAGAATCTCTACATAAATGTTCCACTTTAAACACACACCCACACACACGACTCTTTTCACCCTCATGCTCCATAAACACATAAACATGGTACTCCTCACTAGCTTCATTTCCCAGACTGCTCATTATTTTCAAATGTCCTCAGACTTCTTTTTTTCTTTTACAAAACCCCATACTCATTGAAGACTTATCATCCATCACCAAATATTTGAATAAAAGAATGAAAAAAATAGTTACTCAACCATTATAGTGAGCACTGGAGTAGGAGACAGGTGACCTATATTCTGATCCGAGCTTTGCCAATAATTAGCTTTTTGACCCAGACTTAATCATTCAATCTCATTAAGCCTAATTTCTTCATCAGTAACAACATAAGGAATATCATTGCCCTGCCTATTTTGCAAGGTTGTTATGAGAAATAATTGAGAACTAAGCATACAGCTGAAGCCAAATGCTTATTATTGCCCACATCTACATTAATGCTATCTCTGTCTCTGGCATCCTCTTTGATAGCGTCTCTGACAATCACCACCTCAACTATTTACCATTCATTCTCTCATCATTCAGCACGTGTGTCTTGTATTCCAACTATCTGACAGGCCTCAGGAGTGCACACAATCCTGCAGAAGGCAGAGATCTTGCCAGAACTGCACCCCTGGGTGACAGGGCCCCAAAGTGCTTGGGGGCACCTCACCCAGTCTGTGAAAGCATAGACAGACCTAAGGCAGCTCATCTATGTATACATGGGGTGGACATGTGTCTTATTTTGCTCTTCCATTGCAGTCACTCACCACTCATTCCACTTTCCTCATAGAATATGCTTTTAAGAAATTTATTCATTCCCCAATGGGCCAAGGAGCAGACCTGGCCTACACTAATTGGGTGCTCCTTACCTACCTGACACATGTAAGTTGTGCACAGTGACAGAGAGATTTTAAATAGTAGGAATCCACTGATTATACCCATGGCCCCTGACCCAGCTCTCCCTGCTACGAGACTGTCTCAGTCATTACCATTCCTGCTCCTCCAGAGCTGTCTCAGCTCCTGTCCTCTTGCAAGCTAGCTTCTCAGCCTCCTCTGTGAGTGAGCAGTATCTTTCTTTAAATTTCATTTCTGCTTTAGTAAGCCAGAGTTGCCCAAAACAATAACAAAAAGAAACTAAACTAAGTAACAAGATGACTATATGCAAGTTGTCTGAGACATAGAGGCCTACCTAAGGGCCCAATCCCTATTCATGCATTCAACAAATGAATACCCACAGAGCACAAACTATGTGTCAGGCACTCTGCCCCCTCACAGTGGAGCAGGGAGGACCGTTCAAGGGTAATTAAAAGTATCTTGTGTGGTGAAGAAAGGCAGGGCCCCCACTGAAGCCTATAACAGGCAGCCTGGAACTAAGAATTTTTTTCCATAAAGAAGTCACATTTTCCCATAGACATAGGGGATGGGGAGGAGCCAGCTAGGTAGAGGGTAATGGATGGAGCTCCGAGGAGGGTGCAATGGTTTCCCCTGGCAGAAAACCACGCACAAAGTCACTGTCTTTCCATTTAATGAGTCACCAGCGTGCAGGAAAAAGGGATATAAATAAGGAGCCAGGGAGCTGCGTGCTAGCCCTGCTCCCACAGCAAACTCATTCTGTGAACTTGAAAAGATAGTTCCTTTTTCATACCTGTTCCCTTGTCTGTGAAATTAGGGTGCAGGGATATATAATATGGATGGTTGCTAATATTTTGTGATCTTGTGCAAATTTCTTATGTCTTATGCTAGATGAATAAAGGACAGGGCATGTACCTCATCTAAATGGACCACCCATCCCATCTTCTCATGGTCTTCTCCCTGCTGCTCCCACCACATGAGGGGGCAGTGGGGCTACAGACCACTGTGGGAAGCAATAACAGGGCACAAAGGCTCAGGTGGGTGGGTGTGGAAGACACAAAGGCAAGAAGTTGCCAAAGATGGCTGTGCCAATTTTTATTGCTCTAGAACTAACCCTACATAGTATCCATTCTCCTCTTCCCTGTGACTTAAGACAGCACCTCTTTCACACTGTTGACCAAACTTGTTGTCTGTATGTGTCTCTTCTGTTTTCCTTACCTCTAATTTTCATAAAGGAAAACAATTTTAAGTTAGACCTCATGCCTCCGTTCTTGTCTAAAAATTTTCAGAGTCAGCAATTCAGGATAAACGATGTGACCCCCCACTTGGATGAATCACCAAAAACCCTGCCTACCTGTTTGCAGAGGAATTCTCGACGATGTAGGGGACATCCTGCCAAGAAAGCCACGTGTTGGTCACCAGTGGGGACCTGAATTTTCTCAGTCCACAGTTCTTCACCTCAAACACCACCTCCCTCTGAATGGCTGAGGAGGGCTGAGCAGGGGACAGCCCAGAGCAGGGAGATAAAACCTGTGACTAGAGAAAAGAGTGGCATGAAAAAAAACACCCAAGCAAGATCTGGACTCCCTACCATCTCCAAGACAGGAGAAATCCTTGCAAACATTTCCCCTATGATAAAATTCAACAACAAAGCTGTCAGCAGTTTCCCTTTCCATTAAAATTCACTAAAAGGACAAACATGACAAACATGGAGAAAGTTTTGTTGATAGCTGTTGGTTTGCAACCTCTAGTGATCCCTGGGTGGAATTAGAAACTTGTGAGGAAGAGGAGAGGGAGAGAGGAAGAGAGGCACGCCCCTCCAGACTGGCGGGCAGTGGTTTTAAAAAGCAAGGGACCTCACCTAGGGGGCTTGTCTTGGGCACCACAAGATGGGTAGACCTCGGAACACACCCCAGGCCCTCCCCCTGTCCCCACCCTCAACCCCACCAAATCTTAAAGTTCATCTAGAGGCCTCAGTGGGGCTCAGTCAGGTGTTCAGTCCAACAGGTCTCACACCACATTGCTCCCACAAAACTGTGTGTCCTTGAAAATGGTGCCCACTGTGGACATGGTAGGAGAAACATACATTCCAGGACACAAGAGTGTGAGAGGAGGCTCAGATCTCCCAGGGCCCGCTAGTGAGTCACCCGGCCGCCCTGTCCTCTCCATGACCTCCTCCAACAATAGCTACAGACAATCCCTGAGTGTGAGAAGAGAAATAGAACTCAAATACTAGGTGAGCTCAGTCCCTAAAAGGGGTTTACATGACCTTCAAGCTGCTGAGGAATCATATCTGATAAGATCATACAGGGAGCACATCTCACCAGCACTACCTCTCCAGGTGCATAGAGGTGCTCACAGGGCTGTGAAGCAGGAACTGAGGTGTGTGAATTGCAGCTTTATTCCCACTGCATTATTCTCCTTGTTGTTTTTTAATACATGTCACTGTGGTTAAATCCTTGCCTACCCTATTCCTGCATGGTAGAACTCCCTCTTCTTTTCTCCCCACTTGTCTGCATCCTACCCATCCTGAAAGTCCAGATGAAGTTTGGCTGACAACCACTGGGAAGCTTTCCCAATTCAAACTACCCCTAAATAACATGTTTTCATCTCAATTCCTATGGCAACCACTGTATGAATCACTCATTTGGCACTTCTGGTATCCTTATGTTATTATTTTGAAATGAATCAGATGATGGATTATAAAAATCCATTGAAAGCTATAAAGTGATAATCTAGCATTTTTCAAAGCACATTCCACCATGTAATAAATATGTGTGATATTAAAGATATTACCTTTTTGAAAAAAGGATTGCCTATTATGTACGAAAAACAGACGAAAACTCTTGTCTATGGGCTTAGAAATCAGAGTAGTGGTTGCCTCGGAGGAGGACAGGCTAGGAGGAAGAGGACTGATGGGAAGAGTCACGAGGAAACTTTCCAGAGTGAGAGAGATATTCTGTATTTTGAGTGGGGTTTTGTTATAAGAGTGTATCCATTTGTCAGGACTTGAGCTCTGTACTTAAAATCTGTATATTTTGGTGTGTTAAACAAAATTCAACCAAGTAAATTTGAGGGTCTAACTGGTTTTATTAAGCAATTTATGAATCAGGTAGCAGCCCATCTAACAAGTAGAGAAATGCTCCCAATAGTTATAAAAGACGGAAGGTTTTTATAGACAAGAGGGTGGAGCAAAAAGTTACTAACAAAAGAGATTTGGGATTTTTTTCAAGTAAAGTCACCCTCCCTTAGGAGGAACAGGGGGTCTTATGCAGATGACTTCACTAGGAAGTCCAAACTGATTGTTTTAAAATTCCATCTCTGGGAGAGGCTGAAACAGCAGTTAGGATGGACATTAAGCCCCAGTTTGGTGACTTGGCCTGGGAAAAGTGACCCCATGTTAAGATTATGCTTTTCTTTTTAACAGCTGTTTGTAACTATATCTCAATAAAGACATTAAACATATACCTTTATCATAAAACTTCAAAAAGCTCCTATCACGATATTGTACATTATAAATCTCTAGGAAAGGGATACAGCAATTTATTTATTCTAGGAACCTTCATTTTCAAGTGTTCTGAGATAGTAGTATTCCATGAAAAACTCTGTGCTATTATATAACATTAGTTTCTATTTCCTGCTATTACATAAGATTCTACGGAGAAGGGTTTTATGGCCATCTATACCAGCTCTACCTGGCACAGGGCCCCAGAGACACTCAATAAATGTTCCTTGCTGCAGCTGTTGTTAAAAATGATGATTCAGATAATGATGATACAAGATTCTATGACAGCAGTAAGGGTAAGTAATCTACCCCAGGTCACAGGATCAAGACCAAGGCAGCCTCAACACCAAGGAATTTGAGTGGATTCCCTTGCTACATGGTCAGGATGAAGGAAGGAATATTTTAGTGGGAAGGCTCTGTCAGCAGCTCTCAGGTCTTATGAGGCGGCTACATTCTCTATTCATTTAGGAGATCATGCTTCCACTTTCTGAGAATTTACTCACCCATAAAACATTCTGGTGTTACACACTGGGGAATCCACAATGAATAAAACACAGTATTTGCCCTCAAAATGCTCGTGGTCTATTGGGGGAGTGTGATAAAGAGGTAACTTAAAAGGCAGTGGAGTAGAAGCAAGCACTATGTGAGCTCAGGGGAGGAAATGACTCATTCAGCTCTGGGGGGATGTGAGACACTGATATGTTCCACGGGAGATGGTGGTGGAAGGCACTCCAAGCTGAAAACAGATAAAGGTAATAATGTAACACATTCAGAAAGGACCTTACATGCAAAAGAATTAATATGTGCTTTGATCTTACACAAGTTATTTATCTTTAGCTTCTCATCCCCAAATCAATAAAATAGGGTTTAGATGTCTCCAGTGAAGCTGAAACATAGTTTCTCAGGCATGAAGGAGATATGGTTGGATGGTTGGAACCAGGTCACAAAGCTCTTGTGGGTCCAAGAGCTGTAAAGGAGTCTGGCCTTCATTCCCAGGGTGATGGATTTTAAGGAGTGTGGCATGACCATGTATGTATTTAGAATGTCACTTAGGTCCATACCACAGAGCTAATTTTATACAGACTTGTGTTTTTTAGTATTGTTTCCTGAGTGTTAATCTTGTTTCCCCTAACATGTTGTAAGCTATGTGAGGGGAAGATCCTTATCTCACATGGTAAACAACAACATACTGAGGGCATAGAATGCCCTTTACATGTATTTCTGCATTAATTCTAACACAATAGAGTCTGGCTTCCTTCTAAACGTTTCAATCAGTAACACAAAAAGTTTAATGCAATCATATCACAAAGCAGAGATAAGATGTGAGAGCAAGAGAAACTCCATTTTAAAAAGGCCATCTTAAGAAAGAGGCCTCAGCCCTCACCTAGTTCTAAGAAGACTTTGTTCCATTTACTGGAAAAACCACCCATTGTTTGTTCCAGTAACCCTCACCCCAGATAGTTCCCTAGCAATGACCTCAAGGTCCAGACACTCAAGGTCCAAGCTCTCCAGTCCCTTAAAGATAACAAAGCTTACATATTACATCAGCTGACAGCTTAGCACCAGCTGGACTCAACCAATAAAGAATGTACAAGCCACCCTTACTTTAAATCATCCAATCAGCAGAGGCCAGGTGCAAGTTCCTTTCTTCCTGCACCTTATAATGCATAAAAGCTTTGTCTGCCCTCGGCTTGGGGCTCACATTCCTGATCTGCTGCGTTGGTGAAGGTTGTGGGTCCGAGCTCGAGCTTGAAATAAATGACCCTTTTGTATTTGCATCGGAATCGGCTCCTTGGTGGTCTCTTGGGGACTTGCGACTTGAGCACAACAAGAAATCCTAGAACACAGGATTTTATATTTTACCCAAACATTTTACAAAGAGAAGCTCTTTTTTGTTTTCTGAAAGCTGTACATCCACTCTGTAGGTGCAAGTAGATGAATGGGTGTGTGCGTATGTATGAGAAGTCTCTGAGTGGTAAATTAGGAGGGCTACTGATTGTAGAGGCCTGTGTACAATAAGAGAAAAGGAGCTACTTATGTGCAAAAAATGCTAGCAAAATATACTAGACGGCAGAGAAAGAGATGTGGTGAGGGACTGAAAGTAGGGTAAAGGAAGAGAAGAAGCAGAATTGATAGAGGTAACCAGCTTAAAGATCTATTTTCTGGAGGGTCTAAACTCTTCTTTGGGGATCACTGGATTTAGGGTTCAAAGGAAAAAATACACAAAAACTGAGAAAAATCAATGATGACTTTGTAGAGTATTGAAATCTTGACTTGAGTGAGTTATTTTGTTTTTGTTTGTTAATCTTTGCCCATAAGTAGAAACATACAATACAAATGTAAGTGGATCCAAAGTACCTCCACCCTTTGAAGGATTCACAAACCCTGGGTGCTGCCCTGGACTCTGGGCCACACAATGCCTCTTCTCCCTCCCAAAGATAAACTTCATATCAGTCCAGCAGTCAGCCATGACCTATTCTCTGAGAAAGAGTGTATAGCATGACCTCCCTTGAAATATTAACTCTATTTACACAGGTTTGCATAGACCACATTACTTATGAGTCACCAAGGGGAAACCAAGCCTCCAGTAGATAAAGCCATCAGCACAAACCTCTGTAAATAAATCTGAAATTTCAATGAAGGTCACGCCAAGCCTGATTTATTCCTCAGCACCCAATGAAATAATGTTGACCAGGTAAGTGGTTTTCATTTTTTTCCTCTATCCATAAGGGAGAACCTTTTAGCTCTAAGGAGCATGTCATGCATGTAACAGTGAGCATCTGGCTAGAGAGATAATATACCCTGAAGGAAAAAACCTTTTATTATTATATTAGATTCTCAATACTGGAAGGTCTGGTCATAGTGCAACAATGCTGTGTTGCTTTTTAATTTAATCTGGTGATACAAGTTATCATAACAGAACTTAATTGAGAAGCTATTGCTCAACAATAGAAACTGTTTTTTATTCAATAAACAGAAATGAAGCATCTACCTATCAGAAGCACTGACAGAGCATGAGGGTAACCAATGCAAGGGACATAGAGATAGATATGGCATGGTCCCTGAAGACCTACCGATGTCTTCTTTGAAAACCCCCAACAATTCTGAGCCAAGCAATGTCTATGGCATATTGATAAACTAGTCAATTAGGTAAAGAAATAATCATTCAGTCAATCTGTATTTATTGAACATTTTCTAAGGATAAAACTTCATGCTAATATTGAGGTATGTGCAGTAGAATGGGTTAGAAATGAATGAAAGCATTAAAAAAAATCCCTACCAGAAACTTACAAGGCAATTGAATTTTTTTATACGGTCATTCCAGTGAGAAAAAAATAGCCAATCAAATTGGGTTGGGTTTTTGTTTCTTTGTTTGTTTTTGATGTTTTGGAGCTCGAAAACCATGTTACTTTTCTAAACTGAATTTCCTACTTTTCCATTTGTCCCATTACATATAACCCATAGATAGCAAAGGAAATTTGGTACTCCAAAGAATTGTCCTTTAAGCAGGAAAAAATAATGTGATATTACTAGAAGATCTTAAGAGAATTGTTGACAAAAGTAAAGAAAAGGTTCAGGAATCAAAGACAAGTAGACATTAATTAGTTTTTTAAAGAAGATAATATGCCAATAATTCTAGAAATATGTATCAAGAATTCTCACTTCCAATATGACTCTTCCAGGTTTTACCAGATCTAATGGTAATAACTTCTGCTTTCATTTCTATCAGGGATCATGATAAAAGATATCTTCAGTGAGTGCAGATGCCATTAGAAACTATGGTTTAGGAGAACAGGAAGAAGTTTCTCTGCCCAGTGTCAACAGAAACACCAATTTCACTAATTCTAAGAAAGATTTCTCTGGTTCTCATTTAAAATCTCATTTATAGGTGAACAACTGATAAATTCCTTATAAGATACTTCTGTTTATAAAACCTATTTCCCTTAAGGAAACGACTGTGTATCTAGGACTGAAAAAACTAGATTTTGTTACACAGATTCTTATATTAAACAGATTTCCTTATTTCCACCCTTTCCTACAATCTTGCAACTCTCTGCAGTTTGACTTTTCTTCTAATAAATAACTCATCTTATAGGGCATGGCTTCACAGCCTGTTGCAGAGAAGGGCTCAAAGTGTTGGTTTTTCTATCTGCAGCAACTCTGATTTCCATTAAGGCATTAGCATACCTTCTGGATATTACACACACACACACACACACACACACACACACACACACACACGTACGTGGTAATTTTGTTGGATTTTGCTTACAAAGTTCTTGCCTACAAAGGTTTCAGAACGTTTTAACCGGTTAGGGCATTAGCAAAAACCTGAGGGCCGCTGGTTGTCATGCTGAGGCGCTGGCCTGTATCTTTCGCCTTTTTTTCCATTCGATCAGGCTTTATGTGTACTTTGATCCAGGCAAAACATAACAAAGATATTTTTCAGTTGCAAAACTCCAACTATATATCCACCAAGGGCAAAGCTAAAACCATCATTAGGCAACAATGATGCTTTGAAATTCTGGCTGTAGAATTTTGTGGAGCATATTCTCCTTCCCCTTTATGTGAATAAAACCCTTTATAATGCTTCATATTCACGATGCCTCCTGGTTTCCCTGTAATGCAGCCCTACTTTGTTATTCCCTCTTTGCAACTAAAGAAACAGAGGACAAGTGTATCTAAGTAACTTGCCCAAAGTTATTCACATGGGTTAAAATGAGAATATTAAAATACTGTTCAGAATGAAATGAATGCTCTCTGCAGTCACAGATTCTTCCTATGGCAATGCTAATACTTATTGCCTGAAATACACTCTCCCTTGACTACCACCTGCTAGTTTAATCATAAACCTTAGAGCCTAGCTCAGTTCCCACCCCCACAAGGTCCACTTCTTCCAAACCAGTCTTCCATGAATTTCTCTGACTTGCCAACTGAATGCCATGATCAAGCTCTTGAGTCTATACTGCTTTCTTAGTATGCAATACGTATTGGTAAAGACTTAAGAATAGTACCGTGTTTCCTACTCATTCTTTTGTGCATGGTAATACTCATCATATTTCATGGCAATAGTAGTAACAGAAAAATTATTCCATTAGGTGACAAAAAGTACCAGATTTAGAGTAAAAAAAAAAAAAGCAGGATTTATGTTGCTATTAATAAGCTCTTGAAACCCAGACAAGTCTTTCCAAGTTTCAGTTTTCCAACCAAATAATGAAAAGGTTAAATAATACAGTTTCTGATAAAGATTCTAAAACTAAAATTCAATGGTTTTGTTTTATTGTTTTACTTGCACAAATCCTTTGGGTTGCCAGGATGGGAAGTTCCCTGGCACTTTCCCACTCCTTTCCTTCCTGTCTCCTGCTCTTATGTACATGTTCCTTCAACCCTGACCCAGTTATCCCATCATTTCCAGAAGGAGGGTTTAGAAATGTGTTCTTGAATGAGTCTCATACTAGTCTATTTAACATGTCTACATTTAAAAACATATTTCAAGACATATCGAAACAAGATGGAAGACTCCAATCATAGAGTCTTCAGTTTGGTTGTGTTTTCTCCTGTCTCCAGTATATGGAGAGGAGCACGGTCAAACATATTTTTCTGGCATCTGTAAATAGAAATGGGGTGACCAGGGATTTTAAAAAAGGAATTGAAATCACATATGAAAGTCCTTAGTAACTGAAGGAAAAGCCTGTTATTAGTATTGTTCATTCTGTGATGGACAATGCATTCAACTTGACATTATGATATCAGAGTTTTAGTTCAACTTTTGCTAAGTAGGCACTTGGTGAAGTGAAGATGGTCTCTAATGTCCCTTCTAGTACTAACATTCTAGTGTCCATACTTAAGTTCTCAAGACCTTCCTTTCCCCCATGGTGATATTCTCTTCCTCCAAGACATGGCTAAATTAGCATCCTATGGGTGGACCTATTTTACCAGCTTCTACCTGTTATCAGTCTTACCCTCATTTATCCTAGCTCACACTGTCCATTCACATGCATATGTGAGAACGCAGGATCTTCATGGAATCTGCGCAAGGTGGCTAAAGAAGCTACTGTCAGATCAAAGGAAAAAGTGGCCCATAATCCCTTGTCTGTTGATCAGTCTCCTCAATTTTCTGCAGCTATCTGTTTTTCATTACCATTTAGTTTTTTACAAACACCAAATTATGCACCAGCATTAAGGAAACCAACTTTACAGGACTTCCTACTAATAATTTTCAATCTTCTAAAACTCTCATCTTCCATATGAACTTGACAACGTGGCAAAAAGAAAGGACTTGCAGAGACAAAAAGCATGAATTATCTTTCCTGGCCTCAGTTTTTTCATCTATAAAGTGTGTGGTTGTACATGTCCAAAATTATGGGAATGATTTAGTAACTTAAGATAGCTCAAGACAATAGATTATCATGTAGCCATTCAAAGTAAAATTATAAAAACTTTAATAATATGGAAAACATTTCTAATTCAATGTAAAACAATAGTATTAAAATGTTTATTGCATTTTTATTTCAGTAACCATACAAATATATAGGTGTATAAATAGGGACACTACGCAACACTTGAAAATAACTGTTTTGGAGTAATTTGGTAATGGGTGACTTATGTGGGTGATCACAGCTTGAATAATGGTAGTCTTTTCAGTTAACAAGAATGGTTGCTCGGTTCTCATCCAGCTGTGGAATTCCATGATCCTTTAATAGCTTCATGGAAACATATTCAGCAAGTGTAAATGCGATAAAGAGCTCCTCATTGACATACAAGATACATTTTTTTAATTTAGAAAAAAAAATGCCTTTATGAAAACGCATGACTGAAATAGATTCAGTTATTTTATGCAGTATCAAATTAAGGGGAAGATCTTATGCCTCTTGTCCGACGTTTTTTTCTTAGTCCAGGAAGTATGAGGCCCCTAGGGTTCCTTCTGCATCCCTTTATTACTCACGGCAGTTACCACGCTGCACAGGGACTGTCTTTATGTCTGACTTTCCTAGGAAATTGTGACCCAGTGAAGATAGGAATGGCACTTTCTTCACTTTTGAGTTGCCAAAACCCAACACAGTGCTTGGCCAGACTAACTAAATGAATGAATGAATGAGAGAAAAGGAATAAGATAGATTAGGATTCTTCTTTTAAAAACAGAGATATCATAGCAGCTCAGGGAGTTGATGCTCCATCCCAAGACCAGTGGGTGGTGGTGTTTTGTTTTATTTTTTCTTTTGTTGCCCTCCAGGCCATTTTCACATACACAGCTCGCTGAACTATATTCTTATTGCCAAAGAAACATGATTCACACTTCACCTCACAGGCCCAAAGTTTACCAGGCCAGACTCATTAAATTTATAGTGTTACACATTCCTCTTCATTGCTTATTGTTTTAGTCAGCATTGCTAATAAACCACCCTTTCTCATATTGATTTATTTCTTATCTGCCCTCCTCTCTATATGGTATGCTGGGAGGGTGTCTTCCAACCCCCTTCACTCCTACAGAGAAGACCATGAGTATCTGGGGGGCAATATTGGTCCTGTGATCCTTTTCAGAGAAAGAAACTGTTCCCTAAGACATACTAATCTACCGTTTCTACAAATTGTTCTGGGACACCTGGGCCCACTGTCCTAGACAGAAGTTCCTATTGGTGTCCTGATAAAGAGGCATATGTAAAAATAATTTGTTTTTCACTTGTTATTGTTGTTTATTTTGCATCTTTTTTCTCATCACTCAGAATGCTCCCCTGGTGTTCTCTGTCTTTAAAAGTTCCTTTGCTACTGGCTCTTCCCATCATCATTAAATTATGCCCAAGTCTATTCATCTAGATACCTCCCTCTCTCGTACTTCTCCACTCAGTACCTTAAAGTGTTTTCCACAATCACAGTCTTCGCTTCCTCTCACCTTCCGGTCCCTCCTCACCCCACTGCTCCAGTGAGTCTGTTTGCCCAAAGGTCAGCAATGGTCTCTGCTGCCGGTGGACATTTTGCTGAGCAGATATGATGTGGCCCCTCTGCAGCAATGAACATTGTTCCCACTTTTGCTGTCTCTCTTTCCCTTCCTGGAAACCTCAGTTATTTGATTTTCTTCTACCTCTCTAGCCATCTCTTAAGGAATTGTCTTCTTTTACCACAACTTAAATATTTGAGTTATCTCCCTTCTCATTTTACTTTGTTTTCCTGGGTGAATTAATCTATTCCCAGAAATTTCGTCGTGCTAATGATTTTCACACTCTCTAGCCATATTTCTCTCCTGAGATCTGGAACTAATATACCATATAGTGAACACTTCCTTTTGAACATCCTAGGCACCCTGAATCCAACATTTCAAAAAAAATAGCTCATTATCCCACTCCCCAAAACACGTACTTCTTTAATATTCTTTATCTCTATGAAGTCCATCTACCCACTTACCTGAAGCAGAAACCTGGTAGTCATTCCCAATTCTTTCTTCTCTTTCTCTTCTTACTCTCCTCCCTCCCCACTAATCACCAAGTCCGGTGGCTTTTCCTTCCTCCGTAACTCAAATCTATTCACTTCTCTCTTTTCCCATTGCTGATACCTTATTTCAGGTCACTACCTTCTTTCACATGGACTGTTTCCTCCATTCCACCCCTAACCTTAAAAGATACAGCAGAATGACACCCAAAATGCAATCATTACTTTCCCAATATAGCCAAATTATTTCCATCAGGTAAAGCATGTTACACTTAGTTCCATGTAGTCACTCTACTTTGATCTTCAGATTAGTTACAGATTAAAAATTAGGCTACATTCTCAAGAACATCACAACAGTGTCTGCTACAACATGCTATCTTTAATTTTGCAATTGGACTTTATCTTGTCTCATTCACAGTTTCACTTCCTTCATGGTATCAATAATGAGGGCTCAAGAGTACAGTTACAAGTGCAGACTCTAAAGCCTATATGCTGATGTTACAATACTATGTGACCTAGGGTAAAATATATAACATACCTGGGTCTCAGTTTACCCATCAGTAATATGAGGATATGAATAGCATCTACCTCCAAAGATTATTGTGAGGACAAAATTTGTTAATACAAGTAAAGGACTTACATAAATGCCTGGCACATGGCAAACTCCATTGGCCTTTTCGTATTATTTTCATTCACTCATCTCTTCCTTTTTTGATTTTCCTGAGCCTACTGTTCATGCCCAACACCTAGTTGCCCCCCTTCTGTCACCAGGAGAACCCTTCTTCATCTCCGCCTTTTCTCTGGACCAGCCTCACACCTATGCCTAAAAGCAAGCTTCATGATCTGCACTTCAGAAGTGAGAGCAAAAGAGTTCAGGAACAGAAGTGAACATTGAAGTAAGTTAAGGAGTAAGTAAATGGCAGAGATGGGACCAGCTCCTACTAGCTCATAGCTTTGCATTCAAGGCTCTTGTCATCTCTGGGAGAGATCTTTCCTTCTTTGTTGAACAGAAAGTGTTTCCCTATGCCCTCCCAAAACATTAGTTCTAGACGAAAGAAAAGATGGCTTTCAAATGATGGCTCCAACCTGCCATGGAGTCTACAATTCCCATCATCAAAAGGACCCCTCAAAATGTCCTGGAGAAGCATTCTCTAAGGAGGCCTTTCCACTATTTCCCTTCCATATCACTTCTTTCTGTTTCAGTACCTCAGAGTACCTTACCTATATTTCTATCAGAACTTAGCACAATTCATTAAAATTAGTTGTTTCTATGTCTCCTCTCACCCCATGCCGAGTAGACTATGAGCTCTGTGAAGGGAAGGACATCTCATTAATCTTTAAATTTCCAGTGCACAGCATGAGGAATATCTCATAAAAGATAATTTTTAAAAAAATCATATCTTATGAATTATCAAATATATGCTCTAAGTGGACCAAAACACAAAGTATTCTTAAAAATGGCAACATCCCAAGTGGGCATTTTAAATGATTCTACACAAGTCAGAATACATCAGAACTCTCATGAGATTAAATCTTGAATAGCTGTTTTTCATGGCACACCACTTTCATCTGCAAATAACAAAAAGCCGACTAAAAGCAGCTCAGATTTAAGGGGACCATTTATTGCTTATTTCACAAGAAGTTCAGAGGTAAATAGTGCCTTGCATCAGTGAACCAAAAAAGACATGACAAGGGTGTAGAAAAATCTACTTTACCTTTTGTGAAACAGCTCAAATCTTTTTCAACTTCCATGAGCCTTCTCTCCATATTACCTGTCTGTAATTTACTTCTGCTTTATGCCTGTAGCTCATCTTCCCACGTAGATGTCAAGGGAAGAATAGTGTCTTACACATAATTGTATCCACCGCTGAGATACTTATTGTGCTTGGTGGGTACTTACAGCTTGGTCATTGTTTGAGTGAGTGATTCAAAGTTCTACTCACATTCTGCAGACAAGGGATTTCCACAGGGAAACAATGTATGTTCCCTATCATGGAACACAGGTTTGAGGTGGGGAGGGTGTGTTCATTTCTTATCCAGCAAACTAACCCACACCCACTTACATTTTCTTGGTTTTTTGAGATATTATTGCATGAGTCTCTGCATTTCAGGTCAGTTCCTCAGAATCATGCCCTTATGCTGTCAACATTGCCACAACTATACCCGGGTCAAAGTCTCTGCATTTCAGGTCAGTTCCTCAAAATCATGCCCTTATGCTGTCAACATTGCCACAACTCTACCCGGGTCAAATTGAAGCCCTGTTGATTTAATCCAGAAATTTATTTCTGATAGACAGCTGGCTAGCATTTGTCCCTGTGTTTTGAATCCAAAGTCAAAGAGATTGAGAGTCAGTGTCATCACTATTTGGGTAGTAGTGAACCACAAACATGGTTTATTTCCATCATAAATTGTTATTTGTTGTTTTTACAATGCACATAAACCCATAGACTAAACAATGGGAACAGTTTATACATTTTACAAATAAAGACATGAAAACTGAGGAATGTATACTGTTTTGGTATCCAAGTTTGGATATTTTGTACAGAGGATCTGTTCTCTTAATCTAGACTTTTTCCTTACTTATGTCAGTCAGTGGAACAAAAATTTAAAGTATGTGCCATCAACCCCTACCCCCTACCCTTGGCACATATTTACTAGAGGACACTGCTCCTGGCCTCATATCTCACAGATTCCCTGACAGTCTCAGCAGGGAAGATATGTGAGACAATCCATAAAAAATGTGGGATTAGTGTAGGCACTCTGTCAATGAGCAGAAGAGTAATTCAGAGTCCCTGCCAGAATTTAGTTTTTCTATAATATTTACCAACTGAAATCAATTTAAAGGTAAGTCCCCATGTGGCAAAGCCGAAAGCCCTAATTATATTACCACACAATTCTTCAAACAATGGCTGTTTCTTAAACCATCACTAGAGCCACACATTATTCAGGGTAACCAAACATATGTGTTTTAAGTCACCTTAAAGATGAATGAATTTGTAGGACTCGAGAAGGGGAATTGCACTCCCGGTACCCTATGGGTCAACATCGATATGTAGGGTTAATAAGCAACTGTTACAGCAAATGAATCCTGACTCAATCATCTTGAGATTAATGCACTGAGTGATCAATCATTTATTCTGTACCTGGTTCTTCCTAGAAGGATTTAAAGAGGATTTCAAAAGTATACATACTGTAATATAGTGCATTTACTGGAAATGGAACACACATTTGTGTCCAAGCTTCCAAGAGAACTGCAATAAAAAAAGAGAAGTTAGTCACATCACTTAGTGTTTGGAAGATAAAGCCTAAGCCAATGCCTAGGAGAAGTAGATGGATTCTTTTGGACAGGGTAGTCATGGAAAAACACCTTCATGTAGTGAACAACATCTTTTTAAAGAAATACATTCGTTATGAAAGCATTAAGTTTCATAGGACTGCTTCTTAGAAAGTCAGTGGCCCCTGATATGGCACCAAAGTTCAACATATTCATAGCATTTCTGTAGCACTCTCATTACTTGTGTAGGTAAGTTAGGCAATGGATCAAGAAATTAGCAAGTAACATTTGTTTATCAACTACCAGGGTAGCCTGCTGCATCATTTGCATTATAGTTTAGTGGTAGACATAAAAACAGAAGAGAATTTTCTTTTTTTAAAAAACTCTAAAATTAGGGGACAGATGGGCTGTTACTTACAGTGCTCTGGCTTTTTGAAAAGCTTCCTAAGATTTCTTGGACCCAGAAGCTGTACCTATCTAAGTATCCTGGTGCAGAGATATAATTATTTAGGAACTTTGGCAGAGAATTAAAAAAAAAAAACTTGTTTTCACTAAAATGGCAGTTGTGTCTAAATTTATATGGTCTGGCTATGTCATCAACCAAATCACAGCATAGTTTTCTTATATTTTTATCCCCTCTGCCAATACATTAATTTCTCCCAGGGCATCAATTACTGAAAACCATTTTTTGGAAAGTATTCAGAGACAGCTACCCTAGCAGTTCACTGAACTGTAGCCATCACCCAGTGCAATCTGTTATTCTTATAACCCCTTTTTGTGTACTAAATTTCACTGAAATCTATCAAATATTACAGAAGGTATACCTACTTGATCAGTTTTCTCAGCTTCCATGTTGTCTTAAGATGAATGACTGTGTTTAAAATAAAAAAATAGAGACATCTTGATACCCTCTCATAAGGTACACAATTTCAGCAAAATAGGTTAGTGTAGAACAAACCTATACTAAAACAAAAAGCTTCAACCGAGTTGAAAGAGAGCCACTATGCCAGCATGAATTGCCTACTGATAGAATGGCCACCTTTTATTAAAACTCTAATGAGGTCATGCACTCAAAGCTTTCTGGGCTTAGGCTAACTTTCCTTACTGTGTAAAAACCCATATTCTGTTTTCTGTGACCTACCACACTCCTTACTATTTCCAGAAAAAAAACCTGTGGTACAGTGTATTTTCCAAGAGGGCTGCAGCAATTCCTCCTGTCATGTGTTCTTACCCCTCCCCAATCAGAGGTGGAGTCTATTTCTCTACCTTGAATCTGGATGGACCCTAGGGCAGCTTTGATTGACAAAGAGATGACATGTCCCTTCCTGGCATAACCCCTAACTGGGCTGGCATCTTCCAACTCTGTTCTCCTGAGCCCATGTAAAAGGCTATGCTACTCTTGTGGGTGAGTAATCAGAGAGGTACTAAGGGCCCAGACCTGTGAGCGAAATGGCAGCCATCTTGCATGTCCAGTTCAGTCGAGTCTTCAGATGATCTGGCCCCAGCTATTCCCTGAATACAACTGCTTAAGACTCCCTATCCAAAAATCCCCAGCAGAGCCTCATCAACCTGGAGAACCATGATGGAAAAATAATCAATTGTTTTTTAAGTCACGAAGTTTGGCGATGATTCAGAATAAGCCAAACTCTCTTGACTCTATTCTTGTTCTCATTCCCCTTCCACCTGCTTGGAATTATATTCCTCTCTATTTCTGCCATTAAAAAAATTTTACCCACTCAGCAGTCATCAACCTACTCCCTCCCTCTGGCTTACACTATCTTCTCTCTTCTTTCTAGGCCCTTAATTTGTCCATATCTATGTTCTATGAGTTTCCACTACCATAATGATATAAACACAGACTCTTCATTAATGGATTCATTAATTACAAGATATTTACTGAGTGGGTCCTTGTTATAAGAAAAATGTATACAAAAACAGTGCTTGACTTGAAAGAAATTACAGACTAGAGGGCGTGACAGACACAAACAATACGGAGGTTCAGTGATTATGGTACCTATGGAGCTTCACAGAAAAACTGAAGAGATGGCAGGAAGGGAAGGAGTCAGGAAAGCCTCCAGGGAATAAATGAACCCTGCAAAAAGAGAAGAGGAAGGAAGTTCTCATAAAAGGGACCATATGCACAAACATGTTTTCTAGAGGTGAGAAGCAGAATGGTGCTTCTGGGAAACTGCAGGTATTTCAATATTACCTGAGGCACACCAGGAATTTTAGAGTAGTTAGAAGACTAGATCGGATGGCCACAAATTATAGAGAGCCTCCCATGCCATGTTAAAGAACTGGAGTTGTGCCCTGAAAGAGACCCTAAGAAGAGGCTCCAGAGTGGTAAGGAGAATGCCATGGCCAGTTTAGAGTGATAATTTATTTTCCTGGCATGTATACGAAGGGTGGAGAGGAGGAGGGCAAGTCTGAAAGAACAAAGCGTTCAACTAGGCATCCATGACAATAGCCCACCCCCGAGGAGGCAGGGATCTGCCCAAGGACAACGCCATGGTGATGGGAATGAGAATTAATCAGCCCAACCTGTGCACTTCTAAGAGGGAAAACTATGACCTCAGAAGCACAAGAGTTTTTCCCCCATCTTCTGACAACAAATAAGGACAGAATTTGAAATAAACTCATGTAAACTAATTGCTCACTTTCTCCATAATATTAAAATGATATTTCCAGCCTCCTAGATTATTTACTCTTTAATAAAGTGATCAAGTACTTTGTATTTATATCTGTATATTTCTTATAACATGTATTTATAAGTGCTGACCCTTACAGTGAGTCCTTGAAAGTATTTTTTGCTTTAATAATGCTTACCTCACATTCTAGTGTTAGTAGTATACTCATGTATACCATGCTACTGTTATTAACATTCTTTCCCCCCAAAAATTGTAAATGTGTAAGCAATTTCAAAAAATATGATTCTAATGTAAAGAGTGGACATTTTGGTAGCAACAATGTGTCATGGTATTTTTAAGAAAAGTATTTATTCATGCACATATCCTCCATCTGAATACATGAATCCTATTTCCATACCAACGACCAGCTCAGCACCAGCTTCAGAGGGGTCTCCCCTGATCCCCCCAGCTCACAGCCATCTAAATCACCATGTCTTCTCAAACTCCCATGATACTAAAGGTCTAGGGTACTTTAGAACTTTATTAGTTCTTTCTGTTTTTCTATGATGGTTTCACATATATTGATCTTCTTTCCTCATTTAAATGTATCATTGTAGATAAGGGCAATGAACACACTTCCTGTTCCTCTTCCTCGTACACAGTGAGAACACAGAACATAGTCAGAAATACTTGGCCAGGCAGTTTATAAGGGTCTTGAGCTTACCCTTGCCTTCACTCTATTTGTAAAAAAAGATGCAAGAAGTAATTACAGAGTAACATTTAAAGGAAATAAGTATGATGGCAAAATGGGAGGGGGGGGGAGAGAATTGACCAAATTAGTATAGCAATTTATTGTATTTATGTTCTCGTTAACTAAATGATAACAAAGTCTTTTATTGATAAGGTATTACATAGTTTGCAAAGCCCTTTCATAACCATTATCTCATTTACCTCAGAAAAAGACATTCTAAGGAACATAGAGTAATTGAAAAATGTTAGAGCTATGTATCAAGGAATAAATTACCAACTTTATTCTAATCAGTCAAGGAAGGCTTCAGAAGTAATTGTATGCTAAAGTGAAGTTTTGCAGGGTGAAAATTATATCATTTTACTTTGTCTTTGTCTATGAGATCTATAAAGAACAATGTCTCTCCAAGGGAATAAGCAGGATCGGAAAGATGTCAGAAGATGATTGCAAATCTGACATGGAATTCTGAAAGGCAACTAAAAGTAAAATGAAGACAAAAAAGATTTTTCCACTACCACTGTGCTGAATCTAGAAGAAAATAATTATATCCTTTTCTACAAATAATTAAACCTGATTTCTTCAAAAGAAATTGTTATTGAACATGTAAAAGCCAATTCCATTGTCTTTCTCTTTTTCCTTATATACTCCTCCGAGGTGACTAATGAAATAGGCCAATAATTATTTTTCTCGTTTCAAGGCCTTCTCTGCATAGAATTTGGGAGCTCATCTAGCTAACTGCTGAGGATGGCCAAAGCAACAAATCAGGTAGAGGATGCAGAGAACTGGACGGATCACAGAGGTAGGTCACAAGTCTTTTAATGTAACAATATTTTTAAATAATAGATTGTGTTATAGATCCTTGGGCCCCTTTTCTAACACAAAAACAAGGGTTGCCTCTTGTGCACAGAGTCCAATAAAAATCAGGTAGTAGATCTCCAGTACATGAAATATACTCTGCTACATTTTTTCCATGTTTTTTAATTCGATTTTTATGAGCCTCTGTGGCTGATGGAACTATGGCTAATGGAAGAGGGAGGTCTGGATGTTTTAACTGCAGGCTGATATATGCTTATAGAATTGTAGGGGTGGGATGGACCTTGAGAATCATCCTCTCTAGCCCCTCTCATTTCATAAGAAATCCAAGTCTAGAGCAGTACTTCCCAACCATGTACATGTCATGACAACACAGAACATGAACACAGTTTTATGGCACAATAGGATAATCTGTAAATGCAGCTTGTGGCTAAAGGGGACTGTCTGGGACACTGTCTGCTCCCAGCCTTGCTTGGCCACCAAGAAAGCTACAGGATCAGTATTTTGGCACACCTACAACCCATTCAGAGTATTTCAGTGTTGCCAGGGGAACACCAAGGGGGAGCTCAGGTCTAGAGTCCACTAACTCAAATAGCAGATTTACAGGAGTAACATCTGAATTTCTGACTCTCCCTAAGGTACTTGGATCATCTAGCCATTTTGTCAGCGGCAGTGACTAAAAGAAAGATAGTCCACCATCAAGTCTGTGGGACGTGAACAGGTATTAGATGTGAACATTTAAGAGATGTCCGGTTGCCTTATGCATAACTACCCGGTGTCTCTACTTTTCAGATTCTTCCAAGATATCGGGCCTTAGAAAACGGCAAGTTTAAATCATTGTTCTATCCCACTCTCCCTCCTCATCCACTAACTTCCATAATGACTAAACAGAACTGTGATTTTTAGAATAGAAAAAATATTAATGTGAATACCTACTCCAAATCCCATACACACACACACACACATAGAAGCACTCATAAAAGTCAATCCTAAAATAATTAAAATCCTATGCTATTGCAAGCCTCTTACTTTTTTTTTAATTTAATTTCACTGCATCATTTTCTTTAGCACCTAGGCAGAGACAACGAGCTTGCTGAGTCGTCTGTAAGTGGTCAGAGCTCAGCCTCAGTAGCCTTCCCTAGCTAGCCTCAGAAAACTTGGAAGGCATCTAAACTATTTATGAACATTATGCTTCATCAGATTAAAGCCTATGTGAGATATACTTCATTTTTATAGAGTGCTTGCAGCAGTGCCAAAATCAGGAGCACCAAGGCATCTGGGCAGTGGATGTTACTAACATCCTCTTCATTAGCCTTTCTTTCTCTTCCTGTTTCCACACAGTTCTTTCCTGAGCTCTGAGAGACAGAGAGAAATATGCCTGTTGATGAAATGTTTTCTCGTATGCACACACTTGAGAATGTAACAAGATCCTTCTCAATCTGGTAGAAATTATAACTTTAGTAAATTCCAGGTTGAAAACAAATATTACAGAATGATTTTCTTTAACATGTGGAAACCTTGCTTTTTACACAATTCCACTTCCACTGCACAGAGAAAGCCTTGACTATTTATTCATTTCATGTGACTACTTTTTAATCTCAGTTTTTATGAGGACACTAATGACCCTCACAGATTGTTACCCTCCAGTGAAATAACAGAGCTTTGGCAGCGGCTGGATTCCAGTTGAAGAGTTCTGAAACTCACTGTAAATCTTCCTGTTTTGTTGTTCTTCAAACTAGGCTTTGCCATCTGCCTTATGAATTGAATTTTTGTTGCAGTATTTCACATGATCTAAAATATGGTTATTGCTGTCCATAAACTGAGGTTCCTGGAGAGTATTAATTAAGTCCAAAATATTGCACCAATGTGCACCGTCAAATACAACACAAATGCCATGGCCTGACCGTCATTACAACCCTCTCTGCATTCTGTGATGGCTGTGCTCTCAAAACTCGGAGACAATTTGGTTGTAGCAGCCAATGAAGTTAAACCTAAAGACTTAAATTCTGTTGGTGAGATAAATTGAAACAGATCTTATTGCTCCCAAACACTCTCTTGGAAATAATGGCATCTTGACATTTTATCAGTCATTCAAGCGGTCAGTCTCAGCAGTATCAGCCAGAGCTTGAAGGATAGAGCCGTAAAGGACTGTCAGCCATAAACATTCCTCAAAACCATGAAAACCACAAATGAGAGTTTAAGTAATGGAGGACGCAATACCCTTGATATTTCAACAATTACCTGCAACAACAGGCTTTGTTCAAAACTCTGGTCATTTTTTCAAAAGCCTTACTTGTCAGGTCCACACTGGGGTAACAGGAGAGAGAAAAGAGAGAAGGGAGGAGGAAAAGAGATCTGATACCCTGAGGTTTAAAAATGAACTTACATTGGCTACATATTTAAGCATATGGGAATTTTTCAACATCAATAAATTTTTTTTTTTAAACCACTAAAGATTGATCTGAGGACATTAATATTATTAAGCTTGTAGTGAAGCTTTGAGATCATTAGAAAAGCATTTACACTGCTCAGCTGTTTCCTGTGTGGCCATTCCTGATGTCAAATTACAGAGGAGAAAACTAACAGGGAATGTATGGCAGGGAACAGAAAGTAGTAATGGGTAAGAGTGTAAATGTAGCAAGGCAAAAAGCATTTAACTTCATTACACCTCAGGAACATATCGCTGGGTTGTGGAAGGAGAAAGACTAATTTTAAATGGGCTTGGTGCTATTATCTTGGCAACTGAGACCCAAGAAAACTAAATGAAATTGAGTATACACCACAACTGAGTCACCCAAACTCACAAGACAGCAAACGTGGAAAGGTTAAATGCCCTAGAAATTGCATTTGTGGAGTTTCTCAACACAAGAGATTAATGGTTACTCAAAGCAATGGATAAATATTAGCTGAAGACCATTAGCCGAGGAAAACACATCAGTGCATCAGGTTCTCAGGGCTTATCAGATCAATTTTAAATAGGTTTATCTTGGACTTTTCTAACATTTAATGAGGAACAAATTATTATTTTTTTGTTTCCTCTACCCATGTTGACTTTTTGATATTACCTAGGACAGAACAATTAAAATAAATGGGTCTGCAACAAAGTGTTAATTTGCTTGTCTCTGAAGCAATTGGAAAAGGGTCATTTTATGATTGTTTCCTCCTATTACACAATTTATCATAAGTATGTAGATTGAATAGTGGATTCTTTAGATGAGACAAGAGTTTGAATGGTCAGTTGACTCTTTCCACAGCCTTCGCAAAGCACCCACCTAAACAATCTCAGATTGACACAAGCTACCTTCTTTTCAATAGCTCTCAGTCCGTGTCAATCAGAATCAAACTGTCAGTCAATTCTCTTTATATTTAACAACAAACGAACACAAACACACAGTATATATTATTGTCCATCTGCTGCCAGTCACTGTGCTCTGTGACAGAGAATTCAAAATACAAGTAAAGCCCTAGTCCTTATTATCAAAAAGCTTAGCACTTGGGAAACCTAATTCACTTATATGATAAAAGCCCATTTCTTATGTCTCTAAGGAAAATGGGGAAGTATACAATTATCTTATCCATAGCTTCTTGATTACATACAAGCAATACTGAAGTCCAAAGTTTCGTAGTTAAGCATTAACACACCACTGGGAGGAAACCAGGGAGCAGTACCTGAAGACTGGGGAGAGCAAACATCAGCTTTATGGATTTGACTTCTGCCTCAGTCAGCCCTTCTTTGTCACCATCTTAGCCCCAGTTTATCACTAACAACTACTTGGCCTGCTTGGGCATTCTTGGAATCACATACTTCTCAGATGTAAATTTGTCTCTTAAAATTTACGTTTTTTTCAACTTTCCTTTTCTACGGTTACACTCCCAAATTCAGTAAGGATTTTGTAATACCTAGGTAAATCTTTTGATCAGCAGAAAATAAAGTAACACAAATGTTCGACCAAATGGCTCAATTTTGAAAGTAGGAGGTGGTATTTCTGCTTCCTTCATTGAACCAGGCATTTCCTCTTCATTAAAAGAATCACTTATTTTATTCTATGTCAATAGTTCGTAAAAAGTCATCAATAGAATAGTGCTTATCTGTTGTGGCTTGGCTGACCTGTAAAACAATTTCTCATGACCCCAGTATTACCCTTTGTGAACAGTACAGCATGAATATCCTGGTCCTACCCATACAGAAGACTACAGTGTCACAACAAACAAAATAAATAGCACAGTAGAAAACCATGCACACTTTTCATATATTGAGGACTGTTCAAAGATTTGGATCTAAGCACATCTGTGGCCTGAAAACACAGGTCATGAGTAAAGGAAGTTTTGAGAAGATAATTTCATGAGAGAACAAAAGACAGGTCCCTTCCAAAGGTTGGAAAAGAAAAAAGGAAGGTGTCCCTTCTAATATCAAATAAATGGAATATTCTGAGTCTTAGCAATACTGACATTGTCTTTTATGGTAGAGCTCTACAGGGGAATCCGACTTGGGTAGGAGGATAATGAGATAAAGAACTTTTTACTCTATATATTTTTCTGTCTCTCTGTTCTCTGTCTCTCCCTCTATCTCGTATACACATGCACACACACACTATCTGTCTGCTTGGGGTTTGTACACTAAGTATACATAATTTTGTGTTTAAAAAAGTTAAAAAGAGGGCAAAAGTCTCACATAGCTTCCAGTACATAGTTTGTTTTCAATAAAATTTTTTAAACCTATATTCATCAAAAGAAAGGGTTACCAACACCTATCCTACACTGAACTCTTTCAGCTTGAACATAAATCTCCTTTGTCCTGCTCGTAACAAAAAAACAAACACAAAAACAAAATAACAAACTATGAAAAGCAATGGGTGTTCTAAATATTGTTTGGAACCTATAAAATCCCCATCTCTCTTCCACCCAGATCATCTATTTGCCTTTCCTTGTTCATCTCATTTCAGAATTCTCAGCTTCATACCCTGACTTCAGAACTTGCCTCTGGTCCACTTTGCTTCAGATGACCTTCTGGCCTCCCAGTCGGGACCTACAGATTTCCACTTCCCCATACTGTTTCATTTGGCTTGGATCTCTGGGTTATCTAAGCCAGAACTCCGAGCTCCAGTCCCCAACTCTGGGGAAACCCATGGCCAAAATATCTAGGTACTGTAACCTTCCCCTTGTCCATCCAGAGGAGCATAAATTGAGTTAGCTAGAAAGTAGATGAGTCAAAATAATAACAATTATTACTTGCATTATTGTTAAAAGGGAAATGATTCATATCTAAAGGGAAAAGCAATTAGTAGGAAAGATGATAGAAACTAATCTGAAAAAGAAGGAATCCAACTAGAGAGGTAGAAAGCAAGGAGCATTTCAAGGCAGAGAGAAGGAATTAAGCTACCTAGACACCAAAGACACTACTGGATAGTGCCTCCAGGTGTACAGTATTTCAGGACCCACTAGAGTAACAGGTGAGGTGATGGAGCCATCTTGTTTCTCTTTTCTTCCTGTTCTTCATACCTAGTTCTTTTTCTTGTCTATTTATTCAGCCAAACAAGTATGATTGAATCAACTGCTAAATTTTCTACAGGAGTAGCAAAGGAGAATTCTGTCCTTATGGTTAAGGAAATCTGCCTTTAGGTGGGGAAATAAATTTATATTTGTATTAATAGGCAACTGAAAAAAGAAATCCTTGCTACTTCCAGAAGACTCTGATAATTAAGAAGCTCTGCAGTGTTTGGCTATGCAAAGAAAGGCCAAGACCCAAATATGGAGATAGGGACAGATAAGAACTAAATCTCTTTGCGTAAAAAAAATGGTAGTTAATACTGGATTTTGTTGGGATGAGGGGTAGAGAAGAAAGGAGAAGAGAATGTCCTAACAATTTAGAGAATGGTGAGGACTTTTGATGAGAAATAGGACTAATATTTGATTACAAGATTTTGCTTTGCTAGGATATAGACTCCTTCTTTTCCCCAAACTTTCTGTGAAGTCTGCAAAATGCAAAACACAAAAACAAAAATGAAAATAACCTGGTGTTTTTGTAGAAATCAGAGAAATGGGCTAAGATATGTGCTTGGATAGAGGCCACAGTGGAATGAACAGGGAGAAAACACAAGATGGAAAATCCAGAATTCAGAGAAGACAAGAAGTTGGAGCCATACGGTGACCTTAATAACATAACCTACCCTTGAAGTCTTGAAAATCTTGGGGAGGGCAATGGATTTTATGGAAGGCATGGAACAGAAATATAGATCAACCTAGATATGAAGAAGAAAGCAGACCAAAGCTGACATCTGGTTCTCCATACAACTAGGAATACAATGTAATGTGCATGTCCAACACAGAACAAAATCTAAAATAAGGTAGAGAGAAAGGGAAATCAAAGTAGGTAGAGAATCAGGGAAGGATTTTAGAGAAGGTAGAATTCAAAGCATAAGCCTCACTAGACTTAAATCTCACTAGCTAATGAGAAACATGGCCACTTAATTATAGTGTTAATGCAATATCACCTGGAAGCTGTGTCTTGGCCCCAAAGAGTTTGTAAAGAAGCTCAAAGCCCAAAGGGACTAGTCACCTGTAACCCAAACCAAAAAAAAAGGAGAAATAAAATTTCCTCAAAGGATCTCCCAGGAGAATTCTAGTTTTCTTTGATCTTGTCACCTGGAGTCTAATAATGCCAGTTATGTCTTTCCTACAAATTCCCCTCATAGGAAATAGTACAAACTTTGTATCCCACCTGCTTCTTATCTGGGAAGAGGGAACGGCATAGTTGTTAGATGTCTTTGAATCTGAGAAAGTCACTTAACTCCCCTGAGCCCCAGTAGTACCATTTGTAAGGTGGGGATGAGATCGGCTACTTCATAATGTCATTAAGAGAATCACATGAGACCGCATAAGCACTTACCACAGTGCCTGACTCACAGTAAATAATCAATAAATTGAAGTCCTTATTCCTATCATAAGCCACTCCATGTTAACGTATTTTTTTTAGGTGTGTATTCATTCAATTCTACAAATGTTTCAACTCAATATACAAATACAACATTATGATAGATGATAGAGGAACTACCAAAAATGTAATTTTCCCACTCTCTACTAAGAGTTTGCCATCTAGCTGAAGATGCAAGACATAACACAACACGTACTTATTTTTAAAAATACAAAAGAATGTCATCAAGTGCCAAAGGGAGTGAGCCACATAGACCACAAGTGTGGAAATTTCATTGTTTCTGAAAAAAGGAAAAGGTTTATCAGAAAAAAAATATATTTTCAGGTTATCAGAAAAAAAGCATTTTGTTCACACCAACTTAGTAGGCTATTTAATTCAATATTTTGACCATGATATTATTCAGGCAGGCAAATTTCCATCTATAAATATTTGGTTAGAATCTGCTATAATCAAAGATTATTGGTGCTTTCATGTTAATGGCAGGCAGCTGCTGCTGAGCGGAATGCAAATAAATGCCTCCAGCAGAGGGAAAGTGTACCGCCTCCCCCTTTCTGCTGGCCACCAGTGCCTGAGATCAGCAGCATGGTGCTGCCCAGATGCAGACCAGCTGGTCTTGAGGATGGAGGGTATCAACCAGTTCAGCACAAGTGCATCCAGGCAGACCAAGCCCCTCTTCCTGGAGCACCATCAGCCTGTACCCTCTTAACAATTCGATTTTGGGTACAGAAGAACCCCTCTATGAGGACAGCTCTGTTGCAGCCAGATTTCAGTGCGTGAGGAAGGAATTTGATAAAATTGGAATGAGGAAAACTAGAAGGGGTTCTGATTGAACATGAGCACAAGGTAGCCCATACATCATGCTACAACTGAGAACAACTCTCTTAAATAACCTAGTGGTGAACTTCACCAAGGAAAAGATGAAGTGGAAGGACTAAAACACTTAATAACAGAGATACCAGACTGTCTTATAGAGTCTTGCCAGGCTAGGCCATTGTAGACTGCACTGGTAACTGGTGAAGACCAAAATGTAAACCTCTTCAGAACCCATATATTTCTGCACAGATTACAAAACCTAAGGAACCTAAGAAGTTGCTTTGGTTCAACTTCAAAAGAAAGCCTTGTTTGCAGTCTCCCCAAATTCTAACCTGGTAGCTGCACCAGTGTTTGCATTGTGTGACATACACCATGATAATGACCTATCATTTCTAGGCTCCCTCAGCTTTTGAGCAGGTGCAATTTTATATACAACTGAATTCCTGCACAGTGGAGAAATAAAAGAAGTCATCTCTGTGGAAACAGCTATATACATAGCATAGACTACGCATGGTAGGAAAGCGTTTTTTGGTTTTATCTATTTACCAATCCCTAAATTGTCATCTACTATCTATTTGAATAGTATAGGTAATATGAAAAGCAAGATAATGAGGTTAACAAATGTAATAATGCTTAATTTATTTTTGGTTCTACTCATACATTTTGTACAACATTAAAAAAAGTGGACTTCTAAGAAGAGAGGTCTTTCAACATGTCATGTCCACTTTAGGTCTCACTATATTATCTCAGCCTTAACCAAATCTCATCATAAATGCTCTGCAGCCATGACTATGCTTGCACAACATTTCATTCTTATCTTAACATTTTATTTTTTCATTTTGATCCAATATATTAGGACAGATCAGTCTCAAACTGCTCAACAGTATATGGCTTCTCTTTCTTTTCCTTTCTTTCTTCCATCCTTTTCCCTCCCTCTCTCTCTCTCTTTCTCTCTCCTCTCTCTTTTTTTCCAAAGACCCTGTTTGTTTCATTGCTCTACAGAGGTGTTTCTCAAAGTTCAGTCATCCCAGGAATCACCAGCACCCTTGTTAAAATGCAGGTTCTGAGTCAATAGGTCTGGCTAGGTGAGCCTGATTTCTTACATTTCTAATGAGCTCCAAGCAGTGCCAATGTTGCTGGTCTAAGGAACACACTTTGAGAAGCAAGGCACTAACTGTCCTCAAAATCCCTCACAGCATAGGGACTATAGTTAACAACACTGTATTGTATACTTGAAAGTTGCTAAGAGAGTAGAGCTTTAATGTTTTCATCATAACAACAAAATGGTAATTAGGTGAAGTAAAGGGTATAACTAACCTCATTGTGGTAAATATCTCACAATATACATGCTTACTGATTTATCACATCATACAGCTTAAACTTTTACAGTATGATATGTCAATTAGGGCTCAATAAACCTACAAAAAAATCCCTTACAGTGCTTCAATTCTAAACATTTATTTAAACAAGTGGACAAAGCTAGAGAGGCAGAGGAAGAAAGAAATACAAGAATGTTGGGCTGCGGCATTTGCTGACCATGCCGTAACAGTGGTTAACAATTCCTGAGGACTTTCTTGTTGCCAAGCATTGTGCAATGTGCACTGACTGCATTCATTATTTCATTTAATAGGTACAACTACACTGAGAATTAAGGATTATTATTCCTGCATTACAGATGAGAAAACAGGCCTGGAGACACTGAGTAACTTACTTAAGGTCACATCTACTAGTTAATCCATGGCAGTGACAAAAATTGAACAAAAGTGGTCTAACTGAGCCTAAGCTCTTCCTATGTGCTATCCTGTCTCATTTTATAATATATTCACATAACAAAAATATAACAAATTTAGTCCTAAGGCAATAGATTAATCTGTTGTTCATTTAATGTCCTTATCGCTGGTCTCAACCCCTGAGGAACCAGACCACACCTCTAGACACATCCAAATTCTACCTTCCTTCCACCAATCAAGGAGGGAAGTTTGGACATTGAGCCAATTATGAGCCACAAAACTGAATTCAGGCTTGTTAATTTGTAATTAGGAAAGGCTTTAACAAATCAGAGAGCATTTTGCCTAAGCGACCCCATCTTCTATTTGTACCCTAATGGAGCAACTGAAATTGTCAAATCAGTTGCCTCATTTTGTGCACATATAATTTATTTTAAGACTTTTCATGCCTTAAGGGTTCCCTTTTCTGGGTCACAAATGATAAAGCGCACAAAATTTTATTCATTTCTATCATGGTCCTGGGGATGTTAAAAATCACATTCTGCTTTTAATAGCTTCTCTATCAATATAGGTAGTAACCTCTTACCCAGCCTCCCGTCTCTAACTGCTATTCCTGCCAGTCTGTCTTAACTTTGGAAACAATTCACTTGTGTGAACTCTCATTTATTAAGTGCAGACTATAGCTAAGTGCTTTGCAGAATATATACAACATTAGCACTTTGTAGGATTCACTATGGTTTTGCATATTGGTAAGAGTAATAATGCCTTACATTTATGTAGTTGCTTATATTTTTCAAAAGTCATTCAAAATGACTTTTTGTGCTCATTATCTCATTTGATCCAAAACTACCTTGTAAGAGGAGCAAAACAAGAACAATTGTGCCTATTTTATAAACAAAATACCTGAGGTTTAGAGAGGTTAAGTTACACGTTTTGGGTTAAACAAGTTTTATTACTTCACTTCAGAACTGGGGATCCCTTTAATCACTGTACGCTTTTTAAAATTTTAAATAAAGAAAAATGGAAAAAAATGAGAGTAACCCACAATTAATAAACTTTATCATTTTGTCATTGAAGGAAGGAGGAAAGGAGCAAAGGACTCATTTTTCTGGCTGGTTGATCACAAAGGAGATAGAATTTTATCTCACTCTTGAAGGATAGCTGAAATGTTATTGACCAATAGAAGAAATGGGCATAAGCAATGGAGTGGGCATATGACCATCTATGAATATGCAAGTTGAGTTTATGAAGCATTGGGTACAAAATTTGATTAGAGAGAAGAGTTAAGTAGGAGAGTTAGTAAGAAGCGGGGATCAGATGTAGTGAGTCTTGAATACCAGTATAAGTACTTCACGGCTATTCCTATTTGCATAGTAAAATACTAACATGTATATGTGTTTATTGCATTTTCAGTCAATCCATTAATCTCAACAATAACTACCAGGCTTAATGTTAGACAAAGTACAGGGGATTAGGCCCTGTGATCTTTGCACCTGAGGTCCTATCTCCACTATTAAACAGCCCTTGCCCAACCTTTGTTCTGAATCTCCATAGCTGCACACATACAGTGCAAGTTTAGGGCCACAAGTTTCGATGCTTGACTTTTTTTTGTTGAGAAGTACTTTCAAGAAGCCTATGATGATAATACCTCAAATAAGTAAAATTTTGCAATTCAACTTAAATATTAAGGAAATGTGAAATAATGATTGTAAAACAGGTATAGTCATGTATTTCTCTAAAAAAGAAAAAAGTACTGGATTCTGTATACTGTGGGACCTATTACATTTTGCCCAGCAACAGCATTTTCTTTTTCCTATCTCCATCCCTGGTGATGAGAATTCAAGTTGGAAAAAAAAAAAATGGTAGGATTCCATAGAAAGTCCTTGGTAAAAGAAAAGAATATTAAATTATGATCTCTGGACTGACTACATTGGATTTCTTAACCTTGAAACTTAGCACTTTAGGTCTAATAATTATCTGATGCTGGGGGACTTGGGGGTGGCTGTTCTGTGCACTAGAGTATGTATAACAGCATCCATGACCTCTACCCACCAGGTACCACTATCGACCCCTTAGTTGTAACAACCAAAAATGTCTCCATATATTGCCAAATGTCCCCTGGATGGTAAAATTGTCCCCCATTGAAAAGCACTGAACTACAGAACAAAAATAAACTCAGAAGGATCTTAACAATAGGTTTGAAACAAAACTGAGAAGAATTAACTAGCTTCTCTATTTCCCTAAGCTTCCCATTCATCATGACTTTGCTATATAACGTCATTTGCCTAGGTAAACCTATCTAAGACAATAACAGGAAGAAAAAAAGACAACAGAAAATAAATCCCAGCTATGAACCAGTTAACTAACATTCCACAGGAAGTTATAGACAATTTCCCCCAAGAAATTAAATTCCTTTACAAAAGTACCCTGAGGACTTTAACACAAATCACTCTTCTTACTTGAGACTATTTATCATTTTTTAGAGCTTATAAATTATACACACCAGCAGGAATTTTATACACCAACAACCATAATAATCCAGACACAAAACAGAGCAGTTGAAGGGTACACTCTTCTAACAAAGAGAGAAACAGATGTGGGGGGAGGGTGTCAGAAAGGAGCTAACCATGCTCTCCTTTAGAACTCTCCTCTCAGGGACATAGCTTTTCTTTCCTGTCCTCACTGTCTTAATAGATTTCATCTTCCTTTAAAAGACAAGTCGCAATCTGTCCCTGAAGACAGCCGTTATCATTAAAACACTCTGCTGGGGGCAGAGGGGCAACATTACTCAGTGTGAGACAGGACATGGGAGAAGACGTGTGACACTTTTCCTTCAGGGCCAGCACTTTGGAGAATGGAGGGACTAGGACAGGACTCCCAGAGGTCAACTCTGCCATCGTCTTGCCTCTGGTTAGGCTGCAATCTAAGCCATTCAAGCAGGAAAGCAGTCAACTCCCTCCATTTACATTTCCAGAATGGAGTTGTTTTTTCATTTCACAGCAATTAAAAGAATAAAGATCACTGCCAGGGCAATAAGGTTCCTCTCCCGGTGATATCCTGTGCTCACCTTAGCTAGCCTGATAAGAACATCAATAACAATGATCAAGAATCAGATGCCAGATATTCATCTGTGCAGCACACAAAGAATACATCACTCCTGCCCTCCCATGTTAGGGGTGAAAAGAAACCAGAGGAAGGACACATAACACGGCGACCAACTTTGCAGTGCTTTTCATCTCCCCGTTATTTTGAGTAGTAACCTACATATCACAGTTAAGCCACACACCATCTACAGAACTCAATAAATAGAAAATAATTACCGTATGTAGAACTGGAAGTCACCTTGAAAAATTTCTATATCTAAAGTCATTTTATGATAAGGGAAGGCCAGAACCAGAGAGGTAAAACAGCACTGCCCAAGGTCATTCAGCTCATCAGTGACCTGCGAGAATCAGAGCCTCTATCTCCTGATTCATTCCAATGCACCATGACAGCAATGCTGCTTCTCAGGAGCAATGACAGAAACTCCAGCTCAAACTGGCACCAGAAACATGACAGCTAAAACAAGTGGGAGGTGCTGTAATCAAACAAATCAGAGAGAGTAAGTACTTGTTTTTTGAAGCTGCCCAGCAGCTACTCCCGTCCCTACTAACATCCTTCTTTCCTTTTGAGACGCCACCTTGTTCCCAATCTCAGCCGTGTGATTGGGATGGATTTGGCTTCACTGCCCGGTGCCTGCTTTCTCCTTTCCGACTGACATTCAGTTGGAAACCATTCAAGGTAAAGGAATTGATCAGATGGATTTCCTCCAGTGAAGAGAAATATGAGCAATGGGAAGGCAGGCACATCGAAGGTAGGACTGGAACTGGTAACTCCAAATACCCACTTTTCTTCTTTTTGGTGCCAATGCTGAGAAATTTCTATTCTTACATCCCCCAAGAGGCTTGGCAGAGCTCAAGACTAGAAAGGCCCAACTTCCCATCAGATGTCAGAGGGCAACAGATGCAGAATATAGATCCAATATACTAACTCAAATTCCTTCTGATCCAACCAGGAATTTTTTTAGTTCTCAGAGAACTCACTGGACAATAGAGCATTGTGCTTACATTCTAAGCCACTTCCGATAAACCCTCTTATCTTCAATGAAATCCCACTTGTACTGAAGATTAATGACTCTGTTTATTACCAGATACGACTTTGTGCTGCTCTGATTATTACCAGAAGGAGAAATAGCTCTCTTTTTTATATCTTTATTTTTAAAAAATATTACCCAAGCATTAACAATGATTACATTTTATATTTTAAATCATAAAGATCACATTTGGCTAGCATTTTTACACTTTTCAAAATCTTATATATATTGTTTCATTTGATCCTCACAAAGCATTATTTATCCCCATTTTATAGATGAGAATGAGCCACAGGTTCAAAACAATTGCCCGGTATTATACAGTAAAAGAATGGTAGAATCAGGACTCCTGACATAGAATTAAGACACATTTATTTTACATAATGCAAAGAGGAGGAGCTCTTTGCTTATTTTTCTTGGAATGGCTTCGAATATATAATTCTCCTCCTCTGTCTTCCAAGCTTTGAATGTTTATCTGATCTCCATAAATTAAGATATAGGTAGAACCTAGAGCAGAAACAAAGAAAATGCTTTTGAAGTAACATGATGTTATGAGAACTTCTGACACGTCCATTCAGATTTCATGAGACTCTGTCTTGGTTCTCCTGATGCTGATGGAGAACTTATCCCCGCATTGTATATATCTGTGTGTGCATGCGTGTGTGCATGTGCATATACACGCACATGCCCATAATGTGAAATAACAGAAGGGCAACATGCGATAGATCGTGCTACGAACATGAAAAGCAGAAAATCACATTTATTTTTTATGTGGCACTATCGACTTCATATTGGGATTAGGCCTTCATATAGTCACTCAGGTACTCTGACACTCAAAGTGCCTCCTTAACTATGAGATTTATAGTCAGATTCTCAAATTTACACTCCTCTTTCTACTACAAGTAAATAAATAAATAAGCATTTTGGGCAATAACAATGATTGTGTGTCTATGAATCTGGGAACACTTTTTAAATTCCATTCCCTTGGAAGCAGTCCCAAGTGAATCAGAGGTATTTAACTCTGTCATCCAGATATGCATTTACCTGGATCTACTTTTTCATACTTGTTTGTACGATCGACATAGATGAGGAAATATGACCACTCAACTGAAGTCTCAGTAGTTTTGGAAGAATTACTTCCCAATTCATGCCGGAAAGTTCAAGAAGGGCAGCAAAGGTGAGAAATAGCCAATTCCTAGAGAATGGAAACAGAAAAGCTGTCTCAGCCATGTCACAGAAGAAAGATAAGATGGGAGAAGGAGATGGAGGTGTGGGGGAGCCTAAATACCTTCTCCCCACCCACCAGTGCTTCCAATAGGGCAGCACCACATCTATCTGCTTTATCTATTGGGATATTGCTTAAGAAGTGATTTCTTAAATTCTGGTTCCACAGACATGCCCAAAAAGGTTTGAAAAACTTGAAGGCTATTCAGGCAAAATGGCTTGGCCCATATCACCTCATCTCTGCAAAACAAGGATCCAAGCCCAGGTTGCCTGGACCCCAGCATGTGTTCTCTTCCCCCATCCACATCCTCCTGCCCTCCTACCTCTAATCTCATTTAATTTTCATAGCAACCAGGCAAAGTAGGTATTATTAGCCTTATTTTATGGCTGCAAAATGAAGCCCAGAATTTCAGAGCATTTTGGCGAAGGTTGAGATACCTACATCTCCTGACTACAAAAGTTCCACATCATTGGCTCTCTGTTCATTATGTCTCAGTGCAAAAGACAGTGTGTTTTTAAATACATACATAAATCATGCTATCTCCCTTTACTATTTTAATTTAAACTGTCTTCTTTAGACATCACCTCAGCTCTTCTGAAATGTTCTTTGTCCTTTAGCTTTGAGTCCATTTCTTCTCTATTAAACTGATCGTGTCTGTGGTACCCTTCTAAGATGACCTCTGCCTGGCACAAAAAGCTATCCAACAGACAATTTGTCACACCTCATCTCTTCTCTTTTATGAAAGGGACAAAAGGCTGTCTTTGAGCCCCCTTTGGAAGTGTTTTCATGCTAATCCAAGAATTACTGTTGTGTTTGTTTTCTAGCCGGTGCAGTGTGAAGCCATTCATGGGGCCGCATGGACCTTGTCTAGTCACATTCCAGGCCATTCTTGGAACATTTTGGGGAAACGCATCATCGCTCTGCTGGTGGGAGACAAGTCTGTGTCCCTGCCTGAGGCTGGCGGCCAATGCATCTATGTCCTTGATTGCGCATGAAAACATCTCCCATCATCTCTGCCAGGCAGCCCCCTTCACCGCACAGGGAGAAGGGAGAGCAGAACTAAATGTTCATCCAAAAAAAAAAAGAAAACAAGACTGGGAAGAAAACAACCACCTCCTAAATGTGCATCTCTTTGGAAAACAAAGAAAAGTGAGCTGAGTACTTCAGTCAAGGGAATGTAAGCTTTTCCCAAACAACCTGAGTCAGTCCAGAATGGGAATCGGGAGACATGGGCACTCATTCTGAATTTGCCACTAACTAGCTGTGTGACTTTGGGCCCGTTCCTTTATTTTGTGTCATATTATCCCCTAACAAATGGGGCTAACATCTCAAACCCTATGGGACTCTGATAAGGATTGAAAGACATACTGTCCACTGATGCACTTGGTAAACAGCAGGAAACAGAGTCATTCCTGGGGCTCTGCTTCCTGGGTCTCAGCCCCTGCTTCTGTGAAATGAAGGCACTGGGATAGAGCTATGCCTCCAATGCCAGCTGTGTGTCTGAAACACCTAGGGAGCTTTTTGGAATTCTAAGTTAGGGGCCTCACTACCATCTTGAGGGTTAGGTTCCAAGAACATGTGTTTGTTTTTACTTAACAGGTTATTTGGATACAGCCTGCCTGTGACTGATTTGGGATCTGGATATCCACTGGAGGCCACCAGCTCAGCTTTTGGTGATTCTCAAAGGAGACAAAATGGCTGCTCTGAACCGAGGTTGCCCATAATTTCACATATTAAAGATTCCCTATTTTGAATTACAAAAACTTTATTTTCAGAAGTCCCCTACTGAAAGGTAAATATCCTGGATGGGGCTTCACCCTAATCCCCCACAGCTTATTTGTTGACTCCTGTCAACTGCACTAACTGATCAAGAGCATACTTAACACAGTGGGACACAGGAAATGCCCACGCATGTTTCTAGAACAATATCTTTAGTCTCAAATATGGTAACTGAGCCCCAGAAGGTTTGTAAGTAGAGTGATTGTATAACTTTTATCCAAAATGGGACACTTTGAGAGTAAAAGAGGGACTATTAATCATTACATTAGACAGAAACCCAGCTAGACAGGGATTTATGTTCACCCTAGTGAAAATAGCCCATCTATATCACAAACAAAATTAACACTAAAAACAGAGAGACAAGAAATACCTAAGAGTGAGACCAGAACTTCAGCCTCCATACTTTTTCATTGACTCATTTCACAGCCTATGTGATTCAAATTGACTTCACTTTGGGTCCCTGTTCACCCTTGTTTCTCAGAAACAACCACAACCTAATTGTATATGCCTTTCTCCTCTATTCTCCCATCTCCATATTCTAGTTGGCTCACATTGGGGCTTGGACTCCGTCACGTCTGTGACACTCCATTGAGTCAGAGGTGACACACTGAAGGTGAGTTTCCCTTGGATGAGCACAGACACCTGCTATGCAGCATCAATAGAAAGCCCATGTAAATATCAGAGACTAAACCTCAGTTCTTAGAAACATCACCAAAGGTTGTTGCCTAACCTAGCAGTCCTAAAGTTAACTGTTCAAGTGCTTTCCCCCTCTGATTCCCATCAGAAGTGACTTAACTAGACCCAAGCAGCCAGTCTGTCAATACTCACCAGGCACCAGGGAAAATGCTTCCTCCCAGTATTAGATTTCCTAATATTGCCTGTGTGACACAAATTATTTGATTCTGGCTTTATTTCTGAGAGATGACTTCTGGGTTGGTAATAAACCTTTTCCTATACCTCTATTCTCAGTCAGTCTTATTAACAAGTACCAAACACCAGGGTGGGGATTTTAAATAAATAAATGAATAACCTGGTTTCTGTCCCCTCTCATGCTTGAAAGGAAATTTGTAAATCGTCAACCTGACTTAATTTTTCCTCTGGACTCACACCTATTTGCTGTAATAAGAATTTCCCCCCTGGGCTTCACTCATCTGCAGCATGTGGCAGGAAAAAAAGGGATTAGGATTGTATTTGTCGACTTTCTAGAGAGGATTTTCTTTCAGCAAGTCTGCTATCAATTCTGTCTGCCAAAATAGCATTTTAATGTATCACCTGCTGGTCAAGTATGTTCTGTTAACTTCTGCCTCTGTGTGTTTTCTGATACTGTTTACCATTAATTTTTCCCATTGTTACCAAGCTTATTATTTTTAATACAAATGTGGATTATGTTATTTTGATCATGTCTCTATCTCTGCAGTACATTATAGTTTACAAGAAAAAAGAGGAGGGTGTGAAGAGAGTAGCAAACTAGGCCTTTTCTTGATGGAAAGACTATTTTAATGAGTTTTATTCTGTAGATGGTGAGATGCTCTTAACCTCCTTGGCCCAGTAAGATGTGATTTCTTGACACTGAGAGTATTGCAAATGAATTTTTATCAGAGCTGTGTAAGATGGACACCGAAGGGATTTCTCCAGTATTTAACAAAGCCATCTATTTGCAACACAAAGTAACGCTTTGTTTACCCTTCCTCTTTGTCCTGAGCTCAGTATTATTCCAGAGGCATTGCTTCTCCCTTGCAAACTGTCAGTGACCAAGGGTATTTTTCAGGGTATTTGGGATCATAATTGGCAAAAATGTCTGCTCAGTAGTGAAGAAGAGGTAAAGGTCAGACATGACCTGGTGGGGGCCGTTCTGTTCTCCAGTTTGCATGACACAGACACTAAAGTGCCTTGCCTGTTCTCCGAAGTTCACAGCCCCTTCTCTGTATTCCAGGGACACAGCCTTTCCTCCCTGCCAGATAATTAGCAGCAGCAGGCAGCCCAGCCAGCTCATCACTGGACACTCAGTGGCGCTCCTTTCCTCCCAGCTCATTTCCTTGGAAGGTGAGAGCCATTATCATAAAGAGGGATATTGTAAATTCTGTTCCTTCTGCTACACAGTAGCTCCGAGCAGAGAAATTTGTGTTTTCTGCCAGGAAGAAGAATAACATTTATTTAATGGAGGCTGAGCAAAAAATATTCACATTTCATGCTTCGAGGCTTAAGCCGATCCCAGATCAGGAGAGAACTTTTTCAGGCTCCGAATTATACAACTGGGGAAGTGCTTACTGCTAACAGCCCTTCTGTCCCCATACAGACAAGGTCAGAGGTCACCCTCTCAGGGGTGTCCCATATCCCCTCAGCTCCTAAATTTACTCGTAAACCATGTTTTATACTCCTCTTGTCCTGCCAGCTTCTGCTGCAAACTTAAACCTGGTGGTACTTCTTATAGCCGGCTCTGCTCCACTGAATTCCAGTTCTGCTTCACCAGCATCCCAGACCCTTCAAGAGAATCCCCTACAGTGTAAGAGCTGTAATACATGAGTGTTTCTTCATTTGGCACTGAGGACAGCAGAAGAACATGAGGATGGAGAGAACCTGAGAAAGGAGAAAGCTTTCAAGCTAGAAAGATGGATCTAAGTGGAACTCATCTTTGCTGCCTGAGTAGTTGAGTGATCATCAATGGTTTTATCTCATTGACCGTCAGTTTCCTCATCCATAAGAAGGCATAATCAGTCTTCCCTTGCAGCGCTGTGAGCACCAAGAGAAGTCACGTGTCAGATGTGCGTTCCATGGAGGACGGGAGTTGGATCACATCTCCCCCCTCTCAGGAGATCACAGTCCAGTCTGGTTCTAATACTAACTTGCTAAGGAACTTCTGGCAAGTCATTCAAATTCTCTGTGAGTTCATCTTCAAAATGAGGAAAAGAAAAACCTCTATCCTGCCTTCCCTGCAGGATTATTATAAGGATTAAATGAAATATTCATTAAAACAGAAATTTTCACAGTGCAAAAAGTGTTGCCAAGAAGTAAGATATTATTATTATGCTGATGCCTCTTTTATTATATATAAGTTCTAGAAATTTTTTTGAAATATTATCCACAACTAACTAGGCCCATCTAAAAATACAATGAAGCCTTTCAATCACATATTGATATAGGCCAGAATGCTCTGATGTAGAAAAGAGGACATAATCTTGTGTCTTGAGAATAGGTTTGCTCTCGGAGCTGGGACAAAATTCCTAGTGGCTTGGTCTATGCATACCATGAATATGTACTTGGAAATTTGATTGTATCATAATTAGGTAAAAGCACATAAACATGTGAAGCACATAACTGATATTTACTGAATGTCACATTTCGAGTGTTAATGGTGGTACCAGTCAGTTTTGGCCTCCCTCCTCACTTCCACTGCTGGCTTCTTGACCCTCTCCACCCTCCCCTCCCATACACTCTGTCCTATCCCAGTTCCGAGGGCCATCTGGAATTGAGAAAGGCAATAACTAGCATTTCCAGTAGCACACTCAATCCTGGTTGCTAGTCTTCCCTGAGCATGAGTTCCCAATCTCCTGGCTAAAGTTCTGTTCCATGTCTTTGATTCTACTAAGGGGATTCTGCCTTGTTCCTGGTTCCTGAGCCCTTTCCCACTAATGTCCAGGGAGCTTTACTCCCCATTCTGAGGACCCTTCACTAGTCCCTTCTTGACCTCAAATCTTCCAGAACGTAAGACTCTTAAGGTTGCAAATTACAAAAGTCAGCCCAATCTACCTTGTGATATAAAAGTGAGAGAGATTACACTAGAAGAACACAGGAATGCCTCCCAGAGCCCAAGGCTTGACTTGCTCTGGGCTGCTCCCCTTCCAGGTCTCCTCCTCATTGTTCAGTCTCTCTGCAGTGGGCCTCTTTAATTCTTCAGTCCATGCAACCACCGATAAGTTTAGAGAGTGCAATACATGGATCCAGCTGCCAGAAGAGAATAAATAATGCTCTGGAGCCCAATCGAAAAGTCATGGATAATGCAGACAGTTAGTCTAGCCCAGGTCACATGCTTACCACTGATTAAACAACAGTAAAAGAAGGGGTGGATCATTGTTGACCAAAATTTGGGGAATAGCAGGACATTGTGAGCCGGACACCCCAAAGGTGTCTACTACACATGGTGGAGGTCTCCAGCTTTGGCCTCTCCGACTGTTCCTGTCCCTTTAGGTAATGTCTTCTACTGAGCCCTCCACAACCTGAAAGACACCATCAGGCCATGCCAGTGGCATGGCCCTTTCCCGTGGCTTTGCAAGCCATAGAAGACAACCACACATGGTATTTGATTCTTAGTTCACTCTAGTACCTGCCTACACTGGGCAATGCTGCTCCCTCTGCTGTGCCTCCCCACCCCCACAGAAGGTGTTGCCCCATCTGCTGGGTCCCACCATATCCACTAGGCACTGGGGCAGCTCCATCCAGGTTCTATCATTCCTGCTGCAGTACCCACTTCTGTTGTGCATCATGGTCATGTCTTAGAAGTACCTTCCAGAAGGTACTGCCACTGTTCAGAGGTCATTGTCTCCATACCTGCCCCTCCATTGCCTTAACTTCCCACTGGGTCCCTTTACTGGTACAAGGATTATATAAAGAGCCAAAGAATTTGGGGATGATAGGGAGAAGGAGAGTAGGAAGAGAAAGAAGTCGTCCAGATTTCTATTCCATTCTTGTGCCATAGTTTGCTAGTGGGCTTTCAATTGTCATTGCTTATACATTTTGTGTTACAGAGATTCAGGTGGATCCACATTTTGAGTCTTTTACTTGTGACCCTCAGCATCACTCCAAACACAAAGCTTTGCTAGTGGGTCAAGATCATAATGTCTGGCTCTTTCATTCCTTAACACAAGTTTTCTCCCCAAAGAGTGCCTGGCTTTCATGAAATTCCTTCTGGCATGTCCTCGAATCCAGTTGTTCAGTAGATACAGAACATGTCGGAATCTCATTTTGAACTGGAATCTTGCCATAATCAGAATTAAAGAGAAGTAATTGTGGACTGGTTGTGAAGCCTAAGTTTATAAAAGGATTTTCCTAATTTTAAGATTATCAGAATTACCATACTCAATGAATCTCATTATTTGGTCAACTAGGGTTTTGTTTTTATCAAGTCTCTTACAGAGAATTTTCTGTGTATGAAAACTTTCTTTGTATTAACATTGTATCACAACAGATCTGCCAGACACTGGAGTGGTTGGAAACTGGTTGCAGTCAGGCCAGATGAGAAGCTGGTTCACAGATAGGCTCCAAGGCGAGGGAAGATGGTGGTAGGTTGGGTGAGGCCAGGCCAGGGCAGGGAAGAAAGGAAGGAGAGGCTATAGCTGGAAACTGCTTTAAAATACTGTAAAATGTTGCTGAAGGCATTGTCTTGAGCTCCTTCTCCCTGAATTCCCTGAAAGAACTGACAGCTGCCTGGCCTTTGCAAAATGAAATTGACATTTGCAGGCTTAAGTTCAACAGAAACTGAAAAGGGAGGGGTAGGGGATGCTGCAGGCAAAGCCAGAGCCCAGTTCCCTGGATCCAGGGCAGCAGGCCCATAACTCTGCTGTGAGTGATGGGTCAATATCCAATAACTTCAAATCAAAAGCTGAAGTCTTCTTGAGTCAGCAGAGCTGAAGCCTCCTTCAGGGGATAAGAATACAGCACTGGCCCTTCTGACAAAGCTGGAGTTGCCAATAGCTTTTAATCTAAGGAAACCACAGGCAAAGCAAACTTGGCATAGAACTTTTCCAACATTAATTAGCACCCTTAAGTTTAAAGGGGGAAAAATAATAATACTCTCGGGAGAGCAGCTAGCCCTCAGACTCAACTCATTTGGATTCAGCACACAAAGACTCTGGGGAGGGGACGATGGGGCGGAGAACAGAGCACAGGCGGGGAGCAGCAGAGAGATTATTTTCAGGTCAACTGAGCAGTGGCTTTCAGAAGCAGGCCATTGCTTGAATTGTGTTTCATGATATCGATTATGAAGCATCCTTAGTAATTCTTCACCCTTTTTGTCAGGCTCTTGTCTGTCCTGTTGGAAATGGAATGCAATGCATCCTAGAGCTATGCTAAATGTATTTTCTTAAATGCAAATGAGCCTGATGGGGGGACAAAGTTGGACATGGCTTTAAAATGTATTTTTAACAGGTCATTGTCTAGTTAAGGGAAATTAACTACATGCTTTTATTACCATTGACTAGAAATCAAAAACAGATCAGTGAGTAAAAAGCAAATTATAGGACATTATATACTGTTTGCTATTTCTGTGGATATTAAAGACATAACAAAGCAAGTTCTTTTTAAAATGAGCTGAGGGTACACCATCACAATAATGATCCCATGTGGCAAGGAGGACGAAAGATCAGAATCGAAAATGGTGGACAAAGAAGACAATAAACTTTATCTTACCACTCTAATTATTCTTTTTGAAAAATAGAATTAAAATTCACACATCACTTATGTAATTATTTATAGAAAAAAAGAGTAGTCAATGTAGTCTTCTTTATTTTTTAAATTCCCAGAAATTAAAACAAGGGGTTGGTATTAGGTGTTCATTGTTTCTGTCCACTTTGCACCTGATGATGACATTTCAAAACTGTTCTTGGACAAAAGATGCTGGACTGCTGACTCTGAGTTCATTGTCTAAATACTTCTGAAGTTTCAATATGGACACAAATGTTCCCTGAGTCAGCCAGAAAGGCGGCCAGAGTCGGGCTCTATGCAGGGAAACCATTTGCCATTTCTTCAAGTGCACCGTGACCCAAAAAGCCCACGGGCTTGAATCCACTGTAGGCCTCCACCTCCTTTTATTTTTATACTTTTTATTTAACTTTATTGCACCTGTAGCACATTTTAAAACAGTGGTTTAAACATTTTGAATGACATAAACATTCAAAAATGAAAATGACAATTTAAAATAGTATTTCATTCTCCCATTACAAAAAGTACATTTGCAACTATTATGTTATTTCATTATCATCATATATTTTGGAAGTTGCTGGAATTAGCATCATTTTACCATTTTGCAAATGAGAAAACAGGACCAAAAAGATTAAGCCATAGAATAATAGTAAAGACCATAACTAGAATTCTTGTCTTCTGATTCTTAGCTATCCATCTATTTATTCATTCAGCAAACATTTATTAAGCTCCTACTGTATAGACTCTTTTCTAGAATTTTTTTCAGTGCCTCTGGTAATTTTATTTCCCTAACTCTTTCTTCTTTCATTATAAGATAGCACTGAAGACTATATTATTCACTATAGTCCCATTTCACATGCTTTATCCTCCACCTTATCTACCCAATAGATTACAAAATTGTTGATTAGTTCCACAGTTCCAAGGTATAAACATTTTTCGTGTCCCACAGGTCTTAGCACAGTTCTGGATATATAGAGACAGTGTTACTTAACCAATTTATTAATAATGATTCAATAGGTATGAAAGCCCAGATATGAAAGACTAACCAAAGCAGCTCTCATTATGCTATGGAAAGAGAACCACACTGCATATGTTCCACTTGCCTCAAACCTGAGAGAAAGAAGGTGGAACCCAAGAGCTGGGCAGAAAGTTCAGAGAACATTCTCCCTGCCTGTGTTACCCGAGCAACTGTTCTAAACTTCTTGGTTTCAATTCCCACTTAAAGCCTATTATATAACATTGAGAACATAATCAGACAAGATCTACTGGTTAAAAAAAAAAGTTAAAGAATACATAATTGTCACCGATCAAGTGTTTTTTATTGAGGTCCTATGACATGCATAATATTTTGGAATGTATGATGAATAAAAAAATAAAGCACATGGACACCTTCCGTTTCCTCAATGTGAATGACAATGTGCAGTTTATATGTTATGTCATCTCCAACTTCACAGTCCAGTGTGACTGTTATATCATGAGCTCTGAGTCACAGTCTATATTTAAATCCCGTTTCCACCACTCTACAGCTGTGTGACCTCAGGCAATTTGCTTAATCTCACCAAGCCTCAATTTCCTCATTTGTACAATAATGATAACAGGGTTCTTGGGAAGATTAAAAAAGATAATTCATGTAAAGCACTTAGAACAGTGTCTGGTACAGAGTAAGCCCTCAGTAAATGTTAGCTATTCCTATTATCACCTTTACAACACCCTGTGAGGTAAATAATGTGAGCATTATTTATACACTAAAAAGAAAACTGGAGTTGAAAGAAGTTATGTTTGTAGCAAAGGGTGACAGAGCTAGTAAATGGCATTGACTTCCTGCACCCTCACTCAAGTCTCTGTGCTACCCCACATCACACTGTCCTTCCTGCAGTAAAGGATGAGGACAAAACACAGGAAACATGGGGAAAAGTACAAGTGGGGAAGACAATTAAGGAAAAATATCTGTCCTTGCTGGCTGAGCTCTCCTCTGCTGTAATCAATGTCTGATCTGCTACTTACCAACAGATGAACATATACTTGGTATTATGAAGTTCTTCCCAATTATTTTCTTTATCTGAGCCAGTTTTCTGTATTTTAATCTCACAGAAAGATGATGTCGGATTTGTGACACCACACTGTGCTTTCAGATAGAATAATACAAACATATATATTGAAGAAATAAGCAGTGTTCATTGATGGGCCCATAGGAATTGTGAAGGAGACAAAATTGATCTCTGGTCTCACTACAGCCCATAGACCTAGTTCTCATACACAGTAAGCATCTAAATCACACACAGGTGGCCCATCTCATTCATTCTGATTCAATAGATCTAAGGTGAATCACAAGAATTTGCATTTCTAACAAATTCCCAGGTGCTGCTGCTGGTCTGGGGACCATGTTTTGAGTACTGTCATATATCAATGTTTCCCAAAACATAGTCCCCAATCTATACTCAATCATCGTAGGCCATTGTCAAAACGCAGCTTCCTGAGTCCCACTCCAGACTTGCTGAATATGATTCTCTTTGGATGGGTGCTGGGAATCTGCACTGTCACAAGTACCTCAGATGACTTTTAACCCATGAAAGTTTGAGAGCCACTAATTTACATTTTGAGTTCTTCATGTCCTAAATCTTAGTGTTGGAGACCCAGAACCTAACAGAGTTCTTTGCCTGCAGCTGTTACTCAATAATATGGTTTAGTTTAAATAAATTCCCCCCTGTGTATCCTGTCCTTCACCCCCTTTCCCAAGGCACAGCTCTCTACCCTGAATTCCTGTCTTTTTGCCACACCCACTTGGTCAACATTTACAATGTATTACCTTAAAACAACTATACTATTGTCATTTTAATTACTTTCTCAAATTATTTTTAAACCTTGTACAAACCCCTTTATTTTATGGATTAGAATCTTCCTGAGGACAGTGATCAGCCCCTTGCATCTTCCACCCACAGAACCATAATCTCCGTCAATGCATTGTCATTTCTCTCCAAAATAAAATATTCATTTTATTTTACTGAATTAGAAATTTATGTTTTTACTCATTCAATAGTTTAACTGAGCCTGTACTAAGTGCCAGATGCTTATCAAGACAGAGGCTCTCAATTAACATATATAGAAAGAATCAATGGATGACTACTTAGCAACTAATTCTCTTTCTTCTTTTGCCTCCCCTATCATAACACACACACTGCTAGGACGCTGACATATTCACTGGTAGCTGAAAGGAAGCAAAGTTCTGATAACAAAGTGACTCCTCAAGAAAGACCAGGGAGTTTAATCTCAATAAATACCTATGCAATTCCCCTCCCCATCTCACACAAGAGGAAAAAGAAAGCTACTCTTTTTGCCCCCCCCAATCTGATGACACTTTCCTATTCCCCCGCTTTCAATCTGTGTTTTATCTTATCACACTACATTGTTTTTCCCTGTGTGGCAGGGAAATGCTATAATCAGTTTTATGGAAGGCTCTCCCCGAATCAAGTAGCTGTAGGCGAGATTGGCTGGCAGCATGACTTAGACTTTTACAGATGTGGCTCTAGCTGTGAGGGAGAAAAAAGCAATTTAAAGAGATACTGTCAAGTTTGACAGGCCTAAATATTTCATCCTTAGTTTAGTAATTAATAGCTTGAAAAGTATCTGATTAGAAATATTTTATAAATATTTTAAAGAAAGAAATAAAGAATTGGTGGTTTTTTTAATCTGTGGAATTATTCCGCAAATGGTAAAGCCAGGGAAAGCAGAAGGGCAATTAATAACTGTCTTCAAATAAGTATTTTTGTTGCTGAAAGAGGCCTTTAAAGATCAACAACCCAACCCCCTCAAAAAGCTGGGTCGGTATTTTGTTACACTCAGGAATAATGTTAATGGCAGGGACTCTAAGATAACTTCAAGGAATAGTGTGCTTTACAACTGAGACAACCTGGGCAAAGCAATGATCCAGGTTGTTAAAACAACCTGGTCTCATTCTTGCAACCTTGTCTCTACCTACTTCCTCTTATTGCCTCCTGGGAGACCCTCTCCCCAAGTTCTAAGCAACTTAGAAACAAAAAGTTTATCTCCACATAGGATTTCAATTAGCTATCAAACCCCATGGTGAACTGGGTGGCAGGGAATCTCTCCTTCTACACCCTCCTATTTTTCTTTAAAAGGCAGGGATGATGGCAGTGCTTACATTTGTACTTAGACATCTGTGATGTGCATCTTATGAGAACTGAAAAGTACTTTTGTGCCTTGAAACCTCTCTGTCATTTGCCTATCATGGTGTCTAAAGTTCTCACCATTAGAAAATTACTCCAAAAACACTAAAATTTAAAACACTTTGTCTTCAGAAGACTCTGGTATAAGGCAGCTACTTCTAGGAAGACTAACACATGAATTAAATAGCAGTCATGAACAAATGCCTTGGCATAGTAGGACCCTGAGGAAGTGGGACCTACAGTCTGTGCTTGGAAGAGTAGTCTGAAGTCATGGGTGCTGCCCAGGGAAGGCATATATAAAGGTGAGTCCTAATAAGGTCAGATTACTTGAAAAGAGCAAGTAGTTGAGCTACTGAGGGAAAGAAAGAAATGAAAGAAGAAAACCCCAGCTGAGCTACCATACTTCATAATTTGAATGACAGTTAACTTTGGATAGTCCCCAAGAAAAGCATAGACCAACACAAGCTTAATGACACATTCAGCAAGTATAGATTGTAAACGTACTCTGTTTTAAATTCTGTTAAGGAATACAGAAGAGAACTTAAAGTGTGTTTCCTTATGAGATAGCAAATGAGGAAGGAGACTATGAGTAAAATTGTAACACTTCCAGAATATCTCTCCTGGCTTTAGTAGAACTGCATATCAATAGGCATTCAGAGGTGGAAAGAAGTATGGCTTTAGCGCATTTGCATCATTCCTCAGGGATGGAGAGAAGTTCATCTCCATATCAGTGGGTAATTACCTGGGCGAGGAGGGCTTATCTGTACCTGAGAGGTGAGGGGGAGGGCCGGTTTTGCTGCTGTTGGAGCAGGAGAGAGAGATGGGCCAGACTGCAGTTTTGTAAGCAATAATCAGGTTTTAAACTTTATTTCTTCCTTTGACTGATTTCAGTTTTTAGAGGTATTTTGCTCCAGGATTTCCTCTCCCCGGACATACAGAGACACAACTGACAGAAACCTAAGTCCAACAGCTATGGTTTAGAAGTGTGGCCAACAGTCATTGAAACCTAACCCACAAAGGCTGTGAGGTATGTAGGAAGTCTTACTGTCCTCCTAGCCTTGTAAAGAAGATGGCCTTGATACATAGGAGATGAGGTCCAAGTGGGAAGTAGAAGCAAAAACTAAGCCATAAGTGTATATTTGGAGTGGGGAGTGAGGACGATGCTTCTACTGAGGAAAATCTTCATTATGGATGTATTACCAAGCCTGAATTTAAAGGAAAGGTAGACCTCAATAGTTGAAAATTAGGGGTAGTGCGCTGAAGAAGCCCCCAGAAGCAGACACACAAAGTACATTTGCAGGGCTGTGAACAGTCCTGTTGACTGGGAGGAAGAAAACAAGTGAGAACCTTAGAGGTGGATCTTATATGGCCTTGGAGATCTCTTTTTCCCACTTTTTAGGAATCCAGGTATAGGAGGAAGCCGTAAAGGGCTGTTTTCCTAAAGTGGCAGAATGAATTAGAATCCACTCAAGGCCTGCCTTCATCATTTAACATATGAGTGACTTGAGCAAATATAGTAATCTCCCTTACCTTGTTTCCTCATCTGTAAATTGGAGGAATTTTTACTACTTGCTTGATGGGGTTATCAGAGCTAAATGAGGTAAGATTTTTTAAAAACCTCGACAGAGGTTCACAAATATTCATTATCACCATTATTATGGAAGTGTGCCTGCCATGCTGGGTAGAAGACATCTAGCACCAGGGCAAGCCACAGAATTAAATTAGTTTGTCCTGCAAAGACTTTATATTTAAGGAAAGTAAATATCTACCTAAAACTGGAAATCAAGAGCTAGTGCATGTAAAAGTACATCTGGCTTCTAGCTTAAACACCTTTCAAGCAGTGGAAAAGTTAGCACAGGGGATAAGGTAAGGGTAGCACTTCACCTTCTTGTTCTAGAGGTGTTTGATAGAAAAAATTATGCAAATGCTTTCAAAAGGTACAACCAAGAAATGTATTTCTATCTTTCTGATTGGCTAGAACGCCCTTACATGTCATAATGCTAATAAGGTTATATATGTCTTTCAATAAAAACAGTGATTTTCTAATTATAGCATAAATACAATACACAATGCACTATATTTTCCTTTACACATGACTCAAGACCTCAAATACATCTTTAATGAGTCTTAGAGAATTTTAAGGCTGGTCAGCAAGCACTTTGGGGTAAGTAAATAATAGAGGGAGTGGTAATAACTGGATATTTTAAAATATTATAAGGATATTCCAAAGGATCAAACATAATATGTTTAGTTTTGATGTAAACACCTCCTGTTACCTTAATTAGCCCTGTCACAACTCTTCCTAATGAGCACCATTACCTGCAAACTCCCCGTACATCTTTAGAACCAATGAGAAGCCAGGGTTACAGTCAGGCTTATAGGCACTCACAAGTATCCCACATTCAGAAAGGCCCCACACTTAGTTTAATGCTGTTTTTATTATTATTAACAATCTTATCTTTAAATCTGTGTTTTATAAAAAAGTCTATGATTCAGTGAAACATAAGTGTGAACAGAGGAGATACACAGACGAAAAGAAGATTCACAATTTAGTACCTTTCAATGGTATGTTTTGGTCTGAGTTGCCCAATGGGTGTATTTGTAAAACATCCCTTTGGAAAGTGTGGGTAAAACTGCAATATTTTCAGAATCTTTCACCTGGCTTTAGTGCATCTGCATATCAATAGGTGTCTCAAGAGGTGGAGAGAAGTGGCCATCTACATATCAATAGGTAATAACAAGGGCATGTGAGGGTTTATCTGGACCGGAGAGGTTGGGTGGAGCTCTCTTCTGCTGCAGCCTGTCAAGAGAGAGAAGGGACGACTGCATGTAAGAAATAAATGGGTTTCTTAACTTTATTTCCCCCTTTGACTGATTTAGGGTTTAGAGGTATTTTGCCATGGGATTTTACCCCTGGAGTTACATCTGTCAGTAGCCGTTGGGATCTCTGAACCTGAAATCTGACTAAATGGGTGCAACCCTTGGGCAGGCTGCCTCTAGGGAAGATGGGGAGGCCCCAGTGGCTGCAGAGGTGAAGGGTGCAGTTTCACTCTGAAACTCCCTATATGTGGGGCTTCAAATTGGGGAGCCACTAGTGGGGAATTGGTCTAGGGTAAGCACCTCCTAGAGGGATGGGGCTTCCCCAGAACTGGGGAAGAGTGGAGATACTGGAAGCTGCAGACTTAGTCCTCCATCAGATAGAAGACTGCTTAGAGGCCCAAAATGGCCATGTAGCAGCTGACATTATAGGACCTCTTTTCATCAAGATAGTGGAAATTGTTACAGAGGACAGAGAGAGGGTTGTCAAGGAGAGAGAGAAATTTCAGCAGGAGAGAAACATACTTCAGCGTCGCTTGGAGGAGCTGAGTGATGACCTATGAGATGCCCTTAAGGAAGAGAGACAATTTATTGAGAGGACAGGTCACACTCCTGGAAAACTCCTTAGCAGCAGTGAGGGGGAAGGCAGCAGGAGAGTCCATTTTGCAGAAGGTTGTGGGAGAGGGGGAGGGAAGAGGGTGCCTTCAACTGTGGAGTTGTGGAGAAGGTGTCAGGAAAGGATGAGGGGCCGAGCCGATCTGTTGCAGAAGCCACTGCCTGAGGTACCAGCCTCTCCTGTATTACAGGCCCACCCTGCTGTAATTAAGAAAGTAAAAACACAACAACCGCGGGGTCCTGAGGGGGATGAGCTGCCCCCCTTTGTCCTCAAGTTGTGGAAAACTCTGTGCTCTGCCCCTATACCCAGGATGAGCTGGTGGACATATGCATCCAATATTGGCAAAAGCCATCAGAACCTCTGTCTACATGACTTTTGCATCTCTGGGATGTGGGGGTGGAAAACATTGTTATGTTGGGTTCTGACATGAGTAGACTGACTTCCCTGATGACTCACCCTTCTCTCCAGCAGCAGTTGCAAAGTGCCTGTCACACCTCAGGGAATCAGGTGCTTCTGGACTGGCTGACAGCAGCCATCAGGGCAGTTTGGCCTAATCAGGGTGATTTACCACACTTACCCACTAGCTTGAAAATGTTTGCAGAGCTCCAACAGGTGTTGTGGGAATTGGGCATGAAAAATATCATCTATAATATGAACCCCCAGGGCCCCGATGAGAAATTATTCACTGTAGGAATGAGTAATCTGGTGCTCCATACAGCTCCCCCATCTCTCTTTGGGTCCCTAGTGATTATTATGGTCCCCCACATAGGGCAACCCATAAGTGAAGCTAGTTGTACATTAGCAGATCTGGGGGAGGTTGAAACAATAAGAGCATGGAAGGAAGTATGGGCTACGACTGAAAGGAGAGATGTAAAGAGCCTTGGGAAGGTCTCAAGGACCCAGGTGTGGGTTGATTTGATAAAGGCCGGAGTAGTGAAAGAAAAACTTGATGGCCAGCCCAGTAGGATCTTGTTAGAACTGTGGCACCAATTGAAGCCAGAACAGCAGTTCCAGCCGCTGATGTCCAGGACATGGAAGGAGAAGGCAAAGTCCCATGTCTGGCCTGTGTCCCTGCAAGACTTCCTAGGGAACAGTACTCAGAGCCCAACTGTGCCCTCAACCCCATAGGAGGACAATTGGGCATCGCAGTTTGACTGAGGTGGGCGTCAAGGCCTCCACTTGGGGGATGTGGTGGGGACTGGAGGCCACATGTAGAATTAGCAATTCATTGGTGCCCTGTGAATGTACAAGGTGAACGTGTTATGCTTTATGGCAACCCTGAGAGTTTTCCTGTGACCCCTGCTGTGATAGATGGCTATGGAGGTAAGGCAATTAGAGTGACGAAAGCCCAATTCTCACTGGGGATTGGATGTTTACCCCCAAAGGAGTATACTGTGTACATTTCTCCCATCCCTGAATATATTTTGGAGGTCTATATCTTGCAGGGTCTGTGGTTAAATACCACTGCAGGTGAGTTCAGAATGAGGGTATGTGTGGTAAAGGCAGTTCTGAGGGGACATGCTAACCACCCACCTGTAGCTCTGCCTGTACCTCAGTGGGTGACAAACACTAAGCAGTATAAATTGCCTGGGGGGGCACAAGGAAATTGGAGAAACTTTACAGCAGTTAAAGAAGGTAGGCATCATAAAGCCCACTCATAGTCCTTTTAATTCCCCAGTGTGGCCAGTGAAAAGGCCAGATGGCTCCTGGCATATGATTGTGGATTGTAGGAAATTGAATAAAGTCACACCCCCTCTGCATGCTGCTGTCCCCTCAATAGCAGCCCTTATAGACACACTAAGTCATGAACTGGGGACATATCATTATGCTATGGACCTTGCTAATGCTTTCTTCTGTATTGACATAGCACAGGAAAATCAGGAACAGTTTACCTTCATGTGGGACGGCCGGCAGTGCACATTCACTGTCCTTCCACAGGGATACCTCCACAGTCCCACCATTTGTCATGGACTTTAGCCCAGAACTTGCCCACATGGAAGAAGCTGCAAGCAGCGTGGCTGTATCCTACATTGATGGTAATATGCTTACATCTGATTCTTTTTCAGATTTAGAAGGGGCAGGTACAAGACTGGGACAACATCTACAGAAGAAAGCATGAGCTGTGAACAACACTAAGTCTTAGGGACCTGGGTTTGTCTGTAAAATTCTTTGGGGTTGTCTGGTAGGGTAAAACTAAAGTTATTCCTAAAGCAGTCATAGACAAGTTCCGGGCTTCCCCACCCCTACCACTGTGGCAGTATTACAAGAGATTTTGGGTCTTCTGGGCTACTGTAGAGTGTTTATCCTGCACTTGGCACAAATTCTGAAGCCCTTATACTGGTCGGTACAAAAGGGCATCAGGTGGGACTGGGATGAGACATGTGCGGCTGCTTTACTGCTGCTAAGCAAGCAGTCAAGTCCGTATAGGCTTTGAGTGTAATTGACTCATCAAGGCCCTGTGAGCTAGATGTTCATGTAACCGAGGATGGTTATGGTTGGGGTCTTTGGCAGTGGCTTGAATGGATATGCCAACCCATTGGATTCTGGTCACAACTATGGAAAGGAGCAGAGGTCTGGCCCACCCTGACAGAGAGGCAATGGGCTGCTGTCTGCCACACCTTGCTGGCTATGGAGCCCATCACCGGAGCAGCTCCAGTGAGGGTAATAACAACCTATCACATCACGGGGTGGTGTGAGACTGGACACAAAGGCCATGGAGTGGCATGGCACAGAGGCCTACACTGGCCAAATGGGATGCATATTTACAGCAGCACAGCACCCTCTCTACTAGACACATGGACCAGAGATGGCTGGCCCTTCTGGCACCTTGGGGAAAAGTCCTGGAAGCTGGCCTCCTGGGTGTTCCTGTAGTAACAGCACAGTGGCCCCCAGGGGTCACGTTAGAGTACACAAAACATCCAGGAGGTAAGAGCATCTTACGGGGAAGTTGTGTTTTATCTTTATGGCCAGTGCATATACCTCCCATAGCCCTATATATTGACATATCTGTAACTCCCATGGAGGGGGGGAGGTGAAAGTCTGGTATACTAGACCAGGATGAGATCCCATTCCTGCCACTGTCCTATCAGAGGACCCGTCTCTTGCATGCATCCTACCTGAGGGACAAGATTTGCCTATGCTGGTGTCATTAAACATGTATCTTATCACCCTTAAGCTTATTATCCTCTACAGTCCTTGTGGCCTGGATGCATCCCCTGGCTGCAGCTTCCACATGCGGATTGCTCTGAACTCCCTACCTGTTCAGCTACTGCCTGCCTGTGGAATGGGCAAGCTATGGACTTAATGTGCATAGGACTTTGAACCTAGCTGAATCATCCGGTTTAAGGATTATCATGATTTTATTGCTGTTGCTATTTTATGTTTCTAGCCTGGTTACAACACTCCAGTTTCCTCACGCAGGGGCCACTGTGGAAGATGGGGAATGTGTAGATTGTGAGGCGAGATTTCTGGAGGGGTGGGCTGTGGGTAAAATTGCAATATTTCCAGAACCTCTCGCCTGGCTTTAGTGCATCTGCATTTCAATAGGTGCTCAAGGGGTGGAGAGAAGTGGTCCATCTACATATCAATAGGTAATTACAGGAGCATGCTAGGGTTTATCTGGACCAGAGAGGTTGAGTGGAGCTCTCTTCTGCTGCAGCCTGTTCCAGAAAGAGACAGGACAACTGCTTGTAAGAAATAAACAGGTTTCTTAACTTTATGTTTCCCTTTGACTGATTTTGGTTTTAGAGGTATTTTGCCTTGGGATTTTCCCCCCGGAGTTACAGACAGGATGTCTGACAACCATGACAACCAGGCAGACCATGCAAGTATTGTCTCTTCATCTCCCCTGGACCTTATTCTTAGGTCCCTGATGACACTGGCGTATTCCACTGAAGCCATGATAACTTGCATACTGTGATCCAGGCTGTATCTTATTTTGACCTCAAAGCTATGCTACATTTTCAGAAACATATTAGGGTGATGCTCTATATTAGTTTTGTATTAGTCTTTTTAGTTGTAAGAATGATGTTAGCTTTCTGTTGCAACCTCTAATGAAGAAAGATCCCCCATCAAAATCAGTCCAGTCGTGTTTTCAAAAGTTAATTCTTGAGGATAGAAACCAAAAAAATATTAAGCAACTTAATCAGCAATTCAAAGTAAAAACAATGAGTTAAGATTAAAATTCCAAAATGTCAAGTTGAGTTCTAGTTCGGCTGTTGCTTATCTAATTTCTTACATAAGACTAAATCTGGATTTCATTTTCAGTACTTCAGTGCATTCTTACTTGTTTTAAATGGGTGCACAAACACATACACTTGCACACACCTGTCAACAAATGCACTTGTTAAATTCAGTCTGTAGATATTGATGTTCTATTTAGAAGGAAGACAATATATAAAAGCTGTAGGGAAAAGTTTCTTTGCATAAAAAAAGAGCTAATGCATCAAGTTATGGTTTGTTAATGGCATTCAATTAACACATAACTGTTGTTAGTTGATTAAAAATTAACTGTGAATAACCATTTAACATTTAGCACTTACAAATGTTCCTTGATTTATTAAAACTGTGGGAGCTAAGGAGTCTGGGGAGAAGCTGGAAATATTTGAGTTAGATTTTTTATTGGAAATTTAGGCACATCGTGAAATATTTCCTCCTAGTAAATATACATTTGTAAATCAATCTTCATGTTTTAGCCACTCAAGAAGAATTTTACAGACTTCCTGTTTTAAAGGCACTTGAGAAATAAATATCTGCCAGGGAGAGAAATCCCATCAGTTTTCTTGCTGCTCCTGTACAGATGGTGGACCATACTGTGAAATTTGCTGTTCTTCGATTGCTCCATTCTGCACACGACCCAAGGAATCTCAAAATTGTAGAAACAAGAGATGTAATAGACTAAATAGGTCATCTATTCCAATAGAAATTTTACCAGATTTATACAACACTTTTTTGAATTTACAAGGTAACTTACTTCCAAGGGGGTCCAAGTGCTGAAAAGAAAATTGGCTTTTTTTTTCTGCCACCCTAGCGTCATACATTATGTTCTACTATTAATCATGTTTTTCTCTTTTGAAGACAATACCCCATCAGACTGTGCACATGGAATTGCCTTTCCAACAAAGGGATTAGATTTGCAGAGATCCATTTCCAGGCTCTCATTTGCACCTCCACCCCCACCCTCAACCCAATGGCTATATTTGCAAGACAGCTGCTGAGATCTCAGGACTATTTCATGGCCCTGGAAGAATGTACAGGTAGGTGGCCTTTGTGTGGGTAATATTCAGCAGCTTAGTCTGTTTAAAACCATACCACAGCCAATCAAAATAACCATCTGCCGCTATACTACATAATTATGGCAAAATCATTCTGACATATTTTTGAAGAGCACATATGTGTGAAGAATGGTCAGGGAAATAAAGGACTTTTGAGATACAGTCTCAAGCCTTAAAGGTTTACATTCTTCGGGAAAAGGAAAACCATTAAATACATGAGATAAATTTTATTCTACTAGATCGTATGGATATCCTTTGTTTTTGCCCGCCTTCCTTTATTCTTCTGTTCCTACAAGGAATATCTCTCTGTGGTTCAGATAGAACCAGCATCACAGTTACTCATGCCAGTGGCCACAGCAATTGGTGCAGAAATGATCAGTGATCTAAGTTTGAAATGAGGATCCTCCCCAGGAATCTCATGCTAGAAGTCTCTAAGGAAATCCCCCCTCTACCAGCAGGAAGTCCTAAATTTCCTAAATTGGGAGAAGGGCCAGAGTCTGCCAGTGGCAACTTACCAAATACATGGAGAGAGCCTGTCTGAGAAAGAAGCCAACATGAGAGAAGGAGACTGCAAGCATCCTGACAATATCACTGAGCCTCTAACTTCACCTGCTCCTGAAGCTATATGCAAATTTTTAATTTCCCTGTTTTGTGACCTCCCGCAAAAGATCTCCTTCTTTTAGTTAAGAGAGTTTGAATTGGGTTTCTTTCACCAACTAAAGAGTTCCAAATAATGCACAGAGAATCCTGCCAAGTAAGATATACAGGTAATGAGAGTTATGGGAGTTCAGGGTAGAAGTTCAAGGGAAGACTCTCCAGAGAAGATAGAGCTTGAGCTATGTTTTTAAGAATTTGGGGAGATAGAAAGGAAAAAAGAGGCATTGCAAGTAAGATGAACATATATATGTACATATGCATAAAAGACAGGAAAGTACAAGCCAGTTTCAAGGGTCAGAGAAGATCAATTTGGGGTGAAATGGAAGCTATATATAGAATAAAAAGTAGGAGGTAAGGCACAAAAAATAGGAATAAGCTTAAGAAACGTGGAATGTAAACAATCTAAAAGAAAGACACTGTTTTTTAATAAGCTTGAAAAAGAAGAAAATACTGGACAAATATCATTGTCATCATTATTAAATACCATCACAAATTAGCTTCATTTATAAAAGCTTAACATAAACTCTTTCATCCCGGAGAGGATCCTGGGATCAAGCTCAGAGAAAGCAGACTGGTGGTACCCAGCATTACACATGCACTCTGACTCAGCTACGGACTTGAGCACCCAGGGCCATCTACCCAACATTTGTCACGATGACATAATCCTTTTAGAAAAACCAGTAGAATCGACTCAATGTATAGATTGCAATTTTTCTCCTCCCCTGGTCTCTTATCTCTGGAAAATAATTCAGTTAGGTACTCTTTCCTCTCCCTCACAATTTCCTGAGCTTTTGTTTGTCTGTTTCTTACATTCAATACCTTAACTTTGTCTTGGCCAAGGGCTCTGTTGCATGTGTGATACAAAAGAGAAAAGCTTATGTTTTCTTCACTTGCATCCAAAAAGACTTTTTGCGCTTATGATATAAAGCATGGAAAATATATGTCAAATATCAAAAGAATCATTTAGCCATCCTGGTGCTTTGGGATTAGAGGTTAAGGAGTTTGGAGTCATTTATTCAAATTCAGTGCCAGGAATCATCAGTCTGGGTTACACGCTCTACATCCAGCAGCCTACATTAAGTACTTATAGCCTTTAGAAACCACTAGAGTTAATATAATGAAGGCAGGAGTCTGATGAATTTATCCATTATTTAGATTCTCTGCTGACCTCATTTATTTATTTTGCCAATATTTATTCAGCACCTATTATGTGATATACACCCATATCTAGGGAGTAAACAATATCACATCTCAAGACCAGACCAAAAAGCAGGTTTCTCAAAAAGTTATATGAACTAAGCCTATCTTCACACTGAAGCAGCTTTTTTGCAAGTCACTCCTATTACCATAATAGCCCAAGCCCATGACCATTAACATTATAAGGAAATTGATGAAATCTGATCATTTGTCCTCAGACATATTCAATAAGGCTAAACATTTCTGAGAGGGGCTTGAAAAGTCTTCTGGATTGAGTCTCAGATGTTCCTTCACACTGTCTGCCAGAAATGTTGAGAAGTACAGGGATGGAAATCAAAGGCAGTGGCTTGAAGCTTGAATGGGAGGTCATGAAGCTTGACTCTTATCCACAGGAGAAAGGGAAATGGCTTCTAGAGGAGAGTGTGGAATATAGGGAGATTGTTTCGAGGATTTTTTTTGTTTTGTTTTTAAGATAGAAGAGGCTTGAGCATACTCATAGGATAAGGAAAAGGAACCAATAAAGAGGGAAAGGTTGAAAATGAGGAGAGAGGCAGAAAATGACAATGTGTTTGGGGAGAGGTGTGGGAAGGGACCAGGAACAGCTCTCAGTGATTCACCAGTTTCTCAGGAGAGGAGACAAGCCTAAGTGAATGCATACATGTCTCAGAAAGTAAAATACAAGATCACCTGCTGTGACAGGAGCCAATTTGAGGCTAGGAACTTTGGGGACATGCTGAAGGAACCCTTCAGGATACTAGCGCTTTGGGAAGGCCAGGCCTAGGTCTTCCTTGCTGGCCAGGGAAGGGGGTGAATCATGCCAGATAGCAGCTCGAGAAAAAAGTGAGGGGACTGGAAATCCATCACATAAGAAAGGATAGAAGGATCAGAGACCACACAGCAAGTTTAAGATGTTAGTTGATTAAAAGAAACAAAAACCCAAGGTATGACCTTGGAATTATGGGTCTGACATAAAAGATAAAAGTATTGTTTAAACTTTTAAGGTTGGAGCAAGAAAGCCAAATATGTTTTGTCTCTCGTAGCGCTGTGTTGACAATGATTCTTGGGGTTAAACTAGACTTAATAGGAAAGGACGCCACAGCCAATGAGTAATCTCTTCCCTGACAGTGTACAAGAGGAACATACTCTGAGTTTTTGCTACCTCTAGCCCAGGCTGTCTACATAGGTATTGAAGACAACTAGGACATCAGAGAGAAGGACAATGAGGTAAGGCAGCAATTAAAGTCCTACATGAAAAGGAGCAGTGAAGGGTAGCCACAAGTTGCATGAACCTAAAAAAGGAGGGATTTTTTTTCCATGATAGTGTAAGAGTAATGATCTGGAAACAGCAACGAGGAATTAACAAAATGCTGACAAACTAGTAGATGAGAAGCAGTTCTGCTAGAATATGGAAGATGGTGGTTTTAGAGGGGAAACCAGATTGCCATTGAGAACATTGTTTGATGCCCAAGGAAAAAGTGTTCTAATCAAACCACAGGCTTGTTCTCTCTAATATGCCCTCTTTGGGTTTATCATGGAGAAAACCTGGTTTAGTTTTGTGCAGCAATCACTGAGGCATATCAGAGCACTGAATTGGACCTTACGTGGGCAAGTGGGTAAAAATAAACTGAAACACCACTCTAAAGTGGCATTCTCTGATTCACATCCTTCCGTTGAATGCTCGTATTCCTTAGCCTGGTTTCAATCTTGTCTTTCATTGTCTCCCACCACCCCCCTAACTTTCTGCCCCAAACAGGCTGATACGTTCAAGCCAATGCCTATTCCATCTTCTCGTGCTCATTCCCACTTTCAGCATCATCTGCACCTCAGGCACCCTTTGTTTCTTCCAGCTATTAAAATCTCCCATGTCCTTCCCAGCACAGTCCATTACCAAGCACTTTCATGAACTTTTCCTTTGATTCTCGATAATTACGATGTCATCATCTTCCTCTGTAATCATTTGCACCCACTCATATATATGGGTGTAATTTGTTTTTCTGCCAACAACCCTATTAGATGGTCACATGCAAGAACAATCCGTGTCTCGTACTTCTTTCTATCCCCCACAATACCTGACATATACTAGCTACCAAGGCAGCAACTTACGACTAAATGGGTGAATGAATTAAGGAAAAATTCCTGCATTATTTCCATTTTGTAATATTTACCTTCTTGCAGGAGTGGAATGGGAGTACACTCAGTGATAGAATCTAGGACCCAGACAAGGACATGATCCCAGTAGGGATAGAGAGGCAGAAATTCAATTTTAATTCAGACACCTGCAAAAGGTTGGCAGTGGGAAGGTGGGACCTACAACCACCTAAAGGACAGGGGTGAGGAGGGGCGCACCCTCTCCCCCAAGGCCTGAAGCATATCTCCGCCGTCACTCACCAGAGAGCGTGCAGCACTTCTGGCAAGCTCCCATTAGCCCATCACTCTCTCCGATGGTGGGCAGTGGAATCGATATTCCCAAGGCTTTAAAAAGCTCCCAAATGTTGTGCTGCCATTCATTCAACAACGGGGAGAAATAAGAGAGGAAAAAAACTGATGTTGGCTTCTTATTTTGCTTATGTTTTTAAAAGCCGCTCTGATGCTGCGGTTCTGGAATACGTCCCCTCTTTCTTTGAAAGCATGCTGTGTGATAGACTGTCATTTGTCCCCTGCCTCCAGAAGAGCCAGCTGGCAGCTAAGTGCTAAAGCCAGTGACTTGCATGTGTTTTTCTGACATTTAACAAATGGGAACAGCTTGCAAATCTGCATTAACTCACTCTGTCTCACAAATAATCAGGGCCTACGCAGTGTAGACGCTGGGAACATTAGCTCCGACACAAAAGAGTGAGAGGCTGGGGGGTGGGGGCGACAGAAAACAAGTCAGCAAATAACGGATGTTTTAACGAAGAGATGAATGTAACATTCTGGTTCAGAGGGAAGAGTTTTGAAGTCATTTTTGTTTTTCAACAAGCCACTGCTAATGGTGCTAAATCCATCTGTCAAGGCCCAGCTTGGCGGCTTGAAGTTATGTTGCCTGCACCTCACAAACGGTGATCTGCTGGTTGCTTCCATCTTGCAAATACCATTTCAAATTCCTTATGCTTCAGAGCCAAGGATGTCTCAAGGGGGCTGTGTTTGACCACAATGGAACTTTTTATAAAATCACACCATACAATTAGACTGCCATCCCTGCTCTGACATTGAATGAAAGACAGAAAAGATAACCATGGTTAAAAGAGCACACACAGATATGCATTTGCCGGAAAGTTGTCATACGCATGTCGTAGGTGTCTGTTGTACGATTTCCTCATGGAAAAATATGCCCATAAATTGGGGGACATGTCCAGTTTATGTTAGCACTACGGATTTAGGGTAAATGTAGTTTTTCTCATGAAAGGTGATTTGGCATTTGGGGATAGGCACTATCAGTCCTTAAATGTTTCATTCCATTTAGAAGATAGCTGTGCTTGTGATGTTCCAACTTCTAGCCCCAAATATCCAAAGAAAATAAGTCCCTAAGCATGAATAAAGAGAGAAATAGATACACTGGGTAATGTATTTGGCACAGGGTTCGGAAAAATCTGTCTTCCAGGACACAAAATAAATTTTTACTTTCCCGAAACTTTCAGGAAGGGTCACGGCAGAGCAGTCAAGCCCCATGCACCTCTTGGGGCTTGTGGGCCACTGAGGCGGGCCGTCAGAGCCTCGGTTAGGGAGTCAGGAAGAAGACTTGAGTCTCTTAATCAGGTCACTGGACTACAGGACTAAGACATTTTCACAAAAAGAGAGACAAAAACGTCCCTAGCTTCTGGCATGAATGCCAAAGACGGCAGCCACTTGGCCTGAAAGAAGAGGAAGGGCACAGCCTCACCTGAGGCACAGTCGTGGTCACAGTTTTTGAGGTGGCGTCTCCCTGAGCTACCCCAGGACACAAGGAGAGGTTCCCAGTGAGAACTGCCTTCCTTCTTAGGTATCTCGATAGGAGAAGCAATGATACTAAAGATCAAAACCAGCTGTCAGGGATCCAAAGAGCTGGAACTGGAAATCTACTTGACCCCTGCTGGCTGAAAGAACTGTCATTCTCAGAGGCAGAGTGCCAGCGATGGATCTGTAGCCCTGTGACTGAGGCTGAGCTATTTTGGCAAGAGTTCCAGCTCAGCAAGGAAGCAAAGGAGAGCATCAGCATAGATTTAAGGTTCAGAAGAATAAGGCCAGGTAGACAGGATGAAAGGCCTGGTGGCCTTGAGGTTCTCTGGCCTGTTCTACCACCTTAATTGAGTTGTTTGTAATGCTGGGAAGAAAGGCAAGAGGAAAATGTGGCTCATTCCTCCAGCACAGGGCATCACATATGCAGCCACCATGGGATTCAGCATGACCCAGAGGCCTCCTTATACAGACCATGAATCTCATGGCAGGGGCCTGTGGACAGGAAGAGCTAAAATGTTTATACACAAAAGATTAGCAAATTATATGCCTGAAATGAGAGAAAGCTAAAGAATTTATCCCTGCACCTTGATCAAGCAGAAGTCATTACAACATATGTCAAAAATATTATATCCTAAATAAATAATTCTGGGTCCAAATTCTTTATTTTCCCAGCCCTTGCTCTAGCTCCAAACCTTGTGTTTTGATGGCTTTTATGTTAAATAATATTCACACACACCTTTTTCTAGTAACACTATGCTAGACTAAGCTGCCATTTGTTACCTCCTCTACTTCAAGAGCTAGTAAACTCTCATTTCCCCCAACCAGCAGGGCATGGGTGGTTTCTTCAGAACACAGGCTAGTCATGTGAATGCACTGCCTCAAACCCTTCAATTCACAGTTCTCAAAAGGTACTCCATTAAAAACTCACTAGACTGTTCTGGGATATTTTTAATTTTTAAGGAAAACAGCAATACTCCACATCAGACACTGAAATTTCCACATTAAATCATACTAAATTTCTTCCAATGACATCACATTTTTGTGATGATGTTTTCAATGATTGCTGTGATAAGAGAAGCAATACCACATGAAAATCTATGTGGAACAGAAAATCAGGATGGAGGTGTACAACCTGAGTCCAAGATCTGAGAAGTTGTGTACAACCCGATAGGGAAACATGTCCATTGATAAGTCAGGACACAGACTGCTGTCCTGTTATAAAGAAACTAGCACTGCTCTGAGTGTCACACAGTGGGTCCTCCAGTTAACACCAACTGTATACAGCCAATTCTGCATCCGTCTGATTGGCTGGTTTCTTGTTTGTACTCTTGCCTGCACCAAGAACGAAGCCTTGCTGTCCACCCCCCAGCAGTCACCTGTTGTTCTGAATATCTTTCCCTACGTTTTCTGGCTCTTTCTCACAGGACTAGACCCTGGAGGATTTAGCATCCTTTGTCCCAACTTGGACAGTCCCCTTTGAACTACAGTCCCAAGCCAGAAACTGCAATCAACTGCCACTGAGAAGCCCTTGCTTTCCATCAACCCCCTTATCTTTCAACAGCAGTAAAAAATTATTGAACACTAGTGTGTGGCAGTCACAGGGGAACCTTCAATACTCACATACACAGTATTTAATATGCACAGTGGAGGAGATAGACAATAACCAAGAATACAAAGAAAGGATGTCATTTTTCAGCTGGTATTAAATGATCTCATTTATTGACATCAGCTTGGATTGAGCTTGAGTTAACTCTGCTTTTTGTACCTGGCATTTTCTATTTCTGGCTCCTACCAAAGTAGGGGCCACTGCAACTACCATAGTCTGCTTGCCTCACACATCTACTGGACCAATCTCTCGCTTCTTTCTTCTGGGTGCTCCCAAGAGCCAACAAACTTTAATTCAAACTATTTAGAACATTCTTGTAATGGTTAATTATATGTGTCAACTTAGCTGAGCCACAGGGTAACCAGATATTTGGTCAAACATTATCCTGGGTACTTCTGTAAGCGTTCTTTTAGGTGAGGTTAACTTTTAAAACAGTGGACTTTGAGTAAAGCAGATTGCCCTCCATAACATGGATGGGCTTCATCCAATCAGTTGAAGGTCTGAATAGAACAAAAAGACCAGCCTGTTTCAAACAAGAGAGAATTCTCCAATAGACTGCCGTTTGAAACTTGCCTGCAACATCAGCTCTTCCTGTTGCTACAGCAGATGGCCTTTGGACTCAAATTGGAATATCATCTCTCCTAGGTTTCCAGCTCGCTGGCTCACTCTGCATATATTGCAACTTGCCAGCCTCCATATATCCAAATTACATGAGCCAATTCCTTATATTAAGTCTCTTCCTATGTACATATGCACATTCTTCTGGTTCTGTTTCTCTAGGCAATCTGGACTAATTCAACTCCTTATGACCACTTGTATATTAAAAGTAACTTCTTTCCCCAAACAGACAACAAAACCTAAGATAACCTCCAGCAGAGACCAAGTTCAAATGGATGTACCAATCCAAAAAATATTTGTTGATTGATTGACTCACCAACCAGAGAAAGCAACAATGATACTAATCCCTGGATTTGGGATTATGCAATGCATTCACAAACAAAAGATGAAGACATTTCACAAAGCACTTGAAGCAAGAAGTATTGACTAGAGAACCAACTGGGGAAACAGATCACATGTGTTATGTAATTATAAGGAGAAAATCTGGGGAGGGGGCCAGTAAGAAGAAGCTTGTTTTATTCTCAAAATCAATGTGTCAAAAGTGGCAGAAGCAGAAGGAGACTTGGATCCTTACTACTTGGCTCAGTAATGTCAAGCGTAAAATGAAGACAGTAATAGCACCTATGTCGCAAGGCTGTCATAGGCAGTAAATGAGAGAATGAAAGAAAAGCACTTAGACAGCACCCAACTACACATGCTAAATGCTCACTAACTGTTCACTGCTCTCATTGTCTGTCCTACATCTTGAAATATAAGGCCAGGTAAGTGCCTAGAATGTGTGAAGAAATAAAACAGGGATAAAAAATGAACAGGCTAATATGATATTATCCTAAGGAACAGTAATTCATTAACAGATCTCAAGCTCCTGCCTACATCTGCTGCCTTCCCTGAATATGACTATCTGGCCGATTGGTGAGTAGATGTACAAACAAATCCAGTTCTCTATAGGAACACTTAAGTACCCTAAGGGGGTTTCACATACCTTGCTATGGAAGTTCAAGGAGAAGAAAGAAATGACTTCCTACAAGGAAATCAGGAAAGCAAGTGGCGTGGAACCTGGTTTTAGAAGGCAGAGATCACTTGTGTGTGTGGAGGTGGGCGATGAGTGGAGGGAAAGCCTGAGCAAAGGCATGGACATGGAGCATCTTCACCACCAGCTAGTGGTCCAGGGTGTTGGGGGCAAGGGAAGAGTGAGGCAGGGTAGCGACAGGTGAGAGAAATGGTTTCCCCAAGATCATACATTCAGGATGACATTTGACTCCTTATATCTGATTCCAAATTCTTGCCTTCTACTTCACAGCTCAGCAAACTTAAATAAAAATTTGTTTGGGCTAATATCATAAAGAAAATAGTATTCATATTTGCTTCCCCAGTACCTAAACACAGCATCTAATGTACAGCAAGCAAGTACTTTAAAATGGACTAGGTAAGTGGTAATGAAATATCATAACATGGAAGGACAGCTTGTTATAATGTGGACAATTAGTATAGTCAATGGAATTTAACCAAAGTATATTGAAATACCTCCTGACCAAAATCCAGAATTATGACTGGTGGAAAATCCCTCAGAAGGAGTTTCCCGTCTTAACAACCTGGAAAACTCCACTGACAAAAAAATAACAGCTCTGTGAGGTCCGATCTCTGCTCCTATTACCCTCTAATTCTAAGCCAAGTAATTCTATTAAGTCCTTTCCAGTAATCTAGAGGCAAAGTCTAATCTCAATTTGGAAAACCATTTATAGGGTGTTTGACGCTAATGGTCATTTTTGTGCTCACCCTCACTGAATTCATGAAGAAGCTTCTGGTTGGCACTTTAGTCAGGCTGCCGAGTCCTGTGCGCATTGGATGTATTCAACCACCTGTGCTGCGAGGAGTCAGGACATGCCACACGGAGAGACCTGCGCACCAGCGCCCACACCTCAAGGCTTTCCCCACCAATCCTTGACTCCTCAGGTCTGTGCAGTCTGGCAGTCTCAGCCAGCCGGCAATAAATTTATACCAGGAAAGTTATGTATGTATGTTTGTACATCTGAATGTATGTATATATGTACCATTTATTTCTTTGGATAGCTTCTTTCTGGTCTCCAACCCACCTTTCTTGATGCTGGCAAGATCACTCTTTCCCTCCCAAGATTTTTTTTTTCTTGTGCTTCTTCCACTTTTAATCAATTACTAGGCTAGAGGAAGAAGCTTTTGATTTACTCTTGTCATTTCTCTAAAAGTTTTGTGTTTTGGTGGGTTCCCTGACCCTTCAACGTATGTGAAATGTGCCTTTATTCTTTTCTAGACTCTTCATGTATTTATTTAGCTAATATATTCATGGAGCCCTTAATGCACCAAGCACTGTGCTGGATACCAGCAGAGTGCAAGAATTCCATGTACACAAATAATTAACATAAAGACCAGAAAACACTGAAATTATAAACTCACAAACTTCAGTTGGAGGGGCATCCTGGTATGTCAAACCAGGTGGCTGAGGTTCTAAATTAGGATCTGCCTTTAAAAATCCATTTGTATTTTTATTTTTCTTATAAAAAAATAGGAAACAGAACTGAATGAGTAATGTTCCTTCCAGCTCTACAATTATAAATTTAGAAATCTGTTCAACATCTCTTAAACCTGCCCATGTTCCATTACAAGGAAAAATACCTAATTTGTATTTATCCTATCTCATATTTCTTCAATAGACTCTTAATATCCACTATCAATGTTTTCTCCATTCCACCTTTCTAATAAAATCTTCTACAATTTACCTCTTATACATAACCTAATTTCCAGGCCAATTTAACCCTTAACTGCATCCTAAATCATCCTACATTCTCCCATCCAAATGTCTTTGCTACCACTGTTCTTTCAATCTGACGTGTCTTTTGTTACCATCTCGATCAAAAAGCTTCTCTGTGCGACTTTCTTTGTACGAAGGAAAGAAGGGAAAGAAGGAAGGAAGGAAGATAAGGAAGGAAGGAAGAGAGACAGAGAAAGAAAGAAGGAGAGAGAGAAAGAGAGGAAGGGTGGGAGGGAGGAGAGGGAAAGGAAGGGAAGAAGGGACTGCAAGGAGGGGAAAGATGGTTGGTGGTGTAAAGGCCCTTCACCAGCCGTCAACATCCTTCTATTGATGGAATAAGGCACTCGCTCACTGCCATAGGTGACAGGAAAGGCCACTGGGCTCTTGGGCAATTGATCAAACAGCAGGAATACTCCTCTCAGCATTTTCACATGGAAGCTGCTCCACCTTTAAGAAGTGTGTTTCACGGTCTCATCTTCTCAACCGGTATATTATAACAAATACACAATTACCAGAAACATGGAATATTGGATCAAACTCTATCTCCTGTCAGAAAGTAGCAGAGTGGGGGCTTTTCCTCCCCACCCACATTCATGAGGTGGCCCTATGCCTTGATAAATGGTTCCTTTGTATCATGGAAGAGCTTTCTTTCAGTGTTACCTCAGTCCTCAACTGGTTCTTAACACTTTGGCCAGTGCTCTCCTTTGTCTTCTTCTTCAGCAATTTACAGTGAAATTTATGCTTTATGACACATCTATAGTATACTCTAATACAAATAACTTCCTACTTTATAACTTTCACTTATAGCAACTTGTTCTCATAAACAATGTTTCTAATACTCAAGATAATGCTGTAAGCAGTAAAAAGCATGTATACATGGTGGTGGGGTGCATGCAGTAAGAGTAATAACACAGACACCTGCCATCATGTGATGGGTCTGCCTTTCCTACAAAACAGAGAATACAGGTAAGTTAGGCCCAGGTTTCCCAGACCTCACAAACCCTTGGAAAATGCAATAATAAAATCTGATTTAAAACCCCTGTCAACAGAAAGACTGTAAAACCCCTCCTACCCCTCACTCCTCCATCCTTTCCTTTCTCTTCAATTCTTATCTCACAGGTCCTATGCATAGCTAGTAAAGAATGGCTGCAGAATTAATATTCCTAGGGAGAATGTACTATGTGCAAGCCTAAAACAATGCAATGTTAAGTTCTTTGGCACCAAATTGAATCATCATCCTGACCCAGACAAAGTCAGTGAAAATTCACCTCCCCATGTAGGAATGGCCATTTTACACATTGCTTGCTTGAGAATTTCAGCACTAGGGCTATCCCGGGAAATCCAGTCATTCTTCATACAAAAGTATCCCTGAAGGATCAGAAAGCAACAAGGGTCCATATTGTCTGACCATAATACCCTTTGGAATTCTTCCTAGGTAGTACAATAATTGTACATATGAAAGGAAGAAATGGTTTTATTGGGTCATCACTGACCTGCATCTCTCAAAGAGCCAAATGATTCTTACTGACAGCACAGCCTATTAAGCACCCAACAACCATCTATAAGGCAACCCAACTGACCCCCATCTTTCACTGCTATGCAAATATGACCCTTCTTTGTCTTAGTACTTACTCAGTCCATTTCAGAATTTCCTAGGGGAGTCAAAAACAAAGGCATCTTTAAGATGGGAAATAAGAAGAGAGTACCTTTCTCTTGGTACACCTACTTCTGAAATTCTTCATGTTGTTCTGAAAGATCCAGAAAAGGCATATAAGATTTGTAAGAAAATGGACAGCTCCTCTATGTCAGTTTACAAAGATCTGAAGTGCAAGAACTGACAACATATTGTTGAAATCAGTTATGTTTTTTATTATATGTTATATTAGTTTATCCATTATAGTTTACCACATAGTTTCAGTATGTTAAGTTACTGCTTTTCACAGCCTATGTAGACAACATCATTCATCTCTATTTCTCAGAGGTGGAAACAAAATCAGAGAAGTTAAATGAGTTTATCATATTTATCTAGATACATGTTGGTGGAGCCAAATTTAGGAGGCCTCCTAATTCTTAAGCCTGCCTCCATTTCACTACAAATCTTTTTCTGCAAAAGGTTTGGAGTAGTGGAAGGAAAAGGGTGCATGACATTGCCGACATATCAGAATTGGAAAAGACAGAGTCGAGAGACATGTAAAACTTGAAAGAAGTATTGTTAAGGTGAGTTAGGTAGTTATTAAGGCAGTTAGCAAACCCCTCACACAGACAAATTCTGCAATCTGAATTAGAATCCCAGCTTCCCCACTTATTGTAAGTGGGTTCTAAGGCAAATAACATCCCCCAAAGTCTCAGTGTGACCATCTGTAAAATGGGGTTATCAGAGCATCACCCCACTCAAGGTTGCTGTGTTGATACAATGAAACAATGCACGTGAAGCACAGAGCATGGCAAAGCATTACATGTTTTATACATTTTCCACAATTGTCATTGGTATCTCTCAAGGTGCAAACCAGCTAGAAAATTGAAAATATCTCAAAAGTGGTTGATATGAATTCATAGATAACAGATCTAAAGGTGTTCTTAAAAAGAGTTCAGAGTATTTGGAAAACATTCTTAACTCCTTAACCCCAAGGAGACAGGCCAGGGGTTTCCACAACCTCTCCTTTTATGCCTTTCTAGAATAAATTCCAGGTGGATGAAACATGGAGCTTAATATATGTATTTATAGAAATTTCTGTGCCTTGGCTAATACATCCTTAAGACTATTGACTTCTGGAGGGCAAGGACCAAGTCATTTTTAGATCATCTAAAATGCTCCCAAAGACCATTACACGGTTCTGCACTCAATGAAATAATTTTAATCCCTTATTTATTGATGGAAAAACATGAGGCATTTGGAAAGTTTTGCCAACAGCAATTGATTGTGAAAAACAACAATTGAACTCCATCAAGCAAAGTCAACGGCAGGCAGCAACCAAGGAAATAGCACTGAGAAAATGGGGAACTGAGGCAGCAATTTCCCGGTATAGAAAGTACCCAGAGAAGAGTATTTATTCTGTAATTTCACAGTAAGCGATCCATTTGATCTTCTTGATGACGCTGAAAGTTAGGGTAATATTTTTACATATGAGAACTCTGAGACTCAGAGAGAGAAAATGGCTGGCTAGGAGGCAGACAGTTAATAAATTAATATTAAATGGTAAAGCCAAAACCTTGAATTAAAAAAAACAAGCAAACAGTGTTTGGGGAAATTAACCTGTTTCAAATTTCTGTGTGTAAAGGCAGCTATATTGATGGTGATTTTCTGGCACTTTTCTGTAACTATCAAAATAATACTTTTATACTACAGGTGAGTTTTGTTTTTTAACAGAACTACAGTTGCTAAGATATAATGTACGATAACTTTGTGACATTGTACTGAAAGTCTGACCCCATAGCCTGAAATGTTCAAATACACACACACACACACACACACATAGAGAGAGAGAGAGAGAGAGAAAGAGCGAGACACTATATTCTCCTCTAATATCACTCAGTCCACTATTAACCTGGGACAAATCAGATCATGTAACAAAATAATGCTGTGCAAGACCTAGGCATCCCCCAGCAGTGAGGAATCCTGAGAACCTTCCCTTCTCCTCTGTCCTCAGAAATCTGTCCCATCTCTGAGCAATGCCCCACTCAGTGCCAGACCATGAACTCCCACCCAGCAATGCTATCTGAGCTCCCCTCTAATCTTATCTGATGTGCCCAGTTGCCCAAAAGCCCCTTAAAATCAGGTGCAGTTTCGTCTCCCTGGACTTCAGCAAGAACAGGTGCTTGGCAAATATTTACTGATGAATGTATTGGGGCTGGGGAATTGCAATGCAATTTAATAACTGTCTGAGGGTAAACATGAAAGATTCTCTAGAAATACAAATAAAGAAAAATTATTTCTGTCTAGAGGAATCAGACTAGACATTATAACATGACATTCAAAGTGGGCCCTGAAGGATGAGTGGTTCACTACAGAAATAAGACAGGTAAGCAGAGGGCTAGACGGAAGTTTAGTGGTGATGTAGTCCAGTAATACTTTTGGTACTGTAAAATCCCTCCATAATTTGAAAAAAGGACTCAAAATTTTCAATCACATAAAATGTCTAGGCTGATTACTGTAAAGTTAATGAAATGACAAGTGTGGCATTTCATTTGGTGGCATAACCTGGATCTAGTTAGATCCCAGTAATGGGTTAGTGCCACCTGATGGTAGGTATCTATTCTAGATTAATATTGATGAGGACTATTCAGGGCTTCAGGGTTGGCTGGGACTTCTACAATTGCTGTAGCAATTCCAGGAATCATTTAATGAAATGGCACCTGTTCTGTAGGCCTGGTCAGGAGAGATTGGGCTCTGAGAATACAGGCCTGCTTTCCTGGATGGGCTGCCTGCTATTTCCCTACTAAACCTCCCTTTCCTGTTCACATCCCAAAGAGCTCTCCTTTCCCTACCCTCCTAAGAAGATAACAAATTTAGCCATCCCCTTTTGAAGAAGAGAAAGAACAAAGGGGCCAATTGTCAAGCACACTATATTAGAATTCCTATTATCGTGGGCTCATTATCACAGGATTTTACTACATTTGACTCCCTCTTACAGCCTCTAAGAGATCAATCAACTTATGCTGTATACACCAGTTGCAAAGCAACCCATTCCATTAGTGGATGCTTTTAATTTGTGGAAAGTCATGGCCCAGACACTACTCTATTTTAACATACATACATTAATACTAGCTCTGTGATCATTCAGAAGGATCCTGTGCCCTTCAAATATTGGAAAACAGCACACATTTGCGAAGTTTTCCCTTTCACAGACTTGTGAAATCAATCACTTGTCTGCATTGCTTCCTGTTGTATCCCAAAAGCCATGGGAAGTGCCTAGAACATTGTAGGTACTCAGTAAAGATGTACTGAATGAGTATTTGAATGAATGAATGATTCCAAATGTTTTTGCCCTATGACAGGCATGCCCTCATTTGTCTCTGTTTCTCTTCAAATGTGGCACTCAAAATAGAATGTAGAACTCCAGGTATTGTCCAGCAAGCACAGAGAACCAGATTGATCACTACTCTCATCCTGGATATGAAACATCTGTGAATGCAACCTAAGACTGACTTCTCTTTTTGAACAATCCTATTACTATGGATTCATATCAAGTATATAGTCAGTGAAGACCCCCCTGAGATTTTTTTTCACAGATCTACTGTTAAGCTACATCTCCCCCAATTGAGTTTTCATACTGAAGTGCAAGACCTCACATTACTCCCTGTAAATTTCATCTTATTGGATTTAGGCCATTACACCAGCATCTAAAGACCTCTTTGAGCCTTGATTCTGACCTTCGACATATTTGATATTCGGCCTAGCTTTGTGCCGCTTACAAATTTGATCAGTATTCTCTCACTGTCGTCATACAAGTCTTCAGTAAGTGGCTGGACAAAATCCTGGGCAGAGCCCTAAGACTTGCTTCAAGAGACTTTCCTCCAGATTAATAGTCATTTATCTTGCAGCTGCATTATTGCCTGAGTCCACATGGGAGGTCGTAAGAAAAAGAAATAATGTACTGTTAGAGTTTAGACAGACCTACTGTGTAACCCCAGCTTACCACTTATTAATTGTGTTCCTTTTGAGAAGAGATAAGGAAAAAACAATGCATTATGCATTTATGGTCATATGTCAGACATTGGACATTGGTATAGAGTTTCGTACCCATAAGCTCATGTCATCATTAGAGCAACTCATATGAATATAATTATCACCATTTTACAGTTGTGAAAATTGTTGTTTCCAAAGGTAAACGCAAACTGCTTAAGTAGGAGTCAGCAAAGCCAACATTAGAATCCAGGTCTTCCTCAATTTAAAGCCCATGTTTTTCAACTAAATGTGTTCCATATAAATCTAATTTTATAGGACAGAAAGTCTAGAAAACTTAGCAATGGAGGACCAGTAGACACCACTCCAGCATAATCTTATACTAAACCTGGACATCTCAGACTTTTGGGCCTTTCTAAGGTTTCTTAAGCATTTTAAATAGAAATAAATTCTGATTTTAAAAAAAACGGGAAATTAATCATCTTACCCAGAGACACAAGGTGGTTGGTAACAAAGCCCACTGGGCAAAAATCTAGTGAGAATCAGACCTATATCTTCTTTCACCTCTGCATGCTTCAGGATAGGAAAATGCCTGCTGTACCTTAGGCAGAGACCAAGATCAATCAATAAATACTTGGCAGGCATATTCTTTGTACAAGTTTTTTCTTATGAGTTTCTGAGAGCACACAGAGAAAAATAAGATACGGACTCTTCCCTCAATATGTTCACATTCTAAATGGAAGAGCTTCAGGATTTGATTCCATCCCATCCCATCCGCACAATTCAACACCCTTGTATTAATGGCCTACCGCAGGTAAGACAGAATGGAATACATAGGTGTAAGTAAGAGATAACTCCTGTGGACAGATGGCTTATGCCCCAGTGCAGTGCAAAAGCTAAGCAAACACATAGGACAAGGTATCATCATATACTAGGGCCCCAAGAGATACATGCAAAGTGTTCCAGGGACTCAAGGAAGAATGAGAGACCTTCATAAGATCTAGCATGATGCCGGCTCTGTTGGTATTCATGCAAAAGGGAAGTTTTCACAGTAACAAAAACATTAGTTCAGAATAGGAAATACTTTTGACCTGCAAAATAAAGAAAAAACTACAGTGGGAAAATTAAGCTTCATTTTGATCTTGAGAAATGGATAAAATTTGGCTATACGGTAAGTCTATTTTAAGGCCCTTCATCTACACTGTCTGATATGATAGCCAATGGCTGTATGGCTGATTAAGCACTTGAGATGTGGCTAGTTAAAACTGAGCTTACTACAAGTGTAAAATGCTTACCAAATTTAGATGACTTAGAACAAAGAAAAGAATACAAAATATCCGATTAGCAATTTTCTTTATCACTTAACATGTTGAAATGATATTATTTTGGATGTACTGGGTTAAATAGAATATGTTATTAAAATTAATTTTTACTGGTTCCTTTTTTTTAATGTATCTACTAGAAAATGTTAAGTCTTATGTGTGGTTTACATTCCATTTCTGTCATACAGCACCAGCGCTGAGAGTGTCTGGCACAGAGAAGATGCTCACTACATGTGTATTGAACCATACTGACACTGAGTGATAGGAAGGCTATTCCAAGAAATGCAAACAACAAAAGCGGCGCCACGGAATCAGAAAACTAAGGCACACCCCAGGGACAGGAAAATAAAAAGATATAGTGTGATGGTGCTTTGGAACAAAGATAAGCTATGAATGCACCATTTTTTGCTTTTATGTTTGTATAGAGATTGCCTGACTCCTTTCTTCAGCTACTATCTGGGGCTCATTAATTGGAGAAAATAACCACCTTAAATGATAGCAAAAGAATTTCTCTTAAAACAAGCATTTACATCCAATTTAGTATATCCAAAGAGGACAGGGAGTTCTGGTTTTACATGGGCTTGCTTTGTGGCATCAGCTAGGTCACTTAACCTCTTAGATCATCTCTTCTACAAAATAAGGGAGTCATACTAAGGTCCCTGCATTTCTACTGTGGAAGGGTGAGAGATAAGGGAAACAGTCTATGGGAACAAAAGCAATAAGTTACACTGTAGTTTCTGCAGATGGGTGTTTTTCCTTCCTCTAATCTTGTTGCTGTTAGGCTTGAACTAGCTCAGAACTCCAAAAAATCCTCTGTTCTACTTGTGGCCCATTTTAGAAGAAAACATAAGAGAAGAATATTAGCCAGCTTAGCACACTGCCAGTCATCACAGTATGTAAGAAAAAAGCCCAGGAGTTGATAAAAAATACATTCACTGTAAGTTCCCCCATGAAAATGTGATAAATTGTTGCAAATATTATTTGATTCTGTCCAAAGTAATACCTCATGCAGGGTTAGCTAATAATATTTGTACTTCATGTCACAAAGTGATCATGAGTCAAGATGACCAAAACTTGAATTACAGCTATATCTTGTTCTAAAGATACTGACTGTTGTCTCCATTAGAATGAGATGGCAAGCTGAGCTAGAAATACAAAATAATTTAATTAATGGAACTCGTGTTAGCAACACATGTGCAGTATTAGAAGACTCAGTTGGACTGTCAGGAAATATGTTGGTCAAGAATTCTCGTGGTTACCAGTGACAGAAACCCAGTTCAAATAATTTAAGCTAAAGAGGGATTCATTTAACCGGGAGGATCAGAGATGGAGCTAATTTATCATCTCTCCCTTTGTTCAACTCACATCTTAGCATCTCTCTGCACATTGGCCTCATTCTCTATGACTTCAGACACTCCTGCTCCATGTACTGAGAACAGGAGGGATGAAGGCCACTGCAAGTTCCAGCCTTGCATCATTCCAGCTTTCCTATTCAAGAGAAAGAGATAACATTTTTCCTTATGTAAAATTCCAAGGAAGAACTCTGATTGGCTGGTTTTGGCTAATAAGCCACTTATATACCAGATACTATGATTGTTGAGGCCTAATAACATGCTTAACCTATAACCAAAAGCTTGAGATATTGTGTTTGGCAAACCCGAAAGAATCACATGGTCAGTTAGTCAAAGGAAGGGACCTATTCATACCAGAAGAAAGAGGAAAGGTAGGCCGAACGAAAAAAAAAAAAGAAAGTCCAGTACAGGAAGAAGCCATTGCCCCTGCATGTGACCATTTCTCACAAATGATAAAAATTCATTTCACTCTACTTAGGAATCTTCTGGTTATCCCTTTGCCCCTGACAATAGTAGTAGATGTCACGCAAAACTTCAGCTTTCTTCTGGCAATGATTAATGCCTACAGGCTCAGAGCACCATGATAACAAAGAAGAGTAACAGAGCAGGGAGCAAATAAGCCTCTGCTGTTGAGCCAGTTCATCATGCCTGACAGTGCCTGACATCAGTGGGGCCCTGTCTTACTCAGACCTCATCAGCTCCAGAACCTGATTGCTTTTTGGACCTGTGGCTTCCTGCCTTAACCCTCCTTGAACGCTACCTCTTTCAGTCACGACTTTTGGTACTTTTCTATTCCCTCAAGTCAACCAGTCTCCAAGGCTGTCTCTACCTTCATATGACCCTTGAGCTTCTCATGCATAATTTTCAATGCATTTGCTTCTTTGTGTTCTTATGTGTGTCCCTCCCTAAATTCCAGCTCTGGCCCTTTACCATTAAGTTGTCCCCTATTTTATTCTCTAATCAAATTGAATATATTTGGTGCTGTAAAAACCAAAATAATCTGGCTTTCAGTCATACATTAATTTATGAAGTCAGGGGTAGTTCTGTAAAAAAACACAAAAGCAGGTAGCATAAACGATAGTTTCCCCAACAAGAGAGGTATTTCTGACACTGCTTGCCAAAACTCACATTCCTGCCATTAGAATTTGATGCCATTATTTTATCATATTCTTGCTTTGTCTTCTGTTAAAATGGCAACTTTCAGTTGGAATTAGTTTATCAATCCTCTGCAAGGTAGGATTTGATAAGGACATTTGGAAAAGAGCATAAAAGCTCCAACTAACCAAAAAGAAGACCAAGAGATGCCATCCTGGAGGTCAAAGGCATAGGCCCACACACATTAAAGAGAGCTTCTGTCTCTGGTATTGCATTTCCTCAGCACATACATTTCTGTTTCTGATGTCCCTGTACTCCTGTGACCCATCTGCTGTTCTCTTTTTGCCCTACTGGGACTTCTTGACCCCGTCCTAATCTTCTTTAAAGCAGATGTCCCTTTTATATCAGATCTGGCAATGCTTTGAAACATGTGCTTATAGCAGCTTAGGCCAAACAGGAGAAAGGTGAGGCTACTGAAAGGCCAGATTAGATGAGACCCGAAAGAGATCGGCATCAGCACAGTGGTGACAAGCTAATGGGGTTGGCAGAGCTGTAACCGGCAGACCGCCAGCATCTTACCCTCCAGAAAAGGAATCATGGTTTGCTAGGTGATTCTAAATGTTGATAACAGCTCCAGGCCCAGAGAAATGAAGGGCACAGGTTAGGCAAGATTGTCAGTTCCTCTGGCCCTTCATTAGGATGGCATGCGTTATTAGGGTTTGTGGTTGCTTGTTGGCTTGCCTGTTTGCTTGCTGTTTCTCTCTCTTTCTCTCTCCCTTTTTTTTTTTCTGAAGATGTGTCCTACATGGGTCTCGGTGCGTTTGTGGATGATATTCACCGTCGCTATCACCCTTTGCATCATCTGAAAATGTCTAGATGAGCTGAAGGCAGCAATGAACAACCAGGCAGCCAGCTCTCAGAAAGATGAATCAAACCACGGCGATCTGATAGGAAGACTTGTGAGATCCATGTTTTTCACCCAAAGGGTAAGAGTTATTATATCTTCTGAAATCGTCAGTGTGATAAAGTAACCAATTGGAAGACACACTATTCATGCTTCACCCAAATGCACTGACTGGGTAAACAAAGAATCATGGCTCTTCCCAGCAACCATAAATTTAAAGTTAGTATTTCAGGTCTATATCTAAAGAATGACAGAACATCATCTTTCCTGATTCATCCAGCAAGAATGCATTATTCTTTTCCTCCCTATCTAATCAGGAACACTTCTACCATATTCATTTTTCTTTATAAGTCAAAAAAGCACAGATGAGATTTAGGCCTTCTCTTTTACACCCCTCTTGACTTGGGGTGGGTGTGGAGGATGGGGGAAGGAAGCGGGCTACATTAAGAGCAAAACCTCAGACTCTGTCCCGACCGAACAGCAAGGTACCCTTGTTTTTGCTGGATTCAGTTTCAAATGTTATACACAAGTGCCATCTAGCGATCAACAGTACATTAACATGGCTCTGTAGGAAAGGAGGAAAGACTGGAAGCCTTTGATGAACAACTGAACCAACGTGTTTTTATCTTCTTAAACAGGATGATTTTTCCGTATTTGCCTTCTTTTTATAGAGGAAATTATCTATTCCGTCTGTTCCTCTTTGGTTGAGATAGAAGTATCTTAGCTCATTTTTTTGTCAAAGTATGCTTAAAGCCATAAAGTACAGGCTGGGGGTTAGTCACAAGGAAACGCAGTGAGAATGTCTTCTCTGTCAGCAGTCACCACTCTGTTAAATAAAATCGAGGTGCTTCAACTGACTCTGTATCCTAGCAAACACTTTAGGGTTGAGTGGTGGCTGGAATGAAAGAGAAAAGTAAGAAATGGGGCTAAAGAAAACCACCTTCGGTGATTCTCTATTTGCATAAAGGATGACAGCAGAAGTTCCCACCCCAAAATCAAAATCTCTAAGGTCTGACTCAAATTCACTTTTCTATCCTCTTTCTCCTCTGTGCCCTGGTATAATGTTTTATCTCCATGTTAGCCTAGCCATTAACTTCCAAAATATATATTTTTTTAGCCCTTTTTCATTTTTTTTACTATTATCCCTTCTCCCCAGTCTGTGATATTCTTCCCCTCACTTCCTCGCTCATTCAACCCTACCCATCCTTCACGTCATATATCACTGTATCATATGATACTATAGAGGGATATCACAATGGAACTGTTTTTATTTTTTTTGATTGAGACCTGTATCAATTCCTTATTGCTGCATAGCAAATCACCCCAAAACTCAGTGTTTTTAAACTGCAAGCATTAATGATCACTCACAAGTCTGAGTTAGCAAGGTAGTTCCAGTTTCAGCTAGGCTTACTCATGCGTCTGTGGTCAGCGGTGGATCATGTGGGCAGCTCTTCTATTCTTGGTCCAGCTCTCTCCCATATATGTTGGCATGACATAATGAGATATATTTAGGTTCTGCTCTAGGTTCCTGACACAGAGCTTCTAAAACCCTTGAAACTACCTAAGTGCTATGAGTCCTAGGAGCATCACTGGTTCTAATATGTGGTCTTTGACCTTGGTTCCTGATACAGAACTCTTAAACCCCTTGTAATTTTCTGGGTGATAGAAGTCTTTTATTCTAAGGACACAATTTTCATCTCACTCTTAGATAGCTTCAGGATATGGGCTGGTCACGAGAAAGACCAAGCCATGATTAGAAGCTTGGAGCTTTCAGTCCCAGCCCCGTCCTCAAGAGATGGGAAAGGGGCTGGAGGTTAAATTAATAATCATTCATGCCTACATGATGAAGCTGCCATAAAAATACCTGAACTACAAGATTTGGAGAGCTTTTGAGTTGATGAATACATCTACATGCTGGAGAGGTGGCAATACCCTACCTCCATAGAGACAGAGGCTTGTGTACTCAGGACCCTTCTAGACTTACCCCCTATGTGCCTCTTTATTTGGCTGTTCATCTATATCCTTTATAATAAACTAGGAAATGTAAATAATTGTTTTCCTGCATTCCGTGAGTCTTTAAAGCAAATAATCAAACCTGAGGGTTGTAGAAACTCTCAATTTATAGGTAGTTGATAAGAAGTACAGGTGACAACCTGGGACTTCCAACTGGTGTCAGAAGGTTGGAGAAGAGGCATCTTGCAGGGCTGAACCCTTAACCTGTGGGGTCTGCACTAACTCTAGGCACTAATGTCATAACCAAATTGTAGGACATTCCATGGTTATTCAGAGAATTGCAGAATTGATTGATGTGGGGAAGACTCCCACATATTTGATGTCATAAATATTGTGAGTATAGGAAAACAGTTTCCTAGTTAATCAGTTAGCTGGCTGTAGGCTGGCCTACGAGGGCCACCGCTGGGACAGTGAGGCTCTTCTCCTTGTGTTGGTCCATGCTCTAGTAGGCTAGCCTACTGGAATTGTGTGCATGGTGGTACAAGGTACCCAGAGAGAACAGAACCACTCAAGACTTGTTGAGGGGCACTCTGCTAGCTCCAAGTGCAACCATCGGGCCAAAGCAAATCACAAGATCAGTTCAGATTATAAAGAAATAACCTCTACCTTCTGATAAGATGAACTACAAAGTCACTTTGCACAGGATATAGATACCAGGAGAAGTGAAGAAAAATGGCCATTTTAGCAATCAATCTGCCTCAAGACCCCCATACATGCTACATTTCACAATGATGTGAGAGCCCCTCTGTAGAATTTTAGAAGGACCATCTGGAACTGATTTTGTAGTTCTTAAACACTCATTCTCATCAGTAGTTGAAGATCAGATGAAGTACTGTGCTTTGAATATAACTAACACACTCCAGAGGGAGTGTTAACTAACACACAGCACGATAAAGGGTAAGGAGTACCTGCCCTTAAACTGAAGTCTACAAAGAGGTATTCAGTGAGACCTCTTAAAGACTTGAGATGTGTCTCCTAAAATCCAGGCATGCTGTGAATCGGTGTCTGACTCAGCCTGGATAAGGTAAGGGCAGCTAGATAAATCATGGTGGTTTGTGAAAGTATTGCACTGCTACCAATGATGGATCACAGATGAAAGGCTTCCTGTGTATGTGAATAGATGTGAACCAAGAGTTTTAGAGAGATGATATGAAGTTGTCTTGGAATCCCATATCTAGAGGGCTGTGAAAACCTAATCCCTGAGAAGGACTCAAGCAAAAGGAAGCAGAATGATTACCATGGGATGTCTAGAAGTCAAGTGACCAGTTGGACAAGAAATGCAATTCCCCATTTTGAGGAACCTGTTGATCAAACATGCCTAGATTGGAAGGGGGAAGTGGTAGGGTTCTAACAATCCACAGAAGCAACTCCATGAGAGAAAGAATCAGTCTTTGTTATAGGAAACCCAGATCAAGGTTATACCACAAGTCAAGGAAGAATTTCCCTGCTACCACTGATTCTCCTTGTCCCCTCTCCAACCCCCAACCTACCATTACAATTCTTATTAAGAAACATGAACAAAGAAAAATGGGCAGTGGAGAAATAAGCCGAGCTACTTTCCAATTGCTCCTTTTATGTGTTGCAAGTTCAGTGTAATGACTTCCTTAAGTTTCCTCCTAGTGTAGCTGTCCCAGGGGCCTATTCAGCCAGTGTCCTCTTCCTTCTCTGGGTTGATTTGGCTTTTTCTTAAAGGAAAGCATAAAGTCTATCTAGAGCTAAAGAATCTAGATTAGAATTATAATTTACTTATGACCTTGAGTGCATCCCATAATCTCTCTGATTTCTTCCTTTTATTGTAAGTAAAATATGATAATAATACCTATATCCATGGTTATTGAAGTTGAGATGAGATAGTACAAATAAGATTTTTTTTAATATTTACAGTCTTAGAAACCAAATTTTAGAAATATTTATTAATCCATTTACAATAACAATAATAAACCCATTACATATTCACATAAGTAATATATTTGTAAGAAAAGTGACTGTATTTTCCAAAGCAAAATAATTTAGAGGGATAACTGGCATTGTTTTCCATTTTTTCAAATCTTTTTTAATGTCTGCCCTAGTAGAAGACAACTAGATTCTTATATCTGCTTCAACATTCAATATTTGCAAAGTGTGATTTTGGTCATAGTACATGAAGAATATTCGACCTCCAAAGGATGTAGTTGAAAGGTGGAAGAGTATTTTAGTAAAAATTTCACATAACCGTGAACATTTTTTAATACTCCACCAAAACTCAAAAAATGGTTATTTCTTTAAAGTTAGTTACAATGTGGAATCCAAAACCATATCAATGACTTTTCTACTCTGTTACATAAAAATCCATTGTTGTACTTTGAATGGATCATTTATCCATGCATTATTTTATAATATTACATTAGTCATTTGGAAAATACTGGCTCATTGAGTTATATAAATCACCCAAATGTTGACACATTTCATTATACAATATAAAAATAAATCACATTTGTTAATAATATACCACTGACATCATCAGAAAACTCTTCTAAGTATTGGGAAGCTATCATGGTCATGAGGAAGAGATATAGCGTCTGCACTGCCAATTTTTGCTTAAAACTCAAATGTTTCATATGGCTCATTGTTTTCTTGAAGTGACAGATTTACATTGTTCATTTTCAAAAAATATCTGCCAAATTCTTAAGTCTGAATAACCATAATTTGTCTGTCAGTGTTTGATTTCAAGCAAAATGGTGTCTCATGAAAAAAGCTGCTGGTTGAAGGATTTCAAAAGTGCTTTTCTGATAGGAAAGGGAGTGTCTGTAATGTTGGCTACACTGTCTATTCCTCTTGCCCAAGTTAGCAGTGGTGGCCTTCAATCATACATCTCAACAGGAATTTTATTTTGGCTTGAATCATCCAGAAAAGCCATACGAATAATGCCAAATTTAGTGAATCACCGAATTAGAAAATATTTAGACATCATTTAGTCCACTCCAAGAGAAAATTCTCTCTACAATATGTTTGACACAAGGTCATTCAGCTTCTGAGCAAGCATTTCCAGTGATGTGAATCTCAATAGTTTTCTAAGCAGCCTATTCTTCCATTCTTGGATAACTTCAATTATTATTCAGATCTTTGTCGTATTAAGCCAAAATGTTCTTTCCTTGGTTTCATGATGCAGAAGAGAATGAATATACTCTCTCTTCCATATGGCTAGCCCTCAAGCATTTATACTTTAAATTTCTCTGAGTTTTAAAGACCACTTTCATCCATACCCTTCCCTACAGCATACACACACACACACACACACACACACACACATCCCACCCCTCATGCTATTTCTTCTCTAGGGCATAAACTGTTCCTTTACTACTTGTCTTCAGATAACATAGTTTCTCAATGCCTGTCACCTGATCATCCTGGACCCTTTCTGTTCCCTCATTTGCCTCTTAAAAATAGCACCAGACTGAAAATTTAAAGATCTGAATTACATTTTTCTGGATCATAATTCATTTCCTTCTTGTACACTTGTAATGATGCAGCCTACAATTGTATTCACTTTTTTGTTTTTATCATATGTATTTGTCTTTCAGGAGCATCAGACTGTGGTCACATACTAAATTAGTCTTCAGACAAATTCCAACTTTTCTTCCTATATGAGCATTGTTAACTTTTTTAGCCTAAATAAAGGAATTTACATACTATACTGAGAAATTTTGCCCTGTAGGTTTAGACCCATTTAGAATGTTCTATACCACTTAAATTTTTAACAGTTTTAATTTTATACCCGTGGCAGAGAATACTTGCTGGCCACTAAAACCCAGTCCTGGGCACATGACTGCATTACACTTCCCAACCCCCTCTGCAGTTAGAAAAAGCTCTCAGACTGATTTCTAGTCCACTGAATGTGAGTTAAGAGTGTGTACTACTGTGAAAGACTTTCAGGCAGCAGTGTGCCTACTTCATTCTCTTCCCTGCTTCTACTCTTGAACCTGGACATGATAACCCACCTTAATTATACTGCTGACAAAAAATCTTTGGTTATGACTGAGCCATAGGCAGGAGGAGCCCAGTTCCCTGAATCATTGTGAGGGAAGAGCTGCCTTCTGAACTAGAATGCCTGCCCTGGAATTATCTGAGCAAGAAATAAAATATTCCTTAAGGCACTGAATCTGGAGTCTATTTATTATAACAGCTTAGCTAACATTACTGGTATAATATGCAGCATGTTAATGGAATATATAACTGAGATATGTGTCTTCATCCAAACTGATTGTTTTTCTGTGGTTAGAATAATAGACGGAAACATAATGCCTACTACTAAAATTAAGCCTTCCATATACCTATGCTTCATTTCAGCCCAAGAAGCTTATTTTACCTCCTAGAAGATAACCCAAGCCCCTGATTCTGCTCATATTATGCTTTCATCGTAAGTAGCCTCCTCTTTGAAGTCCTTTCCATCTTCCCCAGACAGTCAGTACCTCTCTCTGTTATGTTCCCACTGAAACCACATGACTTGTAATTCCATTAAAATTGTTTGCTGCTATCCCTTCATTAGACTGTGTGCTCCCAAGGACAGGGTCCACATTTTATTTATCTGTGTATTTCCAGTGCTGTGTCACAGTGCCTGACACATAGTGAATACTCAATAAATGCTTGAGAATGAATGAATAAATAGAGTTGAACCTATAGGAAAAGAAATCATTAGGAGAGAGTTGTTCTAACGTCACTAAGTTTTCACTAATGCCAAGTAAAAATTGAGTTCCTGAGTACAAATTTATATGAACAGAGTCTACTGGCTATCTAGAGAGTCTCTCTGGTCTTCCAAGATGTGTAAATCCTTTAATTTTTGCTTTGACTGTCTAGAAGTTATTCTGTCATAATCACCTACGATTAGTCAATGTTCCACATTGCAGTGAACAAGCCCCTGAAAGCCAGAGCATGTTTTTCAAACTTTGCACATTCTCTTAAGATGGAACCTACTGTCTCCTTAGATTGCTTACTTTTGGTTTGATTTTTTAAGACTATTCGTGATAGCCAGATGGTCCACAGTAGTTTCAGACAATTTATCACACTATTCAACTGTTGCATTAAATCTATTTCTTAAAAGAGAAGTATCATTGATTATTTTAACAGGAATAGAACAGAGCTCCAGACCTAGAAAGTAGACTAGATGTCAGCTTATTCCCTGCTCTTCAGAATCTTTATCTAGAACTTACCTGATTGGCTCAAACTCCAGTCAATGTCCTGTGGAAATCCAAAGCCCATATCAGATTTTCTCCAAATTCTTGGGAATATGGGGGTGAGTGGAATATGTTGTAATGATGACCTCCTGCTTGGACGTCATCTTCTCAGGTACTCCTCACCTTCTCAGGTACACACTGAGTCCCACACATCAACCCAGGTATGAAGCTATAGCCCTTTCTCAGTTCCCACTAAAAATCCCATGAGATCTTATCAATGATTTAGGGGAAGGGGAAGGGAGGCATATGTTATAGAACTGCAAACCACTTCAGAATGAATGTTAGCCTTCCTGGCAGTCCTGCTCTCTAAATTTTTTTCTAACTCGCAGTAGGAATTTTTTCCAACCGGCCACTTCACTTATGATGCCTCAGCTCTATGTCTTCTGACTGGCTCACCTCTTCTTCTTCCCTCTGATACATCTCTTCCTTCACCCATCTCAATTTCTTTCTTGCTAACTCAGAGCAATGTCATTTCACTTGTGGCTTGGGTTCCTGCAGACCTAGTGAAGATCTAACTTTTCTCTGAATCTTGTCCAAGGTACTTTCCTAAATAATGACATAATTTTTCTCAGTGGAATTCTGTCTCCAACTGTAAGGGAATAAGGCCGTAAGCCATTACAAACACATGCTGGGTGGGGAGAGACGGTTGATACCTGGACCTCAGTCATTTTGTACAGAGACTTGTCCAAGAATCTGCAGTACATCAGCTACAGAATACAGTCCCGCCTCTGAGCCCCCTGAGTCCCAGTTGATTCCTTGCCACAGGCCATACCACCAGCCCCTGCAGCATGGCATGAGTGCATTTCAGCCTATACCCCAACTCCAATCAACAGCCATCTACCCTCTCATGTCCCAGTTTGATAACAGTGCCCCTTTCTTGTTTCCTGTCTTCAAAGCCTGCCCATTACCTCTATCCATCTAACACTAGAACACTGGTATCCCAATGTATCTAAGATTAGAGTTACAATCCCAGATTTCAGTATTTTACTATTTCAGGGTATTGTGATATTTCCATGTTCTAAATTACTACATTTTGTTCATGCTTTCAAAATCTCAGATTTGTATGATTTAGATCTTGAGTTAAACCTTTAAAAAGTGTTCTGCTCATATCCTCCTCCTTTAAAATCCCTACACTGTATCTTCTTATTTTAATTCATGTTTCCTGAGTTACTAGGAAGGTTTGGCATGTTTTCTTATCTTTACTGGTCATTTGAATTCACTTAGGATTTGATCTTGATATCGTGTTAGACGTTGGGAGGAAAATAGGGACAAGCTAGGATAAAACTGAGGTTGATATATTATTTAATATTGTTAACCAGATAGGGGCAAGCCAAGATAAAACTGAGGTGGATATATAATTTAATGTTGTTAACCATTACTGGGGTAAAATTTCAATATGCAATATCCAAATAAGGTTGAGAGCATTAGACAATTAGCATTCATGTATATACTGAGATAGAATTATCCACATTTTGTCAATAAGACCAATATATAATATGGACTATATTTATGTATTCTTATTAGTTATACCATACCCACTTTATCTCAGAGTTGGATCTAAGAAGGGTTAATAATTGTTTCAACATGATATCAGTAAAGCTCCTCAAAAGGTTCAAAAATACACACACACACACACCTTCCAGATGTGTTGTCTTCATGTTCCAGGCACCTGGCTGTTTCTAAATAGCTGGGTTCATGGACTCCTGCAGGTAGGACATCTGGGTGATTGACTGTATTCTTCCCTGTACATCCAAAAGTTTTGGCAGCTAGCTGCAGACAGATTGAAATCTTTCCCTGAAACAAGCAGAAGTAGCCTCTGTTAGCTCAATATTGATAGGATCTGTGTAGTTTTTTTCCCCCAAGTCTCAGCTACTATCAAAGTATTATTTTCCAGCTGTTAAGTGCTGGTCTTTTATATTTCAACTCAAGAACAATTATATTCATGAAATGTGAAAAATATATTTAGTAAGATTTCAGTCCTAACAGAGGTGTTTAGATAACAGATAAAGTCACAAAATGGTTTATAGGGCAATGTACACATAAATACCAGACTTCTAGACATCTGAAATTTTCCCTCATGAATAGTCTGGGTTTTATGTATATAGGAAGAATAGGAGCTGGTCATCTATTGATTGATAATATTTAATTGATAATACTTAATATCAATATTAATACTGATAATATTAAATTAAATTTATGTTGCTTGAGACTTGTGTGTGTCCACTTATTCTAATGAACAGTGGAATACTAAATTAAGGAATTTTCTGAATAATGGAATAAACATGCAGTTTAAATTGATTTCAGATTGGCAATATCAATTACAAATAAGTTACTGAAATATACCTACGTAGTAAAATATATACACATGTCTTCCTTGCATATACATGTATTATTTAGCTGTATGGCTTGGTGGATAAGAACATCTGTTTTGTCAGTCAGGCTGTGTATTAATTTTGGCTCTACCATCTACTATCTACATGAACTTGGGCAAATTATTTAACCTCTCTGACTTTATAAAATGTGAATAACAGTTCAACCTGCATCATAGGTCATTGTATAAGAGTTAAATGAGATAATATGCATAAGGCATATGGGGTTACCTAGAACACAATAAACTCTCAATAAATCTAACAGGACTGTGTCTGTGAGTGTGAATGAACATGCATATGAGTGTGTGTATGCTTAAGATCTAAAAACAGGCTATATTTTTCTAGATAATGAAAAGCTTTTGTCATTGATTCTCTGAATTTTATCCTCAAAGCACGGTCATACAATTCACAGGTTATAAGAATACAGGAGGAAAAAAGCACACTTAAAGAATGGAAAGAAATTTTGTTCAGAAATAAAACATAACTGTTAGTGTTTATCTCTATAATGTTAACTTTCATCATTTCACTTCCCTGGTCTAAAATTTTCAGTGGAGTTTGGTCTAAAAAGTTCATGCTTGACCACTTACTTTGGGCCAGCCACTGTGTCCCCACCTAATAATGAGAATGGGAATCCTTGTCCTACCTGCCCCCATGGAACTGTTGTAAGGATAACAGGGGAAATTTTATTGGATACTTGCTGGTCTTGTCTGCCCAGATCCTTCTTCCCTTGGAGGAACTGTTCCCTTTCTCTATCTGCATGCTTCTTATGAGATTGTCCATCATGGGGACCTGCTTGCTACTCATCTCAGATCTGGACATGTGGTAGAGACCTAATCAGTTGTGGCACTCCATCCCCACATCCTCAACAACTGGTCCAAAGAAAGACATCCAATGAGAACTAGGAATAGCCTGTCCATGAATTTAGATATAAACACTCTTGATGAGAAAACATCCTCTTATTGGATCAGTATTTGTATGGAGGATGTGGGCTGGAGCTTTTGCAACCATCTCCCTGGACACATTGGGAAGCTGTCTATAATAGTAGAAAAAGAGGCAATCAGTAAAAAGAAGTAGATATGAGCAAAGAAAACAGAGCAATTCCATAGTAAAACCACTTTCCCAAGCTTGCTACAGATCTATAAGGCCTCACTTAAATTATTTCTCACTAGTCTGTATCATGCAGCCTCCAAGTTTATGCCTTTACTCACATGGCTCTATTGCCACTCCTCTCACACACACACACACTTTTAACACCTAAATCTCTTTTCCAGCTACATTTTCAAATCTTGGATCCTTCAATTTCTGGATTTCTTTTGTTATATCACCCCTTACTCATTTCTTCCTCCTCTGCAATTTTATCAAATATTACCATGTACTTCATATTTTGGTACTTAATGATATTCTATAATGATACTTTTGGATGCTTCACGTATCAGTATGGGTTTCTAATCCATATTAATTCTGTCTTCCAGTTCCAAGACTTCTTTTTTTTTTAATACCCCACAATCCCCTTCTCCCACCCCCTCCTTTGGTAACCACTAGTTCCTTCTTGGAGTCTCTGAGTCTGCTACTATTTTGTTCCTTCAGTTTTGCTTCCCAAGACTTCTTTTACTCTATGTAGAGTCAAGGCTGCTTGCTTGCCAGTTGTTCCCTAATTTTTGGGAAAATTCACAGCAAAATGAGCAGATCTTTGATAGTGCTTAGTGAACAAGTAAAAAAAGCAGAATGTTATACCAGCACCATTTATAGATTCTTAGACATACAGACAAATAAAACACACATCTTGTAAAAAATATAAACAAAGGTATATACTAAACAGAATAAAGTGAATGTGGAGAAGACATAATTATGGAAGTAGAATACAATGATGAAAGAGTTCTTGGCTGAACTCATTATGTGCTATAAACTGAGAGGGATGAAAACAAATCAACCCTTATTGTATCTGAGATTCTAAGTAAATTCATAAACTCATGTCAATATTCTGGTTCACAAGTGTTACAAGTTCCCTCAACAGTTCTGAGAATTGAAATCAGAGACCTCCTCAAGTATATGTTTTGTTACATATACTCTGTTTATCCAATGAAGCAAGAAGAATACATATGGAATGGATATCAAGCTTTAAAAAAATCAAATGTAAGAATATAGAGATAACAAAAGTCTAAAACATGTTATTAAAAAGGTTGGTAAGCAATTATTTTGTGTCCTTTTTAAAAGATAACTTGCTGCAAGGTTCATTTAAAATTGAGCACTCCAGTTCACTAAAAGCAAGTTTCAATTAAAATGTTTTTCTATTTACAAAAATTTAACTCACACCAATATTTCATAAGGATGGGAGCTCTATTTTTTTTGTTGTTGTTGAATCTCTGTTTTTCCAACTTCACATTTACATGTCTTAATAATGAATGGAGTATGCAGCATAAAATACAGACTAGAAAAGTATGAGAGTGTTTATTTTAGCAGTAAGAAAATACATTTTCCAAATATTTGTTGAAAGGGTTTTTTTGGGGGAGGTGGAGCATGTTTAATGCTGGAAACAGCAGAGGCCCTTGAGAGCAGAGACACATGGTGTCCTTTTTTGTGATTCCCGGATTTGCAGTCTGATCATAGTAGTGATCATACTAATGATGTTAATGACAGTAGTACTGTTGATGGCAAAAGTGGTCAAGACTGGCAAAATGAGAAATCTTATATTTGAAATGAGACTTTTTAAACTGCCATTTCTTCCTATTTCTTTTTCCTTTCCTCCATTGGCAATAATAGGTGGAAATTCACAAACAATTTTAAACTACATTGTGTTCCTTGATACAAGGGACTATGTCTTAAATCACTGGTTCTCAGCCAAGGTGTCATGACATACTCATTTGTTCATAACAGCTATGGAGTACTTTAAGATCAGTTTTAGTGTGTGATGTAATTAGAAATAAATAGGGAAATATTTTAAAATGTGATTTTTAATAAAAGTTTATCTGAGGCTTTACCATGAACAATGTCACTCTCACTCATTCTCTTCAGATTTTCTTTCTTTAGAGAGGAAAACATGAAGATGTAACTCCCATGTGGAAAATCATACATAAAGCCCTTCTGTTTTGTCCATTCCGCAGCCCCATGATGAAAACCTTCATGGATCCTCATTTTAAATGTCCCATCATCCCATAAACAAGGAAAGGTCTCAGAATTCAAGTCTGTCACATTGCACAATCTAAGTCTAACAATGTGCTTTTCAATGGCAAAATTGGCACAAAAATCTTTTGTCAAATTCTGGATCCTGTATTTTTGTTTGAAAAATATGGTCACCATGGAAATCTGCTAAAAATATAATGTTTGTTAATTACTATGTTAAAGAGAAACAGAACCATTATGGAGACTTTTAATCAGGCATTAATCAAGCATAAACCAGTAATACATGAAAACCCAGATAAATAGAAATTCTCTTTCATCAGAGCAATGTATTTAACTGATAATTTCAACATTTTCCATCTCCAAACTCTTTTTGTCTGTTAACAAAAAAAAAAAAAAAAGGAAAAACTGCAAAGGGCATCCAAGCTTCTAAGAATTTCTAAGACCAAAAAGGGAGACATTTGGTTATATTAGTACCTGCAATAGATTGCCAGTCATTTGCAGTGCACTGAATACAGAATTGCCGTTTTCAATTCACACTGGGGAGAGAGAATGGGAAACTTCTATAGGTAAAAAGGAAAATGTCACAGTCACACAATATACTAAAAATACAAAGTTGAGGGAGAAAAAATGTGGGAAGAAAAGGAGAAAAGGGGAAAAAAAGACTGTGGGTGTCAGAGCAAGACTGAAAGAGCACCGAGACTGAAGTGAGTTTTTAATTTTAAGAGGAGAAGGAATTAAATTCTCCACCAGAAAAATAAATCAAGGGAACTTTTATAGGGTGACTAATACATTAATAACCTACAGGAAGAGCTGAGCTCTCAGGTGAAGCCAGTTCAGGGACAAAAGGGCAAGCTCTCACTTTCTGAATACTGTCAAGCAATCTTCAATGAACTCACAGAGCAGAAATACAGAATACGGAATTCTTAGAGATGCTTGTCTGTGTCCAGAAAGTCTCTTCTGCACATTTCTATAAGGCCTTATTATTGACTAATGAGCTTGTCTGAATCATCTATTTGCTTTATTATTTACAAGCAAACATACAATTATGCCTGAGCTAATTTGAGATTCCAACTTTTCATTTTTAATGCAGCTTAGTTAATGCATAAAACCTTTCCATGTTCATGACAAAAAGGTTCCTCTTTATTCTTTTGCGCTGATGGTTTTTTCAAGGCGAGCTTCACTGGATGTCATTTTCTCTAGAAACTTTTTTCCCTCCTTCCATTACTGGAACAGTCTAATTACTGTATAATCAAAAAGAGAGGCGCACACAGCTGCCTGGCTTCACCACATCCACACAATGGTGCCGAATGCATCTTAACAGTCCAGTGAACTGTCAGCGGCAAAAGTAATTGGAAATTGGGGTCTATTTCTTCATGTACTAGTAGTGGGAGTTCTTCTTGTGCTTTGCTAATAGGCAAATCACTCTCAGGAGGTAGGGAGTCTATAGTTAGTTTATAAAGACTCTTTATAATGGTTTTTTTAAAAAATTAAGTTAAGACATTGCCTTACTCCCTCCTAAAAATTTTTTTCAATTACACATTAAATGACTTGGCATTTGAGGTAATGTTATCTAGTGTTAATTCACCTGTTAGGAAATTGCCTCTCTCTAGAACCTGGGGTTAATAGAGTGCAAAAGACCATTCTTATCAAGGGGTGGGAGAAAGGAGATTAATTTACACTATAAATTAAAACATAGAAAATGGAAAGAAAACAGACTCTGAGTTCTGGCCTCACTCCTGAAAAGCTATTATGTTTTGTTGGTTTTTCTGTTTTTAATTTGTTATTTTTATCCACTTTAGCAGGCCTCTAATCATTCCAAGCAGAACACACAGCATGGATGAAACTATACATGAAAGAATATGCTTCAGGAAGCAAAATTAATTGACAATGCAGGGAACATAAATGCTAAGTCCGTGGAGTTACAGCTCTGTGGCTTCTATTCACATCACAGTTGAATCATTTGTCTGTTTAATATTTGCAAAAGCACATTTGAAAAGGAAAACCATGAGGTGCTAAGTAGCCTTGTTGACAAGCATGAATCTTCTTTGTCATATTTCACCTTTAATAAAAATAGTGATGCTAACAATGATTAAACACATTTGTACCACATTCAGAACCAAGTGCAAAGCAATGTAGTTCAGAAGATGGCTTCCAACAAGTGAGCTTGAAAATAATTGTTTATGGGCCACTATGCTGCTCTTTGTGAAGACCTTTTATGAGAAATAAAGTCTCTGGTGAATTACTAATAAAAGAATAAATAAATAACTAAAGATCGATACATAAGTTATTTGTTTTCACTTCAGGAGACAGGCCTTTGTTCTCTACTTCACCCACTGCAACAACTAAAGGCAACTGCTGGTCTTGTCACATGGAAAGTTTTAAATCAGTTCTGGATGCTTACCTTTCACTTTCCTGCCTGCCAAGCCCTGGCATCCTCACGGGGTCTGGTACCTTTCTGGGAGCTCACCCCCAGATGCTCTCAAGTTAGAGCCTGGCACTTCCCTTCTCCCTCCCTGCCACTTACTTTTCCTGTTCCTTTTTCTCAGGACTCTAACATAGATAATCAAATACAAGAATTTGTCCTGACTGGCAAGTGACTAATACAAAAGTCAACTAAGTAATACTGTGATTGATAAAGCATCCACCACTTACAAGCTTGATGGCCTTTGGCATGTTGTTTAATTTTGTAAGCCTCAATTTCCTCATTTGTAAAACTAAGCGTAGTAACCCTATAAGGGTCTAAGGAAAATTCAGTGATATGATGCATATAAAACCCCTATCCCAGTGCCAAGCACATAGTAGATAGTAAATATTACAAGTGGGATTATTATCCCCACAGCCAAGCATAGTATCTGCCACATAATTAGAACTAAATACATGTTTGTTGAATTAGAATGAATGAATGAATGCATAAAGACAGATGAGGCCAGATTACCATCTGTACCTGAAATATCAGAACAAGTCAGTGACCAAGTAGCAATTGTTTTGTGCATAAAATATTATGCAAGCATCAATGTGGTTTCCACAAGAACATAACATTATAGGCTGGTTTAGTTTCCTCCTATGATAAAGCATAAATTATATAGATAAAAGTCAAATGTTTCACATTTTAAGTAAGGAATTACAGGCTATTACAAATATCATTTGCACCAGAGGAAAATGAAATTGTCCCCATGGCCACTACATGGGATTATCTGAATTAGAGTTAGTTAGAAATGACTCATTCAACACCTGACAACTTTAAATGGTAGCCCAAATGACATATATTTAGCATCCATTCTACTCAATCTACTTGTTGAAAACAATGACTAATTATTTTTTTTTAAATCAACACTGTAGTTAAGAAATTTTAATGTATCATAAAGTGTTAGAAGACAGAGGCAATATTTGAAATGTCCCTGATAAATTGGGAAAATTATCTTTAAAATAGTACAAAAATCAGTGTGGACAAGGGGATACATTTAGAGAAAATAAAATAGAAGGAACTGGATAACAGAAAAACCTCGGGGAGAAAAGGGGCTCTTAAAGGAAATGAATTTGGATTTGAATAAAAACTCCATCATTTCTTAGCTGTATAACTTTACACACATGACCCAGCTTCTCTAAACCTGTTTTCTTATCTTTAAAATGGAAATTATAATATATTTCTGCAAGTTTCTTATGAAAATTGGAATGATCAGTATTCCAGGCACAGAGTAGTCACTCAGTAAATAACAGCAGTGGAAGTACGGTGGTGGTGGTGACAGCTGTCGCAGCAGGGCAGGGCTGGCAGTAGGAGTAGATTAGTCTTGGGGGGGTCACATTTAACGACAGGCTAAATACAAAGCAGCAATTTCACACTGTCAGGGATAAAATGGTTTCCTGAAATGTATTTTTTAAGCATGTAATGGAAGGGGAAAAACAAACGGCCAATAAATATACCAAAACAAGTTCAATTTTACTAGTGATCAGGGAAATGCAAATTAAGTAATGAGATACCACTATGTGCACATCAGATTGGTAAAAACTAAAAAAGTTTGACAATGTCAAATACAAGTGAGAATGTGAAAACGAGCGCTATGGAGAAACACTTTGGAGAACAATTTGCAGGATCTAGTTAAAAAGCTGCAGGCTGTCCACCGCTCTCCAGTGGCATCTGTCTCTCCATTGGAGACACTCTCATATCTGAACATGAGGACAAATTTACAAACGTTGCTTACAATAGAAAAAAAAACCATAAATGTCTCTCCACAGGAGAATGAAGATATAAAAGTACTATGTTCACTAAATGGAATGTGATAGAACGTTTAAAATGAATGAATCGAAACTACACATACCAACATGAATATAAACCTTAAAAACAATGCTAAGATGAGGAAAGCATGTTGCTGAATGATGAAAAAAATATACGACTTTGTATTGGTTCTGAAAAAGTACAAAAATATGATCTGATACACTAGATTCAGAATGGTAGTTTTTCCTAGGTTGGGAATGAGAACCAAGTATTCGGTATAGAGTCAGCAATTTTTTATTTCTTTCAAAACAATCTGAAGTAAATATGACAAATAGATGAGATTTCTTAAACTTGGTATTATGTATGCAAGAAGGCCCCTATAATCATATCATGTAGACAAATCTCAGGTTTAGAGTCATCAGCTATAAAATGAAGTGACTTAACCAGCTAATCACCAAGTTCTCTTCCAGCTGAAATATTCTATAACTCTTTGGAAAAAAAGACTTAAATGGGGTGGGCCGGACAGTCAGGTTGTTCTCTCTGGCATAGGAAGAGGAAATCAGTTTGAATTTAAAGAGAAATACTAGAAAGCTACAGTAATCAAAACAATGTGGTACTGGCATAAGACTAAGCAGATCAATGGAATAGAATTGATAGTCAAGAAATAAACCCTTACATTTATGGTCAATTGATTTGCAACAAGGGTGCCAAGACCATTCAATGGAGAATTAATAGTATTTTCAACAAATGGCTTTAAGACAACTGACTATTCACACACAAAAGAATTGGATATTCACATGTAAATGAATGAAGTGGACCCTCGCACTGTAAACAAAAATTAACTCAAAATGTATCATAGACCTAAATATCAGAGCTAAAACTATAAAATTCTTACAAAAAGGAAAAAAACCCACAGCAATCTTTGTGACTTTGGATTAGGCAATGTTTTCTTAGATATGACACCAAAAGCATAAGAGACAAAAGAAAAATAGATGTTAGATTTCATCAAAATTAAAAACCTTTGTATTTCAAAGAACTTACCATCAAGAAGGTAAAAAGAGAACCCATGGAATGGGAGAAAATAATTTCCAATCATATGTCTAATAAGAAACTTGTGTCAAGAATATATAAAGAATTCTTATAATTCAAAGAGAAAGACAGAAAATCCAATTTTTTAATTGGCAAAGTATTTGAACAGACATTTCTCCATATACAAATAAGCAAATGATATACAAATGAATAGTAAATACGTGAAAAGATGTTCAATATCATTAGCCGTTAGAGAAATTCAAATAAAAACCACAATGAGATGGTACTCTAAGATGTTTATAATAAAAAAGATGAATGATATCACGTATTCACAAGAATGTGGAGAAATTGGAAATCACATGCATTCCTAGTGGAAATGTAAATTGGTGCAGTAGCTTTGGAAAACAGTTTAGAAATTCCTTAAAAATTTAAACAGAGTTACTGTGTGACACATTAATTCCACTCCTAGGTATATACCCAAAAGAACTGAAAGCATATGTCCACACAAAAACTCACACACAAATGTTCATAAAAGTATTATATATACTAGCCAAAGAGCAGCAATAAATCAAATGTTAAATCAACTGATGAATAACTAAACAAACGTGGTATAGCCATAAAATGGGATACTATGTGGCCTTAGAAAGGAATGAAGTACTGATACATGCTACAACATGGATAAACCTTGAAAACATGTTGAAGCCAAAAGGTCACATGTTGTATGATTCCATTTATATAAAATATCCAGAATAGGCAAACTCATAGAAATTCATAGATTAGTGATTTCCAAAGGATAAGGGAAAGACGAATGGAGAATGACTGCTACTAGGTACAGGTTCTTTTGAGATGATCAAAATGTATTTAAATTAGTGGTGATGGATGCACAATTCAGAATATACTAAAAACCACTGAGTTGTATACTTTAGAAGGGCAAATGCTATGGTAGGTGATTTATAGCTTAACAATGATGTTGTTTATTTGGGGCTAGGTTTTTCAAAGGTTATCTTAATTATCATAATTATTAGACGTATTAAAATTTCCTTAGAAGGTTCTAAGAAAATATGTGGAGCATTGTTTAGGAATTCCAGAAGAGAATGTATTATAAGCTGTATTGATGCCTTTAGACACTTCTTTATCTGAAGGCATGAGGTTGGTTCATAGAATTTTATGACATTTCTTCCAGTTTTATTCAATAATGAACCTAAGACTTCTGTTACCAAATATTGATTTTTCTTCTGTTTCTCTCTTGGGTTTTATTTCTAAATACAAAATATATTCTCTTTCTTATTAGATTTGAGGAAAACCCGTCATGGAAATAAAAATTCAGTGATGCTATATTCACCTGTTATCACTAAGGAAGTAATTGTTCCATATAGGTAAATATTACAAGACAAATGAAACTTATCTGCAGCCAATCCCCATATTGTTTTCCTTGCTCATACTTGACAGAAATATCTTTAAAAAGGCTTTATTTTCCTGACTTATGAAGTAGAGAATAGTGACCATACCCACCTTTTCTTCTTGAAATGAGGTCAGCATTTGAATGTCCATTCCCTGTAATACCTGACTATGTACTGTCTGGCTGTATTGCTTTTGAGTGTCCTATCCTTCCAGGCTGTCAACAGTCACTTGTCTCTGCAGAATGCCTTCCAGGAGGCTTTTCATAGATTTACAAAGGGATTATTTCACTTTTACCTAGACTTACCCCATGTTTCAACTGAACAAACTTTTTAACATCAGTCACTTTTAGAGGGGAGAAAATGGATCTTTTTACAGAGAGAAAATGAAAATAAAGGACAACAATTGCCCTGCACTTCCATAACTCACATCCCAGCTTGACTGATAGGTGGAAGGCTTTGAAGTCCTGCCATTCTTCCTTTAAGGATGGATGGATTATGGTGAACTCAGCGTTAAAACATAGATGAATCCCCATCTTTTCATTCCCTGTTGGAATGGGTACCAGGAGTTTATCCTCATAGTATGCGTACACTGCTACTCCCAGCAGCCTCATTCCGTAACCAGGACCCCTTCTCCCAACTTCTTTCCCTTCTCATTTACATCCTTTACCTAAATATGGTAAGGTAGGAGTGTGGGGAGAAGGGATTTCGGAGGATGGGGGTGTAAGAAGGATTCTTATATTGACTTATTTTCTTCTGAAACATAACAGGAGAATAGGGATTATCATAATATTAATTCTTAATCTTATTTAAAGATACAATTTAAATTGGCACATTCCTCTGGCTACATGATGTTGACAAAACAGGATTATTTTTTTATTCATGCACCATTTTTCATCTTTGAACCTTGAATATTAGCATGGTGTTGACTTCTATTTTTTGTAAAAGAAAAAATATGCATGCACACAAAATTTCTTCCCAACTGGCTGCCACCTGTTTTCCTTATTTTGTCTTCCCAACACTTCAGGGAGATAACCGCAAACAAAATTTTAATAGCCTTTGCATTTGCAAGGATAGAAAATAATCAGGTTGTTAAATGCTAGATTACAACAGATATTTTGGAATCTCAGGGTTCCTGATCACTTATTTCTTGGTCCACAGACATGTTACAGTACTGAGTATATCTGAAGTCTTGTTTCTAAATAAATGGGATATTATGTTCCAGAAATTATTTGAAAAAACAAATCTAATCTTAGTAATTAAGGTTTCTGTGTGTTCCAGATGGTACAGCTATTTTTTTTCAGGCACTGGTCCCTAAGTCATTATGTGGAAAAGAAGTCCTTGATAACCTTTATTAGAAATGTAGCACGAACAAGAAATAAAAATTTGTTAAGTGACTGATATTTCAAGGTAATTTAATACCACAATATAACTTACCAATCCAGAGGAATATAGGCTAGAGAGAAAACCTGTGTGAAAAGGATGTTCAGCTTTGAGCTTTGGCAAGAATGTCTGTTATTTGGAAAGAAAGGAAAGCATATTAGGCTAGGATATACACTTGAGCAAAAAGGATACGCAGAGATGTGAGATCCATGTGTTGAAAAGAGGAGAATGACAAATATAAAGAAAGTATTTCAAAAGTGGCTGGCCATATAGTACAGGAATAGACCCTACAGATCCTTTGAAAAGCAACACATTGCATAAGATACTTTAAGTGTAATAAGCTGATTTGAGCTAGCTTATGCAAAACAGGGGAGGTTATTAAAATGATATGGAGGGGTTTCAAGGAACCCAAACATGGGAACACCTCCAATGGTCAGAAAAGGTTGAGAACCAGCTCTGGGAAAGCTTGTATAAGTGCTTTCTCTGAATATCTCAGCTCTACTTATGTTGGCGTGTTTTCTTCATTCTTTCTCTCATTCACTCTGCAGGTTGGCTTCTCAGCTTCTATTTACTTATTACAGTGCCCATCACAGATTGATCATTTCTAGATTATAATACCATATCCCTGGAGAAATGGTCTTTGGGTACTGTACAGGTCAGATGTCCCCCACAAGCCCAATCAGCTATTGTCCAGAAGGTAAGATCACATCCCAAACAGAGAGATACTGGGAGCCCACTCTTTGAACCAAGGGTCTCCCAGAAAGGATATGGCCTTCTGGGCTGGACTTGCCCACAGAAATTACCCACAAAGAGAGTAGATGAATTAACATATGATACCGTATGCAGCAGTTAAAAAGTAAATAATATGGTAAAGACTATCTTAGGAAAACTACCCTGGCAATATTGACCAGATTGGTACAAGATCAAACAGATCAGAGACAGAATACATCAAGAAACATAGAAGGTGAACATATATCTTACTAAAATTAACTACCATTTTAAAACAAAAATAAGTATGAAGGAAAATTCAGTCAAATCATATCAGCAATAATGATTATTTCTCATTTGAAATTAGAAGAGATGAATGCTGGGTGAACAATCTATGTTTTATCCAGTTAGAAGCATGTAGAATATGAAAAAAATGTTTTAATGAAGCCAATGAAATCAGTTCCTCAAATTTTAAAGATAAATACACATAGACCTCATAACATTAGTAGATGAAACATTAATGCCTTCTATCTGATCAATAATGAGAATCTCCCTATCTTTAAACATTTAAGTAAGAAGAGTTTTCTACTTAAGTTTTCCGTCTATGAATAATATATTTTCTCATATATTTTTTAATTCAGAATTTATATCTCTTTTGAGTCAATCCTATAAGAGATGATAATTTGATGAGGTGGAGAAAGCCCTAGCCTGATTATCAGAAGACCTGCTCTGAAACCATAATTCTACTTCTCTTGGTTTGGAGTCCCTTAAGAAAGGGATTTAGTCAGTCTGAATCTTTGTTTCTCTATATAGATACTGATTTTTAAACATAGTTTAACAAACGGTTTTGAACGACACCAGAAAGCATCATTAGGTTCAGTCTGGACACCAAATATGGACATTGGCACGTGTATGTTTCTCCAGTTCTCACGCCATTCTGTGGAGCAATGCACTTGGTTGAATACCACGGGTCCTACCATGGAGCCGGGCTCTAAGAGAAGGGGTTTCCTTCTATAGCTGTATTCACTTCCTGTGATGCTCCGCATTGTGGAAAACAGGGACATAGTCTTCGTGTGGGCACCAGAGTCTAAATTTGGGTGAAGATATTTGTCTTGCCAATGGGTTTTAGCCCCAGGCAAGTTACTATGGATTCAGTGAGACCAAAGAAATGACAATGGAACATTCTTGGGGTGAAAGGGTTTATACCCAACTTTATTTCCATGGTGGCAGATCAATCACTAGAATCCCATCCACTCTGACTCCCATTCACTCAGAGCAAGTCTGCATACAGCAAGCCAGTCTCTGTCTCTGTGCCTCTCTACCCCCACAGCCATCTCAGTCTCTGTCCTCGGCACTGCCACTACTCCAGTCTTGTCTCTGCTCTCCTTCAGCCTTGCAGCTGTGCCACCATGTCACCCAGAGTACTAGGCAGAGCTCTTTATATAGAGTCAATAACAACGTATTGCCCACACGTGTGTAGTGAGCTAGCCAACCAGGCTCAGGTGAGAGTCCTTCACTTTATCCACACTATTCTACAGTTGCTAAATATTAGCAGCCCTGCACAATTTGTAGGAAGCTGATCTTTTAAAAAAGCCAACTCTTACTTACCGATCTAATTTTCCTATTTCAAGGTCGTGTCATCACTACCTATTGATAAACAGAAAGGCACACATGAACTAAGTTATCTTTGCTGCCTTCTCTTGATAATAGGTTTAGCACTCATATTTTTAAATAAATATATGTTCTCCCATAAGAACCAAATCTACTTTAGTATAAGCCATGACTCCATTTGGCATGTCTACTGACATATCTTATTACATGGTCATATCAATGTTAGTGTTCCTCATCAAACTCTGAAATTCTAAAGTGAAGATAATTTGCCTTTTTCTTTTTTGTGTTACCTGAAATATTTACAGTGCCTAGAATAGATATTCAATAAATACTTATTGGAAAAAGAAGACACAAAAGGTTTCCTTCTAAAACAAACATCCAAAGGAAAGAAATGAAGGAAGAGAAGCAAAGATTTGAAAAGCATACAAACAAGTAACTTGAGACTTTAATAAAGTTCCAAGTGGATTTCACCTGCTATAGTGACTGTTTTTTGTAAAAATAACAATAAGGATCATTAAGCAATATGATGTGCCCTTTCTCTCGAGCCTAGGTGCTTTTGTGCTATTTAGCTAATACCTATGAGCTGAGGGGTATGTTTTTTGGATTTACAGTATTTGGTATTTACTCAGTTAATCTGTATGTTTATGTCTCTCACTGATTTGGGAAAATTTCAGCTATTATTCCTTTGAAAAAGTTTTCAGTGCCATTCTCTCCCTCTCTTTCAGATTATAATGATACAAATGTTTGCTCAGGTCTCTGAGATTCTGTTCAGTTTTTTTCTATCATTTTCTATCCGTTTTTTTAATCCATTTTCTCTCTATTATTCAGATAAGGTGAATTCTATTGATCTATCTTCAAGTTCACTGATTCTCTTCTCTGTCATCTCCGCTACATTACAGAACCCACCAAACAAGTTTTTCATTTCAGTTACTGCATTTTGCATTTCTTTTAATCTCCAGTAGGTTCCTTTTCATGACTTCTATTTCTTTACTGAGACTTTCTGTTGTTTCACTTCTTTTAAGAAAATTTGTAATTGTTTGTTGAAGCATTTGTTGATGGCTGCTTAAAAATTTTTGTCAGATAATCCCAATATATCATTCATCTCTGCATTGACATGTTGTGGGAAAAATTGAAGTTCCTATGGCCAGGATCCTCACTTGAACCTAAACTACTTGATGATGTAATTGGCCTGATTCTAGGCTACTGCTTCCACACCCATAGGCAATAAACTATTACTGACAGAGTCACTATATAAAGAGCTCTGCCCAGTGCACTCTGGATGGAAGCAGACACAAAGGAGGATTACAGACCTGCGGACTGTTGGATGCAGATGTAATTCTATTGCTCAACCTATTTCTGGGAGAACAAATCTGGTAATAAATGCTTTTACCCCAAGAATGTTCCATTGTTACGCCTCAGTCTCACTGAATTCATAGTGAACTTGCCTGGGGCTGAAACCCACTATGTTGTCTTTTTTCATTCAAGTTGTGATTTTCCTGGTTGTTGGTATGACAAGTGATTTTTTAATACATCCTAGATATCTTGGATATTGCATTATGAGATCCTGGATCCTACTTAAACTTCTTTTTTAGAAGGAAGTGCACCCATTAAAGTTAATTGAGAGGGCCAGTCTGTTTCTCTAGGCCCCACCTTCCATCTCCCCATGCCCACCACCACCCCTGAAAAAGTGGAGCCCTGATTCCTATTACCTCTTTGTAGATACATGAGTGGAGACTAGCTCCCAACCAGGTCCTGCTTTTGAGATGATGGGAGAGAAGGAGTAAGGAAGAAGGGGTACTGGAGTGCACGTTAGCCCTGATTTTCACTGTCTCATTCAGTCTCATTTTAGCTAGGTGTGTGTGGAGTTTCAGCTACCCACTGGGCCTGTCTTGCCAATAGGTTTCAACCCCAGACAAGTTCATAGTGGATTCAATGAGACCAAATAAATGACATTGGAATGTTCTTGGGGTGAAAAGATTTATACCCAACTTTATTCCCATGGTGTCAGGTCAATCACTAGAATCCTGTCCACTCAGAGTGAGTCTGCATGCAGCAAGCCAGTCTCTGCCTCTGGGCCTCTCTACCACCGCAGCCGCAGCATCTCAGCCTCTGTCCTCAGCACTGTCACCACTCCAGTCTCATCTCTGCTCTCTTGCACCTTGCAGCCATGCCACTGTGTTGCCCAGAGCACTGGATGGAGCTCTTTATATAGAGTCAGTAACTATTTTTTTAATAATTGTCCACACATATGTAGTGAGCTCGCCAACCAGGGCCCGGTGAGAATCCTGGCCATAGGAGTCTTCACTTTATCCACAGGGCCCCACTGACATGGAGTCTTGCCTAAAAGTTTCAGCCGCGGGCAAGTTCACTATGGATTCGGTGAGACCAAGAAATAACAATGGAATGTTCTTGAAGTAAAAGGTTTATATCTGGCTTTATTCTCAAGGTGGTAGGTCGAGCACTAGGATCATGTCTATATCCAACAGTCTGCAGATCCATAATCCACCTCTGTCTCTGCCTCTGCCCAGAGCACTGGGAAGAGCTCTTTATATAGTGGCTCTATCAGTAATAGCTTATTGCCTGTGGGTGTGGAAGCAGCAGCCTAGCCAGTCACATCAAGCAGTTGAGGTTCAGGTGAATATCCTGGCCATAGGAAGTTCCATTTCCGCACCCAAGAGCAAAGCACAGTGGTGCTGAACCACACCCACTTATGTAAACACCACACCTGCACACCTCTCTGCTTTTGTAAGTCCTGTTGCTGCCTGCTAGGAGTGGAGGCGCTGCTCCATACAGGACCCTGATGCCACTGCCCTACCCCAGAGGGCCTGTTTCACTGGAAGAAGGGATGAAAGATCAGTTCCCATTCAGACCTGATGGAACTACATTGGAAGTGTGTGTTAGTATTTCTATTAGGCTACGCTTTTCCTTATTTTTTGGCTAGAAAAAACAGGCATTTCTTGGAGCTTTTTTGTTTGAGCCTGTCTGTGGTTCCAGGTTGGAAGCTTCTGCCAACTGGATCCCATCTGGGGATATATGGGAGACAATAAGGAAACTCATGCCCTGTACTTGCTGAAGTCCCAATGGCCCTACACCATCTATCCATTTCTTTCCACCTCTCAGAGTCTTTTTATGCTTGTTTGTATGCCCAGGGTTTTTTGGTTGACCTCTAATTTGATTGGAACCAAAAGTTTTGGATATGATACTTTAATTCAGAAAACTGAGATACTCCCCAGATTTACAAGCAGAAACAGCCCAACCAGCAATATGCCCAGGCAAAAATACTTTGGAGTGATCAATGAATATCATATATTCTAATATTTTAGGCATTGCCACCTGATTTGAAGAGATGTTTTAATCCACTGTGAGGATAAAAGTGAAGGTTCCTATGGCCAGGATTCTCACCTGGCTCTGGTTGGCTAGCTCACTACACGTGTATGGGCACTGATATTGACTCTATATAAAGAGCTCCACCCAGTGCTCTGGGTGACACAACGACACGCCTGCAAGGCTGCAGGAGAGCAGAGATGAGACTGGAGTGGTGGCAGCATCAAGGACAGAGACTGGGATGGCTGCGAGGGTAGAGAGGTCCAGAGGCAAAGACTGACTTGCTGCATGCAGACTCACTCTGAGTTGGTGATATTCTAGTGAATGACCTGCCATTATGGAAATAAAGTTGGGTGTAACCCTTCACCCCAAGAACCTTCCACTATCATTTCTTTGGTTTCATCGAATCCATTGTGAACTTGTCCAGGGCTGAAACCCATTAGCAAGACACAACTGTCATCCATTTTCAGGTTATTTAATATAACCACCTGTCTTGCCAAGGGTTTCAGCCCTGGGCAAGTTCATTATAGATCAGTGAGACTGAAAAATGACAACAGAATGTTCTTGGGGTGAAAGGGTTATATCCTACTTAATTCCCACGGTAGCAGGTCAATCACTAAAATTCCATCCACTCAGAGCGAGTCTGCATGCAGCAAGCCAGTCTCTGCCTCTGGGCCCCTCTGCCCCCACAGCCATCTCAGTCTCTGTCCTTGGTGCTGCCACCACTCCAGTCTCTGCTCTCCTGCAGCCATGCCACTATGTAGTCCAGAGCACTGGGCACAGCTCTTTATATAGAGTCAATAACAACATATTGCCCACATGTGTGTAGTGAACTAGCCAGCCAGGGCCAGATGACAATCCTGGCCATAAGAACCTTCACGTTATCCACACTCCACCCCTCCAGGATTCTTGCCTCTCAATCTCTGTGCCCTCAATCTTCTGCAGTGGTCCCTGGGTGAGCAAGCTGGAACACTGTAACCAAATTCAATAATAACATAACATTCCATTGTCATTCCTTGGTCTCACCAAATCCATAGTGAATTTGCCTGGGGCTAAAATCCTTGACAAGACAAAACAGTAGATGTGTATATATACATGGAAAGTGAGAGTTCCATGTTTCTAGTACGTATATACATTGTTGATATTAGATGCTTTAGTAGAGTTCATAATATTTTCAATGGTTTCTGTAATTACACTGAATTAGTGATGACTGACTCTTACCTGACATATTATCTGATGTTCCCTCTAAAATATGAAGATTGCATTTTATTCTGAAATAGTATATATATCTTTAAAATATACCTGAACACATGGGTTTTTTGGTATGTTTGCAGTTTTAGGTTTTTATGGTATCATGAGAAAATTATATTGCATCAAATTTTCTTGAATGACATATGGAAAAAATATTGTGGAACACACAATTTGAGAATAGTCATAGGCAGTGTGGGGAAAATGGAAGATCCTATGGCCATGATCCTCACCTGACCCAAAGCTACTTGATGATGTAACTGACCTACTCCTAGGCTACTATTTGCACACCCTAGGCAATGAACTATTATTGACTGAGTCACTGTGGGGAAGTTGGGGTTCCTATGGCCCGAATCCTCACTGAACTTAAACCACCTGATGATGTAACTGCCTACTGCTAGGCTACCACTTCCACACCTTTAGGCAATAAGGTATTATTGCACTATATACAGAGCTGGACCCAGTGCACTGGGCAGAGGCAGAGATGCTAGTGCTTGACCTACCGCCAGGAGAACAAGCTGGGTAATAAACCCTTTCACCCCAAAGAACATTTGCTGTCATTTTCTTTGGTCACATTGAATCCATAGCTAACTTGTCCAGGGCTGAAAGCCATTGGCAAGGCAATTGGTGAAGTTGGCAGGATTCATTTTTCACCAAGGAAAAAGACAGGCTGCCCTTATGGAAGGGGTGCTTCGGCAGGCTGCCCCTGTGAATGGGGAGACAGTGGATTGGCCCCCAATGGGTATGTGGTCTGAGGTGGCTTGCCTCCTAGAGGAATTGGCCCCACTCCAGGACTGGAGGCAAGTGAAGATGATACCTGGGGCAGTACAGATAACCCTTGGTATAGTAAGTAGGTATTTTGAGAGGCAGAGTGCCCATGAGGCGGTGGGGACTGGGGGTTGGCTGCTTCTCACAGTATTAAAAAAAGTCTACAGAAGAGAAAGACATGCTCCTGAAAAATATCCAAGAAATGGTGGCACGAGAATGCAAACTGCAAACTTCTATGGATTCCCTGAGGAAGGAAATGGCATTGATGTGAGAGGAGGCAGCATGAGAATGCCGGCTTTGAGGTGCCATTGAAGAGGTAAAAGATTCCTTAGAGAATGAGACCACAGCACTGCCAGGTGCTCTGAAGAGAAAAAGGCCATCAAGGAAAAAGACAAATTCCTGAGGGAAGCACAGGGAGAGGTGGAATGAGAATGCCAGCTGTGAAGCACTGAGGTGAAGGTAAGAGAGCTGCTGAAGACTGAGCTAGCATTGCTGCGAGGCACGCTAAAAAAAGTAAAGGTTGTAGCAGAAGAGCCCCTTGGGGGAAAGGAGAGAAAGGTGCCATCAGTCCCGGAAATGGAGGAGCTGCGGCAGGATGAAGGGGTGGTGCTGGAGGCACTGACCCCTCCCGTATTGAAAGCACACCCAGTGGTTGTAAAGAAAATAAAGACCCAGCAGCTGAAAGTTCCCCAAGAAGAGCAGCCTCTTCCCCAGCTCGTGAAGCACTCAGAGTCAATATCAGCTTGGCTCCTGCATCTGTGGAACTTAGGGGTGGATGGAATTGTTCTGTCAGGATCAGAGATGGGAAAGCTGGCTTCCCTGACAGTGCAACCCATCTTGAGGCAGCAAATACAAAATGCACATCAGAACCCAGGGAGTCACTCCCTCCTCAACTGGCTTATGGCTGCACTTCATGCTGTGTGGCTCAAGCACTTCATGCTGTGTGGCCCAATCGGGGTGCTCTACCATCCTCTCCTGTTAGAAGGCAGATGTACGCTGAGCTCCAACAGGTGTTACGAGAGCTAGACATAAGAAATGCCATCTATAGTCTAGAGAATTATGGCCCAGATGAAGAGACTTTCACTACTGGGATGAGAAATATGGTGCTTTAAACGGCTCCCACATCCCTCTTTGAGTCTCTAGTGGCCATTCTTTCCCCTCACTTAGGGCAGTCCATAAGCAGACTTAGGAGAGGCTGAAGTAATGAGAACATGGAAAGAAATAAGGTCTGCTACTCACAAGAAGAATTTAAAGGGCCCTGTGAAGGTTACAAGGACCCAGATGTGGGTTGATTTAATACGGGCTGGAGCAGATGGAAAGATAGATGGGAAGTCAAATAGGATCTTACTAGAGCTATGGCAACAACAGAAACCGGAGCAGCAGTTCCAGCCATTAAGACCAAAGAGGCAGAGGTCAGAGACAGAGCCACAAGACTGGCCTGTTTGTTTGCAAGACTTCCTGCTGGAGAGCAAGCCAACCTCACTTGAGCCCACACAGAAAGATGATTGGGGAGCACGGTTTGACTGAGGAGAAGATCAAGGTATCTTCCCTGAGGGACCGGGGGGGGGACTGGAAGCCACATGTTGATAGCTATCCATTGGTCTCCAGTGAAGATACAACGTGTCCTGGCTCTGGTGGACACGGGATAAATGTTCACTGATTCATGGTAACCCTGAGTGATTCCCTGCCACCCCCACTATCATAGATGGATACGAGGGCAAGGCTATCAGAGTGAAACAAGCCCAAATCCCTTTGGGAATAGGGCATCTAACCCCAAAAGAGTATACTGTGTATATATCTCCTATTCCTGAGTATATTTTGGGGATTGATATCCTGAAGGGTCTATGGTTGCAGACCACTGCAGGTGAGTTCAGACTGAGAGTACGTATGGTGAAGGCAGTCCTGAGGGGACATGCTAGGCACCTGCCCATAGCTTTGCCTGTGCCTCAGCGGGTGAACAATATGAAACAATACAAACTGCCTGCAGGGCATAAAGAGATTGGAGAAACTCTCCAGGAGCTGGAAAATGTGGGTATTACAAAGCCCACCCACAGTCCTTTCAATTCCCCAGTGTGGCCAGTAAAAAAGCCAGATGGTTCCTGGTGTATGACTATGGATTACAAAGAACTGAATAAAGTCATACCCCCTATGCATGCTGCTGTCCCCTCTATTGCAGGCTTCATGGATACCCTCAGCCATGAACTAGGAACATACCATTATGTGGTAGATTTTGCTAATGCCTTCTTTTCCATTGACATTGAGCAGGAAAGTCAGGAACAGTTTGCCTTCACGTGGGAAGGACGGCAATGGACTTTCACCATCCTCCCACAGGAATACATCCACAGCCCCACCAACTGTCATGGACTTGTAGCCCAGGACTTGGCTACATGGGAGAAACCACCAGCAGTGTGGCTGTACCATTATATTGATGATGTCATGCTCAAGTCCAATTCTCTTTCAGATCTAGAAGGTGCAGCACCTAGACTGCTGCAACATTTACAGGAGAAAGGATGGGCTGTGAACAGTACCAAAGTTCAGGGACCTGGTTTGTCTGCTAAATTCTTGGGGTTCGTCTGGTCAAGTAAGACCAAAGTTATGCCAGAAGCAGTTATAGATAAAGTCCAGGCCTTTCATACCCCTACACTGTGGCATTGCTACAGGAGTTTTTGAGTCTTCTAGGCTACTGGAGAGTGTTTATCCCACACTTGGCACAAATTCTGAAGCCCTTATATTTGGTACAAAAGGGCGTCAGGTGGGACTGGGATAAGACATGTGCATCTACATTTACTACAGAAAAATGGGCAATCAAGGCCGTGCAGGCCTTAAGCATGATAGACCCATCAAGGCCCTGTGAGCTGGATGTTCATGTGACTGGAGACGGTTATGGCTGGGGTCTCTGGCAGCGGCTTGAATGAACTCACCAACCTATTGGATTCTGGTCACAACTCTGGAAAGGGGCAGAGATACGATTCACTTTGATAGAAAAACCACTGGCTGCCATGTATCATGCCTTGCTGGCTACAGAACCCATCCCTGGAATGGCCCTGATAAAGGTAATAACCACCTATCCCATCTTGGGGTGGGTATGAGACTGGACCCAAAAGCCAAGGAGTAGTATGGCACAAACGCCCACACTGGCCAAGTGGGATGCTTACCTATAGCAGCGTAGTGCCCTCTCTAGTAGCCCCTTGAGTGAAAAACTCCAATGCTTATTTGGGCCAGTGACATATACCAGTGAAAAGCAGGAAGAACTTGCTTTTGAACCATTAGTAGCAGAGAGTCCATATTGGGAGGGAAGAGCCCCTATACCCAAAGATGCATGATACACAGACGGCTCCAGCCATGGGCAGCCCCCAAAACGGAAGGCCATAGCTATCCATCCTAAGACCGAGACAATATGGAAGGAAGGTGGTGAGGTGAAGAACAGCCAATGGGAAGAGTTGTGGGCCATGTGGCTTGTGATCAGCGAGGAGCCCTCCCCTATAGTTGTCTGCACTGACAGCTGGGCTGTCTATTGGGGCTTGCCCCTGTGGCTACCAACCTGGTACCATGCCAACTGGCTGATTGGTCACCGACCTTGTTGGGGGCAAGAATTGTGGCAAGACTTATGGGCTTGTGGTCAGACTAAAATAATTACAGTACACCATGTGTCAGGTCATTTGCCACTGGCATCCCCAGGAAATTATGAAGCAGATAAATTGGCCCAGTTATGTTTGTTGGTTAGAAGGAAAGCCTGCCTTTTATGTAGCCCAATGGTTACATCAGCATTTGTTGCATGCGGGGCAAAAGAAAATGGGCTGTAGCCCATCAGTGGGGCTTGCCTTTGACCTTTGAAGAAGTTAATAGAACCTTGCAGGAGTGCGTTGTGTGCCACAAAAGGGACTTACACCGAGGTCCACAGCAACATGGGACAATAGCTAAGGGGCCTATACCCCTCGTCAGGTGACAGACAGACTATATTGGGCCTCTACCTGTGTCAGAAGGATATCAGTATGCCATGACTTGTGTGGACACAGCTACTGGACTTCTGGTTGTTTTTCCTACCCGTTGTGCAGACGAGCAGATGATCAAAAGAGGCCTGGAGCATCTCTTTGCCGCCTATGGCCGACCACAGGTAATTGAGAGTGATCAGGGCACCCATTTTACTGAACATACACTGCACGAATGGGTGTGACTAGCTGGGAACCAAATGGAAGTTTCTGTGCCATACAATCCTACCACAGCAGGCATGATATAGAGGCACAATGGCTTGTTAAAATCTGGAGTAAAGTCAGATACCAATAATCTGCAGGGATGGTCAGTCCGCTTATGGACTGTGCTACGGAGTTTGAACAAGAGACTCTGAAAGGGAGCCCTGAGCCCCATAGACATGTTAACTTATATGGGTGCCTCCCCTATACAACTGCAAGTACAAACCAAAGAAGAATCACTGAAGCCGAGGTTTGGCCACCAGAATAATATCTTGCTGCCAGCACCAACTGAACTGAACCCCAGAGACTCCCTTGAGTGAACGTGGCCTTGGACCTTTCAACACATGGACCAATGATGGCTGGCTCTCCTGGCACCTTGGGGAAAAGGGCTGGAAGCTGGCCTCCTGTGTATTCCTGGAATAACAGTAGAGTGGCCACCAAAGGTCACAGTAGTATATCCTCAACAGCCAGAAGGGAGGAGCATCTTACCAGGGAGTTTTGTTTTATCATTATGGCCAGTGCATGCACCTCCAGTAGCACTATATATACACCCTTCAGTAACCCCCATGGGGAAAGGAGTAAAAGTATGGTATACTAGACCTGGAAGGGTCCCCCTTCCTGCTACAGTCAGGACCACTCTCTTGCATGCATCCTACTTGATTGACAAGATTTGCCTATTAAAACATGTGTCTTATTGCCCTTAAGGTCTTTGTGGATTGGAAACTTCCTCTGGCTTGAGGATTATTATAATTTTTGTTACCTGTATCTTGTTGTATCTTAATTTTGTTATTATCTCTAAGTTGTTATTCTCTGTTGCTATTGTGGAATCTGGTTAGAGTGCTCCAGCTTTCTCACACAGGGACCATCATGGAAGATTGAAAGCATGTAGATTGCAAGGCGAGAATCCTGGAGGGGTGGTCTGTGGGGAAGTTGGGGTTCCTATGGCCAGGATCCTCACTTAAACCATCTGATGATGTAACTGACCTGTTGCTAGGCTACTGCTTCCACACCTTTAGGCAATAAGCTATTATTGCACTATATAGAGAGCTCGGCCTAATGCTCTGGGCGGAGGCAGAGATGCTAGTGCTCAACCTACAACTGGGAGAACAAGCTGGGTAATAACCCCTTTCACCCCAAAGAACGTTTGCTGTCATTTTCTTTGGTCACACTGAATCCATAGTGAACTTGCCCAGGGCTAAAACCCATTGGCAAGACAGACACTATATAAAGAGTGCTGCCCAGTGCTCTGGGCAGAGACAGAGATGAAGGAGGATTACAGACCTATGGACTATTGGACACAGACGTAACTCTAGTCCTTGGCCTATCGGCAGGAGAACAAGCTGGGTAATAAACCCTTTACCCCAAGACGTTCCATTGTCAGTCTTCAGTCTCCCTGAATCCATAGTGAACTTACCTGGGGCTGAAACCCATTGGCAAGACAGGTAGCATGTAAATTAGCAGAATTTTTAAAGACCTTTGGCTTATAAGAATCATCTGATTTCTAAAAGAACTGAATCTGTGTATCACTGTAAATCATATAATTAAAATTAAAGATGAGAAACTAATTGCATTCAGATGACTTGAGGATGAAAACAAGAGGTTATAAAGGTCTCCATTTCCTAAAATGCTCAACAATAGTAAAAATATTCAAATAAAAAAATTTAAAGATTAAATTGCCTTCAATTGCCTTTTATTCCCTTAGAAAATAGACACACCATGACTCTGTGAAGCAACAGATCTCTTCTGTAATTGACATGATGAATAAATGGAGCTGGGCAAAACCAGAGGTGTTTTGGAGTTTGAGCTGTGAGTATTACATTTATACATTCCAAGTTTCCTTTCTTAACTTGTGACTCTGAGGCTAAAATTATGATCTCTTTTTTTCCCTTTAAAATAAATCTTTTCCTGCTTCTAACTACCAGGGGGATATTATGAAAACATTTGGAACTAACATTATATAACTAACATAGCTAAAAACCGTGCATCAGCATTGTGAAAAGGCCTATAATCCCAGAGAGAGAAAAACTCCAAACATTATCAGCAATGTGGGGCTCTTTACTGTTGATCCTGAGAAGCAGTAAGTTTGGGGTCCTTGCTGCTCATTTAGTGGAAATAAACTTAGAAAGAAAGAAAGAAAGAAAAGAGAGAGAAAAAGAAAGAAAGAAAGAAAGAAAGAAAGAAAGAAAGAAAGAAAGAAAGAAAGAAAGAAAGAAAGAAAGAAAGAAAGAAAGAAAGAAAGAAAGAAAGAAAGAGAAAAGAGAGAGAAGAAAGAAAGAAAGAAGGAAGGAAGGAAGAAAGAAAGAAAGAAAAAGAAAGAGAGAGAGAGAGAAAGAAAGAAAGAAAGAAGAGAAAGAAAGAAAACTGTATAGAGAACACTTCCTGTGCCTCCCTTTACCTGGGTACCTAATGACAGCTAACGAGCCGTATTCTCCCAAGAAAAGAGCTGATCTCAGGAAGGGATGGCACAGGGAACATGGACAGATGAGGGACCGAGTATCAGCTTCAAGCTTCTGGTAGCAGATTCTGGTTGCTTCCTCCTCCATGCTGCTTTGCTCATCTAAAGAAGAGTATAGATGGCAGACACCAGCCTTCTGCCACAGTCTTACTCCAGCATGCCTACTCAGTCGGTGTGGGACTCAGCAGGTTTTCTTAAGCAACTCAAGTTAAAAAAGCAGATGTCCTCAGAATAACTCTGACTGCCCCCCTACATGCACACACAAATTAAACCAAATGTCACCATCTCACCATGAGTTTTCTGGTTCCTTTTGGAATTTAGTACTTTCACTCTAATTACAAAATTCACTCTGCCTACCTGTATCAACAGCAAGAACAACTCTGTGTGTCTCTGTGGAGTGGGGGGAGCAGTGGATTAATTCTTTGTTTCATTGTCTCACCAGCTGATTATGAATTCCTTGAGAGTATGTTTGAATCCCTAAGATATTGTAAAGTACCTACATGTTGTAGGCATTCAACAGTAATAATAAGTATTATTTATTGAGCAATTACTGACTCCTGGGAATTGTGCTAAGTAATTTCACATGGATAATAAACAGAGAATTAAAGTAATTAAATAATTTGCCTAGGGTCACCAGCTGGTGGGGACAAGTCTGGCCTAGGAGCTAGGCTTCTGACAAGCAATAACGCCTCACACATTTGTTGAATAACTAGAGTAAGTTCTCTCACTCTCTCTCTGTTGTGATAACTAACTGTGACAACAGATAGTCGATTATTTTTAATATAAGAAGGTGATAAATCTCTTTTCACTATCATCAAAACACTATGAGCACTTATATATTCTGAGATTGCCTTAGAAATGGTCCCTGCCTTCTAGAAGCTAGAATCCAGGGCAATTACATTATGGAAGGTACAGATACATAAAAGACATATAGCCTGAAGAATAAAACCATTACCCTGTACTTAAAGAACCATAAAATACTACTCAGGTGTCCTCAATTTTCAAGTTCACTTAAAATACAGCAGGAACATCTGATTCATGCATACATACATACATATATATAATGGATATATACTTCTATATATACTTCTGTATACACACACACACACATACACATACATAACACAGAGGGTCATTATTGAGGAACATCCCTAGACAGGACACTACCTCTCTATTTCTCTGTCATCTCCTCTTAAAATGGGTTGTTGTGAGAATTAAATGAGATAAAGCATAAAAAGCACTTTGAATGCAGGCTGCATCCTGTCAGTCATCACGGCAGGAGGGAAGACTCCCTATCAGTTTGGTTGAAGTTATCATTCCAGTGAGCTGAATTCCCAGAGTAGAGTTCTCATTGACTGTCCACCCACTTCTAGACAACTCAGGACTACTACAAGCACATCAAGCCTCATATTAGTGTTGCCCTTCACCACAAACCCAGGTAATCCATCATCACCTGAATTCTCATTACCATTTGGCCACACCACTTGTAAGTTGATTGAATTCCACCTCTTCTTCTCTGTGAATTCTTGTCTTGGGACTTCTGGAACTGTCTTCTACAATGGTAATCTCAGCCTCACTTCTGAAAAATCCCTTCATCTCTATGCCTATGGATAACACATCTGTCCCCTGAGGATGCCATGCTCTGTTTCAAATGGAAGCTGTTTTTTTTTTTTTCCTCTTACAGGCCATCTACTTCAGAGCCAGGAGGTAAATTAGACATTCACTTGATCCCCTGCTGCTTCCCACTATTTCCCCTTCATCCTCTTTCAAGGCAAGGCCAATTTATCCACTGGGCACCCTAGACCCTAGGTGCAGCAGACACAGTCCCCATGTTGCTTTTAGGGTATTCAGAAAATATTTTCTTTTAAAATCAGGAGGAAAAAAAGTGAATATAATCCAACTTGAATTATATTCATCTTTTACAAATACAGTTGTAAAACATACTTTTTAATATTCTTTTCTTGTGAAGGAAGGGGCTAATATGCCTAGGGCCCAGGAAAGGCATAACATGGCCCTGCTTTATACCCCTAGCTCATACCAAGGTCCTGCCATCTGGTCCCATCACTTCTACTGCCCTGCTAGTCAATCTAAGGATAGAACTCTGTCCTTATTTATTGAGGACCCGAGCCCCTGTCCACTACTTTCCTCTCCATCCTGACTCCAATATATATGATTGAATCCATTGATGTTAGTAAGTCATTAATGAAAGATGCCATGGTGGTTAAAACTGCAATATTTCCAGAATTTCTCACCTGGCCTTAGTGCATCTCCATATCAGTATGTGTTTCCAAGGGGTGGTCCATCTCCATATCAAAAGGTGATTACAAGGGCGGGGGAGCGTGACGGTATATCTGGACCAGAAAGGTTTGGTGGAGCCCACTTTTTACAGCTGGGTTGTGAGAGACATGAGTGAGCAGAAGTAGATGACTGCTTGTGAGCAATAAACGGGTTTCTCCCACTTTATTTCCCACTATGACTAATTTTGGCTTCAAAGGTAATTTGCCCTGGGCTGGGAACTTATTTCACTCCTGGAATTGCGCCTGGAAGTAGTCAGCAGGACCTCTGAACTCTAAATCTGTCTTCATAGGTGCAATGCTTGCATGGGCTGCCCTGAGGGATAGGGGGGGAGATACCTGGAAACCCCGCTGTGGGGAGGCCCCAGTGGCTGCAGCAATGGAGGATGTGGCTTCACCCAGGATTCTCCTAACCATTGGGCTTCCATGTGGAGAGAGGCCCTAGTGGAAAATTGGTCTAGGTTAAAGCACCTCATAGATGGGTGGGCCTTTCCCCAGAATTGGGAAAGGGTGGAAACACCAGAAGCTGTGGAATTAGTCTTCTATGAGATAGAAGACTGCTTAGAGGCCCTGAGTGGCCATGTAGCAGCTGGGACCATGGGATGTTTATTTCTCGAGATAGTAGAAAGGGTTTGAGGAAAGAGACATACTTCAGCATTGCCTGGAAGAGCTAGGCGATGACTTATGGTATGTCCTTAAGAAAGAGAGATAGTTATTGGGAAGACAGGTCACACTCCTGAATGATAAGTTAGCAGTGAGGGTGAAGGCAGTAGAAGAATGTGCATTGCAGCAGGCTGTGGTGGGGGGGAAGGAAGGAGAGATGCCTTCAGCCCGGGAAATGGTAGAGATGTTGGGAGAGGATGTGGGGGTGAAGCCAAGGGCAGAACTGTTGCCAAGGCCACCGTCCAAGGGACCAGCCTCTCCTGTATTAAAGGTCCATACTGTTGTAATTAAGAAAGTAAAAACACACAACACCGGTGTCTTCAGGGGGAGAAGCAACCCCTTCCCAGGTTGTGGAGCACTCCATGCTGTATACCCAGGATGAGCTGGTGGATATGAGCATCCAGTTTTGGCAGAAGCTGTCAGAACCTCTGCCTACATGGCTTTTGCGTCTTTGGGATATGGGTGTGGAAAACATTGTTATGTTAGGTTCTGATTATGGGTAGACTGGCTTCCCTAGTGACTCAACCTTCCCTCTGGCAGCAGTTGCAAAGTGTCTGTCACAACTCAGGGAATCAGGCACTTCTGACAGCAACCATTAGGGGAGTTTGGCCTAATCAGGGTGATTTACCGTACTTACCCACTAGCTGGAAAAATGTATACAGAGTTCCAGCAGGTGTTACAAGAGATGGGCATGAAAAATATCATCTATAATATGGACTCTCAGGGCCCCAATGAGGAATTGTTCACCTAAGAATGATAAATCTGGTGCTCCACACAGCTCCCCCATCTCTCTTTGGATCCCTAGTGAATATTCTCACCCCCCCCCCCGACTGTAGGGCAACCCATAAGTGAGGCTAGTCATACTTTAGCAGATCTGGAGGAGGTTGAAACAATAAGAGCACAGAAGGAAGTACAGGCTACGACTGAAAGGAGAGGTGTAAAGGGCCTTGGGAAGGTTTCAAGGACCCAGATGTGGGTTGATTTGATAAAGGCCAGGGTAGTGAAAGAAAAACTTGATGGCCAGCCCAGTAGGATCTTGTTAGAACTGAAACATCAATTGAAGCCAGAACAGCAGTTCCAGCCACTGAGGTCCAGGACATGGAAGCAGAAGGCAAAGAACCATGTCTGGCCTGTGTCCCTGCAAGACTTCCTAGGGGACAATACTCAGAGCCCAACTGAGCCCTCACTCCCATAGGAGGACAATTGGGCATCGCAGTTTGACTGAGGTGGGTGTCGAAGTCCCCACATGGGGGATGTGGTGGGGACCAGAGGACACATGTAGAATTAGTAATTCATTGGTTCCCCGTGAACGTACAACGTGACCTGGCACTGGTGGACAGAGGTGAATGTGTTCTGATTTATCGCAACCCTGAGCATTTTCCTGGGATCCCTGCTGTGATAGATGGCTATGGGGGTAAGGCAATTAGAATGAAGAAAGCCCAAATCTCATTGGGGATAGGGCATTTACCCCCAAAGGTGTATACTGTGTATATTTCTCCCAACCCTGAATATATTTTGGGGGTGGATATCCTGCAGGGCCTGGGGTTAAATACCACTGCAGATGAGTTCAGACTGAGGGTACCTGTATGTGCAGACATGCTAAGCACCCACCTGTAGCTCTGCCTGTACCTCAGTGGGTGAAAAATACTAAGCAGTATAAATTGCCTGGGGGGGCACAAGGAAATTGGAGAAATTCTACAGCAGTTGGAGAAGGTGGGCATCATAAAGCCCACTCATAGTCCTTTTAATTCCCCAGTGTGGCCAGTGAAAAAGCCAGATGGCTCCTGGTATATGACAATGGATTACAGGGAATTGAATAAAGTTACACTCCCTTTTCATGCTGCTGTCCCCTCTATAGCAGCCCTCATGGACACACTAAGTCATGAACCAGGGATGTATCATTATGTTGTGGGCCTTGCTAATGCTGTCTTCTGTATTTACATAGCAGAGGAAAGTCAGGAACAGTTTGCCTTCATGTGGGAAGACTGGCAGTGCATATTCACTGTCCTTCCACAGGGATACCTCCACAATCCCACCATTTGTCATGAGCTTGTGGCCCAGGACTTGGAGCAGCTCTATTACTACATTGATGATATTACACTTACATCTGATTCTCTTGAAGATTTAGAAGGGGCAGTTCCTAGACTGCTGCAACATCTACAGGAGAAAGAATAGGTGGTGAACAGCACCAAGGTTCAGGGACCTGATTTGTCTGTAAAATTCTTGGTGGTTGTCTGGTAGGGTAAAACTTAAGTTATTCCTGAAGCATTCATAGACAAGGTCCAGGCTTTCCCTATCCCTACCACTGTGGCAGTATTACAAGAGTTTTTTGGTCTTCTGGGCTACTGTAGAGTGTTTATCCTGCACTTGGCACACATTCTGAAACCTTTATACTGGTTGATATGAAAGGGCATCAGGACACTTCCGGGAAGATGGCGGTGTGAGCAGGGCGGCAGAAATCTCCTCCCAACACTAAATTTATCTACGAAAACACAGAAAATACATCTATTCCTAAAAGAGAGACGAGAATACACAGGAAAGCGCACAGCGTGCAGCTACACCCGAGAGGACTCGGCACCCCAAGAGGCGGGTAAGATACGGAGCCGCGACCCGGCGGACCCGAGCCCTCCCCCACCCCAGCACACCGGCGGGAGGAGAGGATTCAGAGCCGGGAGGGAGAGGAAGCACACCCCGCGAAGTAGCCAGCCGCGGTGATCCGCGCGGGGAGCGCTGACCCACATTGCGCAGTGCAGCGGAGATTGGAGAGACAGAGGGGCAGGATCTGAGCGGGGAACGCGCCAGGGGGCTTGCAGCCGGCTCCGGGAAGGAAAAAAAAAAGTGCGCGCTTTCCTCAGCGGTCTTAAAGAGACAGGAGCCCAGCGGAGGAGCCGGATCGCCCCAGCACACTCAGCCCAGCAGGCTGGGAGTCCTGGGGAGTTTCAGACGCCTTAGCTGGCGACTGAGGAAGCGTAGCCATACTTAACACTTCTCACTGAGATCAACAGCCTCCTATTCGTTCCCACCCCTGCCAGAGCGATAAAGGGCCCTGCGGAGCGGCACAGTCACAGCTGTGGAATAGTGGGGCAATAGCGCCACCTAGAGCATTCCCACAGAATCTACGTCCGGTGGGCATTTTTTTTGTTTTTTTTTGTTTTTTTTTTTTTTTTGTTTTGTTTTTGTTTTTTCTTTTCTTTCTTTTTTTTTCTTTCTTTCTTTTTTTGTTTTTTTCTCTTTTTTTTTCTTCTCTTTTTAAAGTCTTAAAGAGCCCAGCTGACATACGTGGCAACTATCAGTGACCAAATTATACAGCCATGAAAAGACAGAGGAATATGGTTCAGACCAAAATCAGCCAGACAACCCCAGAGAGGGAGTCTGAAGGGATG
>JAVSCE010009625.1:0-206268 GCA_032199065.1 Smutsia gigantea | reverse complement strand
AAGCCAGCATCACTCTAATACCAAAACCAGGCAAAGACCTCACCAAAAAAGAAAACTATAGACCAATATCCCTGATGAACGTGGATGCAAAAATACTCAACAAAATATTAGCAAACCGAATTCAAAAATACATCAAGAGATCATACACCATGATCAAGTGGGATTCATCCCAGGGATGCAAGGATGGTACAACATTCGAAAATCCATCAATATCATCCACCACATCAACAAAAAGAAGAACAAAAACCACATGATCATCTCCATAGATGCTGAAAAAGCATTTGACAAAATTCAGCATCCATTCCTGACTAAAACTCTCAACAAAATGGGTATAGACGGCAAGTACCTCAACATCATAAAGGCTATATATGACAAACCCACAGCTAACATCATACTTAACGGCGAGACGCTGAAAGCTTTCATCTAAGATCGGGAACAAGACAGGGATGCCCACTCTCTCCACTGTTATTCAACATAGTACTGGAGGTCCTAGCCATAGCAATCAGACAAAAAAAAGACATACAAGGCATCCAGATTGGTAAAGAAGAAGTCAAATTGTCACTATTTGCAGATGACATGATACTGTACATAAAAAAAACCCTAAAGATTCCATTCCAAAACTACTAGAACTAATATCTGAATTCAGCAAAGTTGCAGGATACAAAATTAACACACAGAAATCTGTTGCTTTCCCTATACACTAATGATCAACTAACAGAAAGAGAAATCAGGAAAACAATTCCATTCACAATTGCATCAAAAGAATAAAATACCTAGGAATAAACCTAACGAAGGGAAGTGAAAGACCTGTACTGAAAACTACAAGACACTCCTAAGAGAAATTAAAGAGGACAATTGTAACAAATGGAAATGCATCCCATGCTCTTGGCTAGAAGAATAAATATTGTCAAAATGGCTATACTACCTAAAGCAATCTACAGATTCAATGCAATCCCTATCAAACTACCAACAGCTTTCTTCAATGAACTGGAACAAATAATTCTAAAATTCATATGGAACCACAGAAGACCCCGAATAGCCAAAGCAATCCTGAGAAGAAGGAATAAAACAGGCGGAATTACACTCCCTGACTTCAAGCTCTACTACAAACCCACAGTAATCAAGACAATTTGGTATTGGCACAAAAACAGACCCACAGACCAGTGGAACAGAATAGAAAATCCAAACATTAACCCAAACATATACAGTCAATTAATATTTGATAAAAGTGCCTTGGATATACAATGGGGAGATGACAGCCTCTTCAGCAGCTGGTGTTGGAAAAACTGGACAGCTACATGTAAGAGAATGAAACTGGACTACTGTCTAGCCCCATACACAAAGGTAAACTCAAGGTGGATCAAAGACCTGAATGTAAGTCATGAAACCATAAAACTCTTAGAAAAAAACATAGGCAAAAATCTCTTGGACATAAACATGAGCAACTTCTTCATGAACATATCTCCCGGGCAAGGGAAACAAAAGCAAAAATGAACAAGTGGGACTATATCAAGCTGCAAAGCTTCTGTACAGCAAAGGACACCATCAGTAGAACAAAAAGACATCGTACAGTATGGGAGAATATATTCATAATAAACGTATCTGATAAAGGGTTGACATCCAAAATATATAAAGAACTCATGCACCTTAACAAACAGAAAGCAAATAATCCAATTAAGAAATGGGCAGAGGACATGAATAGACACTTCTCCAAAGAAGAAATTCAGATGGCCAACAGGCACATGAAAAGATGCTCCACATCGCTAATCATCAGAGAAATGCAGATTAAAACCACAATGAGATATCACCTCACACCAGTGAGGATGGCCAACATCCAAAACACAAACAACAACAAATGTTGGCGAGGATGTGGAGAAAAGGGAACCCTCCTACACTGCTGGTGGGACTGCAAATTAGTTCAACCATTGTGGAAAGAAGTATGGAGGTTCCTCAAAAAACTCAAAATAGAAATACCATTTGACCCAGGAATTCCACTCCTAGGAATTTACCCTAAGAATGCAGCAGCCCAATTTGAGAAGGACAGATGCACCCCTATGTTTATTGCAGCACTATTTACAATAGCCAAGAAATGGAAGCAACCTAAGTGTCCATCAGTAGATGAATGGATAAAGAAGATGTGGTACATATACACAATGGAATATTATTCAGCCATAAGAAGAAAACAAATCCTACCATTTGCAACAACATGGATGGAGCTAGAGGGTATTATGCTCAGTGAAATAGGCCAAGCCGAAAAAGACAAGTATCAAATGATTTCACTCATATGTGGAGTATAAGAACAAAGAAAAAATACTGAAGGAACAAAACAGCAGCAGACTCACAGAACCCAAGAACGGACTAATAGTTACCAAAGGGAAAGGGACTGGGGAAAATGGGAGGGAAGGGAGGGATACAGAGGGAAAAAGGGGCATTACGATTAGCAGATGTAATGTTGGGGGGCACGGGGAGGGCAGTACAACTCAGAGAAGACAAGTATTGATTCTATAGCATCTCACTACGCTGATGGACAGTGACTGTAATGGGGTTGGTGAGGGGGACCTGATGAAGGGGTTGTTTAATAATCGTAATATTGCACATGTAATTGTAAATTAATGATAATAAAATAAATTATATTTAAAAATAAAAATCATGAAAATGCTCATGGAGGTACGGAAAAATATTCAAGAACTAAGGGATGAATTCCGTTCGGAGATCCAATCATTATGGAACACAGTATCAGAAATGAAACATACAATGGACGGTTTTAAAAGCAGAATAGATATGGTGGAGGAGACGACAAATGAAATAGAAATGAGAGAAGAGGAATACCAAGAAGCTGAGGCAAAGAGAAAAAAGGATCTCTAAGAATGAAAGAATATGGAGAGAACTGTGTGACCAATCCAACGGAACAATATTCGCATTATAGGGGTACCAGAAGAAGAAGAGAGAGAAAAGGGGATAGAAAGTGTCTTTGAGAAGGTAATTGCTGAAAACTTCCTTAATCTGGGGAAGGAGATAGTCTCTCAGGCCATGGAGGTGCACAGATCTCCCAACACTGGGGACCCAAGGAAGACAACACCAACATGTATAGTAATTAAAATGGCAAAGATCAAGGATAAGGACAGACAATTAAAAGCAGCCAGAAAGAGAAATAAGATCACATACAAAGGAAAGCCCATCAGGCTATCATCAGACTTCTCAACAGAAACCTTACAGGCAAGAAGGGAGTGGCATGATATATTTAATGCAATGAAGCAGAACGGCCTCAAACTAAGAATACTTTATCTGGCAAGATTATCATTGAAATTTGCAGAACGGATTAAACAGCTCCCAGAGAAACAAAGTTGAGAGAATTTAGCTCCCACAAACGATGTCTACAGTGTATTTTAAAGGGACTGCTCTAGGTGGAACTGTGCCTAAGGCTAAATAGCTGTCACCAGAGAAAATAAAAAGACAGCAAAGGAAGAAGATCAGCTAAATACTAACCAAATGCAAAATTAAGTCAGCTACCCACACAGTCAGTCAAGGAATACATACAGAGTACAGAATATGATGTCTAACATATAAAGAGTGGAAGAGGAAGAAAAAGAAGGGAGGGAAAAAAGAATCATCAGACTGTGGTAATAATAGCATAATAAGTGAGTTAAGATAGACTGCTATATAGTAAAGAAGCTGCCCTTGAACCCTTGATAACCACGATTCCAAAGCCTGCAATGGCAATAAGTACATATCTTTCGATAATTACCCTAAATGTAAATGGACTGAATGCACCAATCAAAAGACAGAGAATGGATAAAAAAGCAAGATCCATCTCTATGCTGCCTACAAGAGACTCACTTCAAACCCAAAGACATACACAGACTAAAAATGAAGGGATGGAAAAAGATATTCCATGCAAACCATAGGGAGAAAAAAGCAGGTGTTGCAGTACTTGTATCAGACAAAATAGACTTCAAAACAAAGAAACTAACAAGAGACAAAGAAGGACATTACATAATGATAAAGGGGTCAGTCCAACAAGAGGATATAATCATTATAAATATCTATGTACCCAACACAGGAGCACCTACATTTGTGAAACAAATTACAGGGGGAAATAGAAGGCAATGCATTAATTTTAGGAGACTTGAACACTCCACTCATTCCAAAGGACAGATCAACCAGCCAGAAAATAAGTAAGGAGACAGAGGCACTGAACAACACATTAGAACAGATGGACCTAACAGACATCTACAGAACACTCCATCCAAAAGCAGCAGGATACACATTCTTCTCAAGTGCACATGGAACATTTTCCAGAATAGACCACATACTAGGCCACAAAAAGAGCCTCAGCAAATTAAAAAAGATTAAATTCTACCGACCTCTTTCTCAGATCACAAAGGTAGAAAACTAGAAATAAATTGTACAAAGGAAACAAAGAGACTCACAAACACATGGGGTCTTAATAAGATGCTCCTAAATAATCAATGGATCAAAGACCAAATTAATCAGAGATCAGGCAATATATGGAGACAAATGAAAACAACAGTGCAACACCCCAACTTCCGTGGGACGCTGCAAAGGCAGTTCTAAGAGGAAAGCATATAGCAATCACGGCCTATTTAAAGAAGGAAGAACAATCCCAAATGAATAATCTAAATTCACAATTATTGAAACTGGAGAAAGAATAACAAATGAGGCTCAAAGTCAGTAGAAGGGGGGACATAATAAAGATCAGAGAAGAAATAAATAAAATTGATAAGAATAAAACAATAGGACGAATCAATCAAAGCAGGAGCCAGTTCTTCAAGAAAATTAACAAAACAGATAAACCCCTAGCCAGACTTATCAAAAAAAAAAATTAAAAAACAGAGTCCACACACATAAACAGAATCAGAAATAAGAAAGGGAAAATCACTATAGACACCACAGAAATACAAAGAATTAGTAGAGAATACTATGAAAAATTATATACTAACAAACTGGATAACCTAGAAGAAATGGACAACTTTCTAGAAAAATACAACCTACCAAGGCTGACCCAGGAAGAAACAGAAAATCTGAAAAGAACAGTTACCAGCAATGAAATTGAATTGGTAATCAAAAAACTACCCCAAAACAAAACCCCCGACCAAATGGATTCACTGCTGAATTTTATCAAACATTCAGAGAAGACATAATACCCATTCTCCTTAAAGTTTTTCAAAAGACAGAAGAGGAGGGAATACTTCCAAACTCAATCTATGAAGCCAGAATCATTCTAATACCAAAACCGGGCAAAGAAACCACAAAAAAAGAAAACTACAAACCAATATTCCTGATGAACATAGATGGAAAAATACTCAACAAAATATAAGCAAACCGAATTAAAAAATACATCAAGAGAATCACACATCATGATCAAGTGGGATTCATCCCAGGGATGCAAGGATGGTACAACATTCAAAAATCCATCAACATCATCCACTATATCAATAAAAAGGACAAAAATCACATGATCATCTCCATAGATGCTGAAAAAGCATTTGCAAAATTCAACACCCGTTCATGATAAAAACTCTCAATAAAATGGGTATAGAGGGCATGTACCTCAACATCATAAAGGCCATATATGACAAACCCACAGCCTACATCATACTTAACAGTGAAAAGCTGAAAGCTTCTCGTCTAAGATCAGGAACAAGACAAGGATTCCCACTCTCTCTGCTTTTATTCAACACAGTACTGGAGGCCCTCACCATGGCAATCAGACAACACAAAATAAATAAAAGGCATCCAGATTGGTAAAGAAGAAGTCAAATTGTCACTATTTGCAGATGACATGATATTGTACAGAAAAAAACCCTAAAGACTCCACTCCAAAACTACTAGAACTAATATCTGAATTCAGCAAAGTGGCAGGATACAAAATTAACACTCAGAACTCTGTTGCTTTCCTATACACTAATGATGAACTAACAGAAAGAGAAATCAGAAAAACAATTCCATTCACAATTGCATCAAAAAGAATAAAATACCTAGGAATAAACCTAACGAAGGAAGTGAATGACCTATACTCTGAAAACTACAAGACACTCCTAAGAGAAATTAAAGAGGACACTAACAAATGGAAATTCATCACATGCTCTTGGCTAGAAGAATAAATATTGTCAAAATGGTGATCCTGCCTAAAGCAATCTATAGATTCAATGCAATCCCTATCAAAATACAGAGAGCATTCTTCAACGTAACTGGAACAAATAGTTCTAAAATTCATATGGAACCACAAAAGATCGCGAATAGCCAAAGCATTGGGAAGGAAGAATAAAGCAGGGGGGATTATGCTCCCCAACTTCAAGCTCTACTACAAAGCCACAGTAATCAAGACAATTTGGTACCGACACAAGAACAGACCCATAGACCAGTGGAACCGAAAACAGAGAGTCCAGATATTAACCCAAGCATATATGGTCAATTAATATATGATAAAGGAGCCATGGATATACAATGGGGAAAGACAGCCTCTTCAACAGCTGGTGTTGGCAAAACTGGACAGCTACATGTAAGAGAATGAAACTGGGTTATTGTCTAACTCCATACACAAAGGTAAACTCCAAATGGATCAAAGACCTGAATGTATGTCATGAAACCATAAAACTCTTAGAAGACAACAAAGGGAAAACTCTCTTGAATATAAATATGAGCAATTTTTTGATGAACATATCTCCATGGGCAAGGACAACAAAAGCAAAAATGAACAAGTGGGACTATATCAAACTAAAAAGCCTCTGTACAGCAAAGGACACCATCAGTAGAACAAAAAGGCATCCTACAGTATTGGAGAATATATTCATAAATGACATATCCAATAAGGGGTTGACATCCAAAATATATAAAGAGCTCATGCACCTCAACAGCCAAAAAGAAAATAATCTGATTAAAAAATGGGGAGAGGATCTGAGCAGACACTTCTCCAAAGAAGAAATTCAGATGGCCAACAGGCACATGAAAAGATACTCCATATAGTTAATCATCAGAGAAATGCACATTAAAACCACAGTGAGATATCACCTCACACCAGTTAGGATGGCCAACAACAACAACAAATGCTGGCGAGGATGTGGAGAAAGAGGAACCCTCCTACACTGCTGGTGGGAATGTAAATTAGTTCAACCATTGTGGAAAGTAATATGGAGGTTCCTCAAAAAACTCAAAATAGAAATACCATTTGACCCAGGAATTCCACTCCTAGGAATTTACCCTAAGAATGCAGGATCTCAGATTCAAAAAGACATATGCACCCCTATATTTATTGAAGCACTATTTACAATAGCCAAGAAATGGAAGCAACCTACATGTCCATCAGTAGATGAATGGATGAAGAAGATGTGGTACATATACACAATGGAATATTATTCAGCCATAAGAAGAAAACAAATCCTACCATTTGCAACAACATGGATGGAGCTAGAGGGTATGCTCAGTGAAATAAGCCAGGCAGAGAAAGACAAGAACCAAATGATTTTACTCGTTTGTGCAGTATAACAACAAAGTAAAACTGATGGAACAAAACAACAGCAGATTCACAGAACCCAAGAATGGACTAACAGTAAAGGAACTAGGGAAGATGGGTGGGAAGGGAGGGATAAGAGGATTAAGGGCATTATGATTAGCACATATAATGTAGGGAGGGGCACGTTGAAGGCAGTATAGCACAGAGAACACAAGTAGTGACTCTATAGCATCTTACTACGCTTATGGACAGTGGCTGTAATGGCGTTGGTGGGGGGGACCTGATGAAGTGGGTAGTTTAATAACCATAATGTTGCACATGTAATTGTAGATTAATGATACCAAAATAAATTAAAAAAAAAAGATTAGCAGACATAATGGCGTGGGGTGGGGGAGGCTCGGGGAGGGCTGTACAACACAGAGAAGACATGTAGTGATTCTAATTCATCTTACTATGCTGATGGACAGTGACTGTAATGGGGTATGTGGTGGGGACTTGATAATGGAGGGAGTCCAGTAATCACAATATTGCTCATGTGATTGTATATTAATGATACCATAATAAAAATAAAAAAATAAGAAAAAATTTAAAAGCATATAGTATGTTTTCTCCGAGGAGTACTAGGTCTTATATTTATTAAACTATTTTTAATCCACCTTGTGTTTATTTTTGCATATGGCATAAGACAGTGAGCCAGTTTAGTTCTTTTGCATGCAGCCTTCCAGTTTCTGAACACCATTTATTGAAGGGACTTTTTCCCATTGTATGTTCTTGCTTCCTTTGTCATATATTAATTGTCCATGTAAGCATGGGTTTATTTATGGGCACTGTATTTTGTTCCATTGATCTATGTATCTGTTATTGTGCTTTCTTCATGATATAATACTATTGCATATTAATTGACTGCAGAATAGTGTAACATTTTTAAATGTATAATCAAAAAATTCATTTTAGTAGCTTTGTTGAGGTATTTGATTTATTGTGGTGCTCTGGAACTGAATCCACAATATCTCTGAGGTATGCCTGTATTAGTTGCAGGTTTGTAGCATGATTTAATATTGTATACATTGTGAAATGATCACTACAGTAACTCTAGTTAATATCTGTCACTGTACATAGTTGGAAAAATTTTTTCTTTTGGTAAGTTTTAAGATTTACTCTCATAGCATCTTTCAAATATTCAATATAGTATTACTTATAGTCACCATGCTGTACATTACATCTCCATACCTTATATATTTTATAACTGGAAAACTATACCCTTTAACCTCATTAATCCATTTTTATCACCCTTTAATTCCTCCATCTGGCAACCATCAGTCTGTTCTCTGTATTTATCTATGAGCTTGGATTGATTTATTTATATTCCATATATAGATCATATGGTATTTGTATTTCTCTGACTTATTTCACTTAGCATGATGCCTTCAAGATCTATATTTTGTTGCAAATGGCAAGATTTCTTTTTTGTAGCTCAATAATATTCCAACATATATATATACATACAGACATACACACACACACACAACATATATATGCCACAACTTTATCCATTCATGGTGATCAATGGACACGTTGTTTCAATATATTGGCTATTATAAAAATGCTGAAGTGGACATGGAGTTGCATATATCTTCTCAAGTTAGTCTTTTCATTTTATGCAAATAAATACGCAGAGTAGAGTTGCTGGTTTATATGGCAGTTCTATTTTTAGCTTTTTGAGGAACATCCATACTGTTTTCCGTAGTGACTTCATCCATTTGTATTCCCATCAACAATACATAAATGTTCCCTTTTCTCCGCATTCATGCTAACAATTGTTGTTTAGCCATCCTAGTAGGCATTCTGACAGGTGTGAGATGCTATCTGATTGTGGTTTTTGACTTGAAATTCACTCATAACTATGTTAAGCATCGTTTCATATACCTGTTGGCCATCTGTATGTTTTCTTTGGAGAAATGCCTATTCAGATTTCTGCCCAGTTTTTAATCACTGTTGTTGTTTTGCTATTGAGTTGTATGAGTTCTTTTATATTTGGATGTTAACTTTGTATCAGATACCTGATTAGCAAATATTTTCTCCCATTCTGTAGTTTGATTTTTCATTTTGTTAATGGTTTCCTTTGTTGAACAGAAGCTTTTAAGTTTGCTGTTGTACCATTTGCTTTTGGTGTCAGATCCAAAACATCCCCAAGACTGGCGCCAAGAAGCTTACTGTCTATATGTTTTTTCTTAAAGTTTTAGGTTTTCAAGTCTTACATTCAAGTTCTTTAATCCACTTTGAGTTAATTTTTGTATATAGTGTAATATAGTGGTCCAGTTTCATTCTTTTACTTCTGGCTGTCTAGTTTTCTCAGTGCCATTTATGAAAAGACTGTTCTTTCCTTTGTATATTGTTGGCTCCTTTGTTCACATATGCATGGGTTTATTTCTGGACTCTATTCTTTTCCATCTGTCTGCATGGTCATTTTATGCCATACTGTTTTGATTATTATAGCTTTGTAATATAGTTTGAATCCAGGAAGCATGCTGTCTGCAGCTTTTTTGTTCTTAGGATTGTTTTGGCCATTTTGGGTCCTTTGTGATACCATACAAATTTTAGGATTGTTTGTTCTATTTTGTTGAAAAATGCTATTGGAATTTTGATAGGGATTGCATGGATCTATAGATTGCTTTGGGTAGTATGGACATTATAAAAATATTTATTCTTCCAATCCATGAGCATGACATATTTTCCCATTTCTTTGTGACTCTTTCAATTTATTTCATTAATGTCTTATAAGATTCAGTGTACAGTTCTTTCACCTTGTTTAAAATTATTCTTACCTATTTTATTCTTTTTGATGCAATTATAAATGGCATTGTTTTCTTAATTTATCTTCTTTTCAATGTTTGTATACACTAATAACAACCTGAAAGGTTTCTGTATATTATTGTATTCTGCAACTTTACTCAATTCATTGATTAGTTCTCACAATTTTTAGTGGAGTCTTTAGGTTTTCTATTTAAAATATCATGTGATTTGCAAATAGTGACAGTTTTACTTCTTCCTTACCAGTTTGGATGACTTTTGTCCATTTGTCTTTTCCAGCATGGGTGTCTTTCATTTTTTTTCTTGCCTAATTTCTCTGGCTAGGATTTGCAATACTATAGTGTATAAAAGTGGCAAGAATAGGCATCATTGTCTTATTCTGTTATTAAAGGAAAACTTTCAGATTTTCACCATTATGATATTAGCTCTATACTTGTCATATATGATCTTTATTATGTTGGTATACTTCCTCTGTCTCTACTTTGTTGAGAGTTTTGTAAATGGATATTGAATTTTGTTGAATGATTTTTCTGCATCTGTTGAGAGGATCATATGACTTTTATTTTTCATTTTGTTAACATGATGTATGTATTACATTGATTTGCAGATGTCAAACTATCCTTGCATCCTTGAAATAAATCTCACATGATTGTGTATGATCCCTTAGTGAATTGTTAAATTTGGCTTACTAATATTTTATTGAGGATTTTTGCGTTTATATTCATTGGGGATATTGGCCTGTAATGTTGTCTTGTGGTGTCTTTGTCTGTTTTTGGAATCAGGGTAATACTGGTCTTGTAAAATGAAGTTGGAAGTGTTCCCTCCTCTTATATGTTCTGGAAGAGTTTGAGAAGGTTTAATATTAATTCTTCTTTGAATGTTTGCTAGAATTCACCAGTGAAGTCATCTGGTGACTTTTGTTTGTTGGGAGGTTTTGATTATTGATTGAATCTACTTACTAGTAATCAGTCTGTTCAGATTTTCTATTTCTTCATTATTCACTCTTGGTAGGTTGTATGTTACTAGAAATTTATCCATGTCTTCCAGGTCGTCCAATTGGTTGATGTATAACTATTCATATTAGTCTCTTATAATCCTTTGAATTTCTGTGGTATCATTTGTAATATCTCCTCTTTCTGATTTTATTGATGAGATTTCTTGGTGAGTCTATCTAAAGGTTTGTCAGTTTTTTATTTTCAAAGCATCAGCTCTGTTCATTTATCCTTTTTATTGCCTTTTTAGTCTCTATTTCATTTATTTCACTCTGTTCTTTTTTATTTCCTTCCTTCTACTAACTTTGGGCTTCATTTGTTCTTTTTCTAGTTCCTTGATATATGATAGGTTTTTTGGTGTTTCTTGATACACACTTATTGCTATGAACTTCCCTCTTAGAACAATTTTCCTGCACCTCATATATATTTGGTATGTTGTATTTCCATTTTCATTTGTCTCAGTTTTTTAATTTTTTAATTTCTTCTTTGACCATTGGTTATTCAGAATATGTTTAATCTCTGCATATTTGTGAATCTTCCACTTTTCTTCTTATAATTGATTATTAGTTTCATACATTATGGTTGGAGAAGATGCTTGATATGATTTAAGTCTTCTTATATTTATTAAGACTTGTTTTGTGGTCTAAGATGATCTATCTTGGAATATTTTCCATGTGCACTTGAGAAGAGTTGTATTGTGTTACTTTTGGATGGAATATTCTGTATATATCTGTGAAGTCTATCTTGTCTAACATCATTCAAGGCCAATTTTTCCTTATTGAACTTCTCTCTGGGTTATCCCATGACATAAGTTGGGTAGTAAAATCACCTACTATTGTTGTATTACTTTTCTCCTTTTAAGTCTATTAATATTTGCTTTATATATTCAGGTGTTCCTATATTGCATGCATAAATATTTACAAATGTTATATCCTCTTGTTGGATTGACCCCTTTATCATTATGTAATGCCCTTCTTTGTCTCTTATTACAGTCTGTATATTAAAGTCTATTTTGTCTGATAGAAGTAGAGCTACCACAGCTTTTGGTTTCCATTTGCAAGGAATATCTTTTTCCATCCCTTTGATTTCAGTTGTGTGTCCATACATCTGTAGCTTTTGTAGGCAGCTTATTGATGTTTTTTTAAAAATCCATTTAGCCATTGTATGTCTTTTGATTGGAGACTTTAGTCCATTTACATTTAATTGTTGATAGGTATGCACTTAGTGCCATTTTGTTTTCTGGCCCTTTCGCAGTTCCTCTGTTCTTCTCTTGTTCATTCTCTTTATGGCTTGATAATTTTTTTAATGGTATGCTTAGATTCCTTTCTCTTTCTCTTTTGCATATCTACTATAGGTTTTCTGCTTTGTCATTACCACAAGGCTCACATATAACAACTTAGGTTATTATCAGCTTAAACTGTTTTAAACATGAAAATACATAAACATATAAAAATGTTTTAAACAATGCATATAACATATAAACATTATTACATATAAAATACAAACTGTAAGCATTATTATATATAAAATGTAAACTGTTATAAACAGCAACTTAAACCTGTTATAAACATTAGGTTTGAATGCATTCTAAAATTCCACATTTTTCTTGCTCCTTCCCATGTTTTATGTTTTTGATGTCACATTTTACATCTTTTTATCTTGTGTATCTATGAAGTATCTACTGTAGTTAAGCTATTTTTCCTGCTTTTGTCTTTTAACCTTCAGTTTTATTAGTAACTATGTATTTATTTTTACCAGTGTGATGTAACTTTCATATGTTCTGTTACTAATTAGCACCCTTTCTTTTCAGGTTAAAGGAAACCCTTCAACATTTCTTGTTAAGTCCAGTTAGAGCTTCTGAACAACTTTAGCTTTTGCCTCTCAGAAAAATTTTTTCTCTCTTCTTTAATTCTGAATGATAACTGCATTTTTTGGTAGAATATTCTTGGAAGTTTTTTCTCTTGGCACTTTGAATATATTGTGTCACTCAATTCTAGACTGAGAAGTTTCTGCTGAAAATTCTGGTGATGATCTTGTAGATGATCCCTTGGTATGTAAAAGTTGTTTTTCTCATTGCTTTTAAGATTCTCTCCTTGTACTTAACTTTTGACATTTTAATTATAATGTGTCTTCAAACAACAACAAATGTTGGCGAGGATGTGGAGAAAAGGGAACCCTCCTACACTGCTGGTGGGACTGCAAATTAGTTCAACCATTGTGGAAAGCAGTATGGAGGTTCCTCAAAAAACTCAAAATAGAAATACCATTTGACCCAGGAATTCCACTCCTAGGAATTTACCCTAAGAATGCAGCAGCCCAATTTGAAAAGGACAGATGCACCCCTATGTTTATTGCAGCACTATTTACAATAGCCAAGAAATGGAAGCAACCTAAGTGTCCATCAGTAGATGAATGGATAAAGAAGATGTGGTACATATACACAATGGAATATTATTCAGCCATAAGAAGAAAACAAATCCTACCATTTGCAACAACATGGATGGAGCTAGAGGGTATTATGCTCAGTGAAATAAGCCAAGCCGAAAAAGACAAGTATCAAATGATTTCACTCATATGTGGAGTATAAGAACAAAGAAAAAAACTGAAGGAACAAAACAGCAGCAGACTCACAGAACCCAAGAACGGACTAATAGTTACCAAAGGGAAAGGGACTGGGGAAAATGGGCGGGAAGGGAGGGATAAGAGGGAAAAAGGGGCATTACGATTAGCAGATGTAATGTTGGGGGGGCACGGGGAGGGCAGTACAACTCAGAGAAGACAAGTAGTGATTCTGTAGCATCTCACTACGCTGATGGACAGTGACTGTAATGGGGTTGGTGGGGGGGACCTGATGAAGGGGTAGTTTAATAATCGTAATATTGCACATGTAATTGTAAATTAATGATAATAAAATAAATTATATTAAAAAAATTATGTGTCTTAGTGTAGGTCTCTTTGGGTTCATCTAAATTGGAGTTTTCTTAGCTTCTTATATCTGTATGTCTGTTTCCTTCCCTAGGTTAGGGAATTTTTATTTTCTTCTAATATATTTTCTGCCCCTTTCTCTCTTTTCCTCTAGGATCTCTATAATGAGAATGTTAGTTTGCTTGCTATTGTCCTAAAAGTCCCTTAAACTATCTTCAACATTTTTAATTCTTTTTTCTATTTGCTGCTCTGATTGGGTGAGCTTCCCTGCCTTGTCTCAAGTTCATTTGTCCTTTCTTTTACTTCATTAGGTCTGCTCTTGAACCCCTCTAGTGTATTCTTCAGTTCAGTTATTGTATTCTTAAGCTTTATCTGACTTCTTTTTTATACTTTATTTCCAGTCTCTTTGTTGAAGTTCTCACTGTGTTCATCAAGTCTTCTACTGAATTTTGTGAGCACATTTATGACCATTACTTTACTTTGAACTCTTTATCAGGTAAATTTCTTATCTACATTTCATTCAGGCTTTTTTTCCACCCACTTAAGTTTTATTTATTCTTTTGTTTGGAAAACATTCCTGTTTCTTCATTTTGCTTGACTCTCTGTGAGGTTTCTGTGTATTAAACACAACAGTCACCTCTCCCAGTCTTGAAGTAGTGCCCCCATGTAGGAAATGAACATTTTTGTTCCACCCTGCCTTAGCTCTTGCTTGTCTCTCACACCTTTGTGATTGTTCAAGCAGTTTCTTTTGTTTTTAATGGTTCCTAGTAGATGAGGGCGTGCCAAGTATATCCCAAATGGGATGATCTCAGCTAACATCTCCATTCAGGCTGATTCAAAGCCAGACCCTCAGGCAGCCACTTTTAAAGTATGCCAACATATATAATCCTGTGGAACTGCAGGTAAATGCACAGCTGGCCTCCAGAATCAGGCACTCTGGAGGTGTTCCTGGGCAGCAGTCACAAAAATTGGAGCTCCAGATGAATTTTAATACACATCTAAGAGCCTTCCAGGATATTCTCTGGGGACAGAGGCTGGCAGATGCCATCTTCATGTTCCTCCTCTGCCTTGTTCCAGCAGATGCCAATTTCATGTTTTCAGCCACACTCTAGAACGCCATTACCTCCCAGTGGGGAGCTCTTGCATGCATATGGTGTCCTGGTATTTTTGACTGTCACCTAAGGAACATCCCTTGATTGCCTGGCTCTGGAGGCTGGAGAGCTGGCATTCCTGGGTCCCATGGGACTGTAACAGTTGGAGAGATCATTCTTGTCACACTACCACCACCTTCAGGGCACTGCAACAACAAAGAAAAATACCACCAGTTTATCTGAGAAACAGGCTATTTGCTTGTCCAGAAGTTTTGGTCTGAGGGACAGGCTTCAGATTTGGCACACATCTAGAAATGTATGGAGATTTTCTCAAGGAACATAGGCTGGTGGATGTCATGTTTGTGCTCTCCCTCTGCCTCAGTCCACCTAGGAAAATAATTATGATGTAGTTCAGACATTGATAATAGGTTAAAAGATTGACAGATTATTGTGCATGTACAAATTTAAACACAAATATCCAGCATTTCAACAGAGTGAATATTCAGTTATAACCAGTTTGTCCATAGCTACATTTTTTTCCTGAAACGATACCCCATTTACCTCTTTTTTCTTCTTGAGAACTGAAAACTGTATAGACTGTTCTCTTTCTCCATGCACTTGTCAGCAATAAGCATTAGCACTACTGTGCACTCTCTAACTTCTGTTAACCTCTTTTAAGATGGTATATATTTTCAAACTTGTTATGAGCAACAGTAAGAACTTTTGTGGTAGTTAAAGATATTTTGGAATTAAAATGTGCCTCTCTACCAAATGATGCAGTTTTTCTATGGAATAAAGCATACACAGAAGTATTCAAGTATTTACCCTCCCTGAATACCAAACATTGTTTCCAAGGCAAAATAATAAGTCATACATTTAATACATTCCCAAAAGTGCCCTACTCTACTCAGCACACATACGTGCACACACACACCTTGAAGCCTGTTTTCTTGTGTTTCCTTTAGGGTATTTTTAATCCACTTATGTATGGATTGTCTTTCCTCTTGTATATATTTTATAGAATTTAAATAGGTGTGCATTCTATTCTTTAAACAACATCAAAGGTGCATAAGTCAAAATCTTTTCCCTTACCTAAAAACTATGAGATGAATTACTGTAGGAAGATTTTAAAATCTGAGTCATTGACAGGGTATACAGATCTTAGGTGAAATGGATATGTATTTCCCTGTCCAATTCTTTTGAACAGTTTCTGCTTTACATAGTTCAGCTCCACTTAGTTCATGAATCTTTGTATTTCTCTTAGATCAGCATGTCCACAAATATCCTAATCAAAAAATAGCAAACACTTAATTATCAGAAGAGGATGTCTCCAATCTCCTCTTACATGTCAGTGTCTTAAAGGGATACTTTTCCACATCTCCCAGCCAAATAGAAAGACACTAAATCAGTGTGCTTTTGAGATTTTCCAAAGATCCCTCCAGACTGGTGGTAACTTGGTTTGGAGTTTTCAATATTTGCCCTAGCATCTAGCATGAAGAGACCAAGTTAATTTTAGTATCCAAGTCAGTTACTAATGCTTCCTCCTATAAACATCTCTGTGTAAAACACAAAACAGAATATGGTCTATCTTCCCTTCCTATGAAGAGCTTTGTAGGAGGATGAGAGGTCTTTGCAATTAGTTAATCTTTGCTAAGAAAGCATGATTGTTTAACAGTTTGTCTCCTAATAAGGAAAGATCCTTCATGGTCTAGAACTTAAGTCTTGCTGCAGTAAAGGATGCAATCAAATATTTGCTTTTCCTCCAATTGGCTTTAAAAATTAGCTTGGGAGAAAGTTGTCAAGATTGAATTCAGAAAACTATTTCAGAAGGAAGTATGGATTCAGATAGAATACTTCAGTCAGAAAATTAGGGTAAATGTTTTGTGATACAACTGGAACTAGGCAAAGCACAGGAATTTAAGGAAGAATGTCTTTTAATGGTTGAAACTAGTCTTTCTGAGGTAACAAAGCAAATATTGCAACAAATATTAATGCATATTCCAGTCTTTGTAATCTTCCATAAGATAATTCCTTTATTATCATTTACATTTCTTAATACTAGCACAGCGTTCTGAAGTTGCCAATGATAAGTATATGTAACTGAGCAGAAAGATCGAAATCTACTCAGACTTCCAGAAGAGCTGCAGATGTAGAAAATAACAGTCATTAAACAAGAAGAGCCAAAATGTGCTAAAAATTATGTCCATTTCATAATCAGTGACAAAAAATATAAGCCTGTACTGTTATAAAGAAAATGGTTATAATGCCTGCTGTTGCTGTACAAAAGATTCCACAAAGAAACTTATGTATAATAAATCGCTCTTCAATAATTTATTTTCCATTCTTAAACGTTTTCAAGATAGCTGGTGCTCACAAATGCAATGTACTGGCAGTCTGGGGTCTGTCTGTTGCAACTGAATGGGGACACTGCTAAGAGTGATGATGTTTTTCCCTTGATAAAGAAGACAAGAGTTCAGGGTCCAGATTTTTAATGCATCCACTCCTCTGCTGAATTTGCCACCAGGGCTCCAATCAGTGGTTCAGTACCAGATGAAAATAATTGGTTCATGCTTGAGCCAAATCTGCAGAAACTGAAATCAATTCGATTGTGTACATGATGAACTTTAAGAGGTGCTTGTTTTTTGTTGAAAGTATGGATTTTAATGATATCTTACAGTCCTTTAGAAATGTACTGCTGGTTAGTGCAAAAAAAATAGTGCCACTTTTTCTTCAAATAGAAAGTAAGGTGTGTTTTGTAAAAACAAAGCATATTAGATCATTATTTTGTAGATCAATATTAACAAAGGTCCTGACGTAGCTGGTGCATAAATGTAGACTTACTTGCTGCCTGGAAAGTAGAAGAAATGTTACAACTTAACCATAAATCAGTGGAAAAATAAAACAGGTAATACTAAAACTCCATATACATCCAAGATATCATACTGTCTACAATTCAGCCCAATTTCTTAACCTGTAATGTTCCCTGATGACTTTATGAATAAGGCAATCCATGTTCCCATTCAGGAAGGATACATGGAAGGCTGCTTCTTATCTCTCAAGACCTGCACAGAGCCAGATAAAGAATTATGGTAGCTAATTAAATCTGCTCTGGATGAACATTTCCACATTCTGCTATGACCTTCATCCATTTAGAGGTGTATATACTACTGCTTTTGAAGGGACTACTGGCTTATTATCTTTGTGATCCATTGAGTAAAACCTTACATGGTACCTTCAACACCATATACTTTATTCCCTCTTGTACATCCATTTCATTTTTTCAATTGTTTATAAAAATGAAGCCTATTTCACTGAGCATAATACCCTCAGTGGGAAATGCAAATTAAAACCACAATGAGATATCACCTCACACCAGTAAGGATGGCCAGCATCCAAAAGACTAAGAACAACAAATGCGGGCAAGGATGTGGAGAAAGGGGAACCCTCCTACACTGCTGGTGGGAATGTAAGCTAATTCAGCCATTGTGGAAAGCAATATGGAGGTTCCTCAAAAAACTAAAAATACAAATACCATTTGACCCAGAAATCCCACTCCTTGGAAGTTACCCAAAGAATACAACTCAGATTCAAAAAGACATAAGCACCCCTATGTTTATTGCAGCACTTTTTACAATAGCCAAGATATGGAAGCAACCTAAGTGTCCATCAGTAGATGAATGGATAAAGAAGAGGTGGTACATATACAAAATGGAATACTATTCAGCCATAAGAAGGAAACAAATCCTGCCATTTGCAACAACATGGATGGAGCTGGAAGATATTATGCTCAGTGAAATAAGCCAGGCAGAGAAAGACAAGTGCCAAATGATTTCCCTCATTTGTGGAGTATAACAATGCAGCAAAACTGAAGGAACAAAATAGTAGCAGACTCAGAGACTCCAAGAAGGAACTAGTGGTTACCAAAGGGGAGGGGTGTGGGAGGGTGGGAGGGGAGGGTGGGAGAAGGGGATTGTGGGGTATTATGTTTAGTACACATGGTGTGGGGAATGATGGAGAAAACAGTGTAGCACAGGGAAGGCAAACAGTGAATCTGTGTCATCTTACTACACTGGTGGACAGTGACTGAATTGGGGTATGAGGGGGCCTTGATAATATGGGTAAATGTAGTAACTACATTTTTTTTACGTGAAACCTTCATAAGAGTGTATATCAATAATACCTTAATAAAAAAATGGCAATAAACAAACAAATAAATAAATAATGCCCTCAGTGAAAATAAGCCAGGCGGAGAAAGACAAGTATCAAATGATTTCACTCATCTGTGGAGTATAAGAACAAAGGTAAAACTGAAGAAACAAAACAGCAGCAGACTCACAGAACCCAAGAACGGACTAACAGTTACCAAAGGGAAAGGGACTGGGGTCGGGTGGGTGGGAAGGGACCGAGAAGGGAATTAAGGGGCATTACAATTAGCACACATGATATAGTGGGGGGGGGTTCACAGGGAAAGCAGTTTAGCACAGAGAAGACAAGTAGTGACTCTACAGCATCTTACTATGCTGATGGACAGTGACTGTAATGGGGTATGGGGTGGGGACTTGATAATGGGCGGAGTCTAGTAACCATAATGTTGCTCATGTAACTGTATATTAATGATACCAAAAAAAAAAAATGAAGCCTTTGGGTAGATTTGTAATCAAAACTGAGGTTTGCTTACTCTTTTCTGATTCTTTTAAATCTAGTAAATCAAGTAATCTACACAAAGTTTTTTTTCTATTTATAAAGAAAAGAGATATAAAAGGAAGAGCTACTGCTCTTTACAAAACTGTAACAGTCAAATATTTAAGCAAAACTAATATACTTGTTGACAAAGACACTCTGGAAAGCTTTCACTTCTTTACTTCAACCATGTATGGACCTAAGGAATCTACATTTACATAAAGCACTGATGAAATTTAGAGAATACAGAATTTTTATAACTACTATATTTCCTTTTAAAGAGTATGCTTTCCCCCAGAACAAGTTTTTTGTTTAATTTGTTTGGTTTTTCAGTATCTGATCTTTTCTATTATATAACCTGTCATGTGAAAATCTTTGTCTAATCTCATTTATTAATGGGCTAACAGGTCTTATAGATGAAGCAATATTTCCTTTATTATAATGTGAATGTATTAGGTTATCATTTTTTAATACATTCATCCAAATAGATAGTTGGCAGAATTATTCAGTCTCCTTTTCGATGAATTAAAAAGAAATATTCACCAAAAAAAAATTGGTCTGAAAATTCCACTTTATTTTTGAAAATCATCAATTTGATAGATTCATACTTTGAAAATGGATGATTCTCTACTGTTAAAGCTTACAGATAGAATGAATGCTGGTGAATCCCTGGCTACTGGAAATTCATCAAATTGTATTAGGGATTAGATGTGATAAATGATGAAAATTATTTAATGTGATTTTGGCATACAGTAAAAGCTCAGTAGTTATCAGTGACAGCTCCAGAGTTTCTCTAAGACAGCATGGAATCAACATTCTGGAAGCAAAGTAAGACTTGTTTTGAAGTTCTGATTTTCATAGTAAATAGATTGCTTTTATTTAGATTGTATTTGTTTTGAGGGGCCTGGGAAGGGAAGGCTGATGGAAACTATTGAGGAAGTGGAATATTTACCCCAGGGACCACACCAGTGCCATTCCTGATTATTAAAGAAAGCCTTCTCCCATTTAGGCAAAATAGAGCCAGGCACATTCCTGTTTATGTACAAAGGTGCGTGGCCCTAATATTTAAAACACAGAGGTCTGAACCACCTCTTCGATTTTCTCAGAACTCAAATCTAGTTCATATTTACCTGATTTTTCTTCTGGTTAATTTAGTTTTACTGTATTGAACACTGTTTTCTACTATTCTCTTGTATTATTTAAATTATATTAAGTTATATAAATTAAATTATATTATATTAAATTTTAGTCATCCTACAGGGCTTCCACACTAAACATCTGGGGTTCACACCCTGATTTTGGGCAATGTATGGCCAGCATGCCTACATGCAGCAATCTTGTTTTTATAATAATGCTATGTTCATTTCAAATTTCCATTTACTCCAGATTTATTTTTAAAATAACAGTTTATCTTTATTGAGTTTTTAGATTGTACTCATTTTTAACCTAATTTCCTTTTCCTTTAAAAATTTTAATCTTCCCGAATATCTACCATTTTCAATTTTGTATAGCATTTCCAAGTCAATGATATAGTACTTGTAATTTTTTTATAATTAACCTAGAAATAATGGAAATTTTGCACACAACTGTATTTGTACTAACTTTTCAAAGGTGACAATTTCATCTTTTATTTCCTTTATCCCTGAATTAAAAATATAAGGTAGGAGCTGCTTGATATTCAGAGGTTTTATTATTCACTTATGTCTTAATTTACACTCAGCATCTCAAAATGTGGAAGATGTATTAAAAATGATATTCGACTAGACATGTCCAGAAATATTTAATTTATAACACCTCTTTGATGAAATGAAAACAAATAATATATAAAGTAATGTTACTGAAACAATATATATTTTTTGGCATATACTTACTTATTTTCCTGTCTTTGATCTGCATGCACAGTATGAAATCATAAAAGCAACAAACATCACTACACCAACACTGAGTAAGATAATTTCTACCAGGCCAAGGAGGTTTATTTTTCCAGTCACTTGCTGTCTGAACATTTCTGCCTTCTCATCACCAATAGTGGCAGTCTGTAAACAAGTTAATAATTAGCATTATTTGGGTAGATCGGTGAAGCAACATACTCAAAACCTTCTACTTACATCTTGCTCTTTTCTCCAAACAGCTATATAGATATTAGTCATCTGTAGCTACAAGACAAGCCAGTGGAATTCCCTGTGCATGCCAAAGAAGGCAATAAGTGCCAAACCAGAGTATTTTGAGTGTGAAATATAATCCTCTTCCCTTTACACATTATGTAGGACTATTCAACATACTAGACTTCACTGATCTTCAGAATGGTCTTACTGAAATATTTCACAATTTTCCAAAGAATGTATCCTAGTTTCAAAGGGGAACAGGAAGGGTCAACAGTTTCATTCCCTCTAAGACCTTATGTACTATATTTCCTAATTCTGTGGCTAACCAATTCCATGGTTTATACTAAAAATATCTTGTCAGGGAACAGAATAGACTGCTTATGCCTACTCTAACCTGGCCCTTATGAGATTGGTTTGCTGTTATTAACACTATAATATTCAGTAAGTCTTGAGATATTTGGATACAAGATATTGGATACAAGTCACATACATGTATGACTGAACACAAGCACTATGACAGAGAAAAATGTTTCATAGATGCATTTTGAAAGTAATCGAATAATTGAAACCTAATACAAACTTAATTTCTGTATGGTTTGGCTCTCTCAGGTATAATCAATAATATATAAAACTCATCCATATGGCCAATAGAAACATAAATACAAGTACTATATATACATATTCAATTTTGAAACATCAAAACCTTTTTTAATATACAACTTTACTACTTTTAATGACTAACAGATAAAAATACTAACCTCATTAAGCCAAATAACAGGCACAATATAGTTCCGCTTTAGACCCTTTAATGCTCTGTAATAAACATTGAAAAAATTATGAAAATATATATTATTTATGTAACAGAAACTTCAGTAATTTCTAGTATAAATAAATGTTCAGAAAATTAATTGCTCTGCAACTTAAGTTCCTTGATTTTTGTTTCCTGTAATTATTTTTCACTCTTATGAAGCTTTGTGATATAGATTTCTAATCAGATTGACTTTTTCTAAGAACAGATTTGTCTAGCAACTGTTGTCATAGAAATATTTGGACATCTAGTAAAAATAAGACACCACCAAATACTCAAACTAAAAAATTCCAAAATATGTGTAAATGTCATTTCAATAAACACTAGGTGTAAATCTAAATTGTAAATCACAGCTATAAACATTTAATGACATTAAGCCAAAGAGAAGTTGAAAATTTCATATTCTCTTCATCTCTCTTAATAGATGTACTCACAGCCTTTTAAGAAAATAGTAAAGATCATGTCATGGTAACCCTGTTCAAGAGACTCACTCAATTTTTTTTGATGGCTTGACCAGTAAGTTGATCTGCAGTCGTTTAGCAAATTGTAATGTGAATCCAGTTATCTAAAAAGAGAACAATTACCAACTTCTTTTTATATCATTATTTCATAACATCCAAAACTTATTTTTGTTACATGGAAATCAAGGTGAAACTGTACTACTAGAAACTTGTGAAATTTATTAAATAATTAGATAAATGAGTATACACACCTGCATATACATGCACATGCAAAATTTCTTTGCTCAATCTAATGTCCAGGCTTTAGTTAATTATGATATTTACCTGAAATTGTTTTGGGGAATGAACAATACTGAAACATAAGAGCTCATATAATTTTATTCCTGAACAATGGTCAAATATATATTCAGTCAGATTCCACATATAGTGTCTCTTCATATAAGCAATACTCACAGTTAAGTATAAAATAAGCTTAAAACAGTAATTTTTATCAGATTGTTTTAAGCCAATTAAAATAATTTCCATCATTGGTATTCCTGACCTATGAACTATTAAAATGATTTATAAAGTTCCGTATGCTGAAAAAGAAAATTGAACTACTTTGACACTTATTTTCATATTTATTTCAATCCAATAAATGTGACTGACAGTTTAAGAAACAGATCAATAATATACTTGCTTACAGGTTCAACATCTAAGTATGTTTTATGTTCTTCTTCATTTGGATTTAAACCTTCAACAGTTTCTGCAATTTCAGGACTTGCATGGAGAAAATGAGGAAGTGAAAGGTACACAGGTTTTCCTGAAAACAAGTTTTAAAAAACAATTAGACATAAATTATTTTCCTTATTTCACATACCACTCAGAACAGATTACCTTGAAAATAAAGCTTTTAAAATAAAATAATGCATAATAAAACTAATTGGGTGGTGAGGAGAATTATAGAAAAAAATAAAAAATTCTGCATCATCCTATTAACCTATCAGTTGACATATTGTTCATTACTTAGGTGTCAATTTTCAGTATGTAAAGTACAGGTGCTGAGCACAAAGTTTCAACCATATATGCTCATGTTTCAGGCAGTAATATGTCTATTGACTGAGAATTTGGTTTTTTTTCTTCATTCACACCCACTCCAAGATGGAGGTGAAATAAAACAGACTCCATTTTGTGCGTAAGTCAGTTCTTATTTCAGAGACATAGTGAAAATTATTTTTATTTACCATTTTCTTGGTAAGAAAAAGCTAGAAAATGGTGGCTGGATGAACTGGGATGCTTAAAGTATTCTGGGAATTATTTTCATTTTACCCTAAATCTTAAGGGAGCACAGGAATTCTGCATAGCAAAAGGTACCTTTACCAAAAGGAAATGTTTGCCTATGAAATGGGAGAAAACATTTGTAAACAACATATCCAATATCCAAAATATATAAGGAACTCATAGAACTCAAAAAACAAATAGCAAAAAAAAACCTCCTTATTTTTAATGGGCAAAGGACCTAAACAGACATTTTCCAAAGTAGTGGAGGGAAATCATTGGTATGGCTTTACCTAATAATAACTAAGTTTTGCAGTACTGAAACACAATTGGGACCTCAAAAACAATACAAAAAAAAAAATCTTTCTACCACCACGCTTACCTTCTGTCCTTATTGTTTTGTCCCTCTAAATTTAAATTTTTGGTGGCAAGGGATCCTGGGTAAAGGCTACATTTTAAAGAATACTATAAATGATGTCATGGACTGTGATACTGAGAACATTTGCTCACCTTCTTTGCATTTGCTGATGTCTAGCATACCATAGAATGTACAATTATTTGAGATAACTGTTTCTGTACAGAAACAATGGTTGTCTGGATTTTGACGTGGAGATGCAAAGGCCATGGATGGAAGAACAAATCTGTACACAGTGATTCCTTTCAGGTTAATTTCACCTCCAAACACAGCATAGATTGACCTAAACACAGAGAAGAGTTTTATTCCAGGAAGCTGAACTATATTCTGGAGATTCCTTTTTTCTTATTTTGAGATTTATACTCTTGCTTTAACTTGAAAAAATCATATATTCTTGTTAGAATTTTAAGTGATTATTTAATTTTTAGCAAAAGAGTTCTTGTGAGATTTTAAGGCATACCAGAACTCAACACCTGAGTATAAGCTATTCTTACCTTTGTTCTTGAAAAGCTTCTGAGAGCAGTTTTTGCTTGTGGACTACCATGGAGTATTTATACTGGAGACATTTTTCATTGTTTATTTCCACTGTAGATTAAATATTTATATGACTTCCCTCAAATCCTTCATTTGTGCCCCAGTTTAAATTAAATAAAAATAGAAGTTTTTCTTTATTTTAAATCTTAATCCTGGAAAGAAAGGCTGCTGGCTTACTGGGGTTTGTGTGTGTGTTTGATACTGATCTCATACGCCTCTATCACTTACCAAGTGCCCACCATGACCTAAGCCCTGGGCTAGGCTCAATACATACTTTTTACAATCCTCTGATTAACCCTATATGAAGAAACACTGCTCTCTTAATTTTACAGGTAAGGAGATCCAGAGATACTAAATGCTCGCCCACACCACACTGTCATTAGGAACAGGGCTAGGATTCAAGTGTACTTTCATCGGTTCCAATAGCTGCGTGGTGCCTTACTGGGTCTCTCAGTTAGAAAAGAAGCTGTAGTGGCAGAGGAGTACATCTTTAGCATAGTGCCATGATAGTGGTATCTCTTCTGGATGTCTTTAGAAAGATTGGGCATGCCTTCTGGACTTGACTGTCATTAAACATACTGGTAGTTTAGTAAAAGAAAGGAAAAATAGTTTTTGCTTAGAAATGACAAAGAAGAAAATGACTTCCATTATCTAAAATATCCTTTTAAACCCTTCAGTTTTTTAAAGAGCTAATAAACACATTATGAATTCCATACAGCAGTTATTCTTAATGAATCAAGAAAAAGTTCCCTAAATTGATTTCATTTTTCTCAGATACCATGATTAAGTATAAGCTTCTTGGTCGGTGTTTTGTCACTTGGGGAAAAAAAAATCCAATGCACAACAATACAACAGTGTCTTTGTCTTACCTGCAAATGTCAGAGGAAAAGAATTGCAATACCCGGGTCTTCTCAACAAAAGGTGGAAATGAGGCTGCATCTGTTTAAAAATCAAGCCAGTGGTAAAGGATTAGACGTAATACGTGTCCTAAAATGTTCTAGAAACTTCTAATATTCCAGTACAGTCAACAGAAATATAATGCAAACTATATATATATATATACACATATAATTATATACATTATAATATATATACATATAATTTTACAATCTTCTAGTAGCCACAGTTTTAAGTAAAAAGACAAGGCACATTTTATTTAAGCCTGTATGTTCAAAATATTTTAACATGTCATCAATTTCAAAATTAACAAAATCTAGTATTTTTTATTTACAACACATCTGAAATTGTACTAGCCGCATTTCAAGTGCTTAATAATTGTCATGTGGCTATCAATTACCACATTCAACAAGTCTGTATCTATACACATTTATTGATATTTAATTTCATATCATGTCTCCCTACTCCTTAAAAATAAATGGAAGTTCAAAAAAATAACGGCAAAATCACATGTTAAAACTGTGATTGTGTTTGCTTTTTGAAATCCCCCACCCCAGCAGTCAAGTGGCACTTTTCTTATCATGAATTTCATGTATACCTTCTGTTAGGTCCCCATTGTTCTCATTTTTTATAGTGATTCATTCATCTGCTCTAATAGCTGATTCATATTTTTTTAATCATTTATTAAGTTTCCTCACTAAATAGAATTTCCTGCAAACGGTTTCCAGGAAATACCTCTCACACACAAAAAGGATTTTTTGAGTTTACTGAATTTCTGCTGTGGTTATAATTCACAGCACACACTGGACATCTGAAGAAATAATTAGATAACTCCTCCATTTGCTTCTCAAACTAATATCACCAAATTGAGCCAGCACTGAGTATGTTTGTTCAAAATGGTAAAGCCCATCCTTTAACTATGCAGTCCAGGTTCTTTTTCTGGTAAATGCTTCAACCTGTGATCTTAGTACATTTCACTTACACTCGAGATAAATGAGATGCAATAGAAGATCACAGTGAACAATATCCAGTTCTCTGGATATTGAAGATCACAGTAATATCCAGTTCTCTCCTTACATTGAGAGAACTGGATATTAAAGTTCAGTTTGAACTCCCCAGATAGGTCCCTGAATGGCAACTGTCTACAACTGCCTTCCCAACACCTTAACCAATCTAGGAAAATAGGCTGAAAAGCTGTAAAAATCATTATCTGAAATATCACTGAAGAGAATGCCATAATTATACCCAACAGTCATAATGGGCAATGACTACAAAATTGCTGACCCTGGCAGGGCTTTTTTTTTTTAAACATTCAAATGTATATCAGTATCTCCATTTTATGTCTCTTCACAGTGACTGAAGAAAGCAGAAGTACTTTTAAATCATGATGAAACACACCAGAATCTTTTCTGTTTCATCAGTCCCTTCTCTGTCGTGCCATAACCGAGAATCTCTCACAGGCATGACGCCAGAGTTCTCAGCCCTGTCCAGTCTACCTCTGCTCCTCATTTGTTTTGCTTCTGTTTTCTTCTTAGATACTTTTAACTTCATGCCCGATGCTCACCTATTCATATTATTGTCATTAATGAATCCTTTACCTCTCTCTCCTTCTAGAGCTTCTCTGCAACGTAGCTTTGGACAGAATTGTTTAATAATGTTTTTTCTTAAACCCACAAAGAACCCTTTACTATTTAGGGAGCAGCAGAGTGTTTTTCTCTCGGTATCTAAGGACTGAAGTATCATGCTCATGGAATTACTACAGTTAGTAGTATTGAGACACCTGACAGTTTATTTGCAGAAGCGCTTTACTTAGAAAGGAGTTTCTTCACCCACCCATGGCTCAGAGTGCCACAAAGCAAACCTAACAGTGCTGTGGCTGTGTTTTTTCTGTAAGAAAATGACAACACAATTAAATGAACATGCAAAATTCAACAATACCTTTGGAAAGGCAAACATTCCCTGTGTTTCTGTTTTATTCCCTACCTTTCACTAACTTTGTATTTAACTTTCTTCACATTCATTATATTACTTTCTGACAACGTATTGTCTCATCAACTTTGTAAACATCTCTTTCCCAGTAGTTGAAAGTTCACCCCAGATTTTAATTACCTCATGATATTTGATTCCCGTTGTTTCTTAAAAATGGTAATTCTTAAACTAACAGGCATATGTGTACTTGCTTTTCTTCAAGGAGAAGCCAGATCTAATTACACACTAAATCTAAGTTCACAGTCCTTTATTTTTCCCCAAATCTAATTCAGAATGCTCATTTTAAAATACATTTTTTCATTATTAGTTGATGTCTAACATTGTTAAATCTTTTTGTTTTCTCCTCTTATTTTGACTATCTTATTCATAATAGTTGAGACTGTCTTGCAACTTTATTGATTCTACCTCAGCTTGAAACCACACTTGGAATTGTGTTTTACCTTTTGTAGGTACCTTGATTTTTTTTTTATTTTTTCAATTTCAAATTATTACTTGTATGGTATTTATAAGAGAAGTGAGCAGTAACTACTTTAAGTTTTTTTTTTGACTGCTTACTTCCAATGCCAGGGAGACAGTTCATTAAAGTTTTTACAAAGCAAACGTTTCTGTGGTAATGTGGTAAAGGCTAATTCTAGATAATTAATCTTCAGAAATTCCATCACATCAAACAGATATTTACTAGTCCTATAAGAATAGATGCTCTGAATTATGCCATATGGCTAAAAAGATAGGTAAACACACATCCTCAACCTTCAGAACATTGTAGGTATGATGGTAGGTTTGTGGGAAAGAGGAAGGTGGGTTCTTGTGATTATTACCACAAAACAAATGTCCTCACCTGTGCCATTAATCATGTCGCAATAGCTTGGCCAGAAGGAGAGAGTCCTTAGGAACAAAAAGAAAGAAAATGAACACTCTCATTAACAAGAGTACCTTTCTCATATAATTATGATTCATACTTCTGTCAAAATAATAAAGATCAGATGTGACAAATGCTAACTTTAAGAACTATTCCAAATCATTCAGTCCCTGTTTTGTTTGAAGCTTTCATCTTGTTGAGATGAATTACATGCCTGATGCCATTAAGTGGCCAGACTATACAGTAGAAACTGCCAAATGTTGATTAGATACTATCGGGAATAGACACAGCTCTGAGAAAAGAAAATTGAGAAACTTTTTTCAGATATTTATATCTCTACTTGGGAGACCTTTTCTTTTCTAATGGAAGAAATGGATTATTTGGTAGTATGTTGGGTGCTCAGACTGAATAGGAGGAATTATCAGTAGGTAACTGATGTAAGCGTAGTATGAGAAAGAAGAGTGGGGAGGAGAAAAGAAAAGAAGTAGATGTTTGATCAATAGCGAGTAGAAACATGTAAATGAATTTTTACTTTTTCCCCCTTCTAACTCTTTTATGAGCTGGCATTAAAGTAGGACAGATCTTATTAATTTATACTCTGGTGTCTAAATAAGATATATGGATATGTATCTGGAAGCAACAAAAACAATTGTAGTAATAGTTTTTCTGCATCCACAGCTACATTCTGGAGATGAAACATAGGTTTTTTTCCTCTCCTAATATGTCATCCACTGAGATGTCAACATAAACTGTTGCTTCTTTTTGAAACAGGTCAAACAGTTAATCATACTCAGTCTTGCCATGATCAGTTAAATTAACCTTATAATCTGAAATTATTTGGAAATTCTTACTCCAATTAGGACCACTTAGCAACTTTCCCCCAAACCTCTCTATAATATTGAAATGGTGGAAATGCTTATGTTCCTCAATATACAAACAGTGATGTGATTTCCCCTGAAGTCAGTATGTGGAAGTGCTTGTTTTCCTCCACCGGACTTTCCTAGGAGGATATGGGACTGATTCTGTAGAAGAAGCACTACATGGGCGGGATTTAACTGTTGCATGGACTTTTTTACATAGGGACTCAGTGTGAGGCAATGGTAACTTACATTAATAAAAAAATTTATACTCTGATTTTAATTACTGTATTCTTTTTCAGGAAATAACTGGTGTAAGGCGCATTTTTTAACTTTGAGGAGAAGAAAACAAGCTTCCTCTCCTGATACTTATGGGATTCTTCTGGTTTTACACATCTAAGTTATGTATATTCCAGATGAATAGGCAGGAGCTAGGAAAAAAGAAGAAATCACAGCTATTTGACTGTGTCTCATTCTATTGTCACTTCAAAGGAGTTATTGCTCTTTACTTTCAAGTTTTTTATGTAAATTTTAGAACTGTGCTTGAAATACTGATTCCATTTTTGCTTTGATAATCTTTTTTAGAAGCTCAGTGCTCAATATAGAAAGTTATTTCAACCAGTTCTGAAGGGGAAAGTCATGAAAGCATTTGCATGGATCCATTAAGCTTCCATCTTTACAGACCTATTGAGTCATGTCACTGGAATGAGCTATCGTTATTTCATAAACTCAATTTAAAAAGTCAAAAAACCACCCTAAACTATATTTTCCTATGTGCTAGATGATAAGCTGATGTGCTGGTTTTCTTGCTTCTCCGCCGTGGTTGGGTGGTTGCATGGTGCACTGTGAGGCAGATGATGCGGCAGACGGAGAGACTGAGCCTCTGGATTTCTTTATACAATAGAATCTGTGAATAAAGGCAGACCGAACCTGAAGGGGGACTGATACTCACCAACTTAGTGTGACCGGTTGTCACAATTAAATGGTTAACGCCTGGCAGAACATGTCTCCAGGGCGGAGATACAGGCAGGTCTGTTTCATAGACTGGTGCCCTGTGCCTGTACAGGTACACAACAGCACCCCTGCCTTTTCATTCCCTGATAACACACACACACACACTTTACCTGGATACTTACTTTTTACCCTTATAAGTGTCAATTATTGCAACTTTGCTTATGTCATCTTTTCCACTGAAAACTTTATAAACTCCATCAGCAGTATCGTTGTACTGAAAAGATAGATACAAGAAAAAAAATTACTTCTAGAACAAGCCCTATTTTCCAAGTTAAAAATTATGCAATTAACTTTTACATTTCTCAAACACTGATTACTTGTAATTATTTTATACGGTTTGAGATATATATGCAATAAAGTTTTAAAATTATTGTCTTAAACATTTTTAAAAGATAGAATAAAAGAGGTGCCTAGAAATAAATGGTAGATGCTGAGACAAAGAAGAAAATATCAAAAGTTGACATGATCCAAACTCCAATATTCTTTGTCATAATTATGAAAGGCAATCCTGACCACTACGCCTATTACACTGAGGTGAAGAGATATTGAACAAAACCTGTGAGAACAATGTCAGATTTCTAGATAGTCTATATGTTATAACCTTTAATAAGTGGTTATTAAAAATTAAGTATACAGAATTAAAAACAGGATTAGCCAAGGACAGAATTACGAGTATTTGAGTTAAAAATAACTGACTCTTTCATTCCTTAAGGCTTTCTGCACTCATATTTAATATATAACTTTGCAATCCTAAACACTATCTAGAAGTAAAGTAACAACAGTAAACTGGAGAATATAACTAATATCACATAGAGAGCTGAATGAAATCATAGAATTAATTCAAAGGTCAGTTTGGCCTATTTAAATTCCAAACATTAAGCTATAACTAAGTACATCACCAAGTTTATGGTTTCCTTGATCTCCAAACCACCACTTCATGACACTGTAGACCAGTGGAAGTTATTATGAACAAAGTCCATTAAAATAGGACACTGCTGATTTACCAGTCCTTTGTGTGCAAATTTAAGCTTTTAAATTTACATTAAAACATGTTTTGTAAGAGGTCTAAAGGAGAAGGAATGATAGGAGGAATACATTTAACACAAAAATATAGTATTAAACTCGAAAGGAAATCAAGACCAAAAATCATGTTCAAAAGCCTCACCAACTTACAACCTAATTTAGACAGTGGGAATCTAATTAAATCTCAATGTCTTAATATAAATTTAGTTGTTAAATTTAGGTAAGTAAATTTTCCCATCTCGGAATGTTGAAGCTATGTGAAAGAGAGACTTTAAAAAAATTAGAATGTATATTCCCAGATCAGAAATAGCATCAACACATTAAATTATAAAATTATGAATTGTCAATGCCATTGTATTTATCCAATTAAAGTATAACAATATCGACATTCATACTTGGTACTCACAGGAAAAAAGAGACCAACTGTTGAAGGAACAGGGTATGGAACCAAACTCAAGAATGGATCCTTATAGCCCCACAATAGTTCTTTCAAAGTTCTATTTTGAAACAAAGAAGATTTTGACTTTTTTATAAGTGAATTGAGTAACACTTGAACAAATGCATTTGGATAAAGATGGGCTGCAGCCTACAAAAAACAAAAAAAGATTACTGTTCAAAACACCAATTGCACTATCATATTTTTAACAAATAAGTGGATTAAATACTGGAAGTTTAATTAAAATATTTTTAATTGTAACTTTAAAATTACTAACAAATCTCGCCAAGGCTAGGTGTCATTTGATCCCTATGTGATTACATTTCTCTCTGCTTCAGTATCAGCCACAAGAAGACAACATTCAAAGTCCTATTTTTTTTACTGGTATACTTTAAGTGGTCTTTGATTCTTACATGATTTTGTTATCTTTCCAGAAGACCATAATTCCATTCAAAATGATGACACAGGAGCACATGTTTGTAAAAATGACAAAATAAATAATATCTAATGACATCTGATCAAGAGATTAGTGGATTATAGAGTATGTCAAAACAAATCGTTTTGTTGTCTACTCACTGCTACAGCCAGATTGAGAATGGTGAAACTGTCATTCTCGGTTCCAACTGATAGTGAAGGTTCAAAGATGGCACCATTGGGCTGTAGGAAAGAGACTGTGTGGTTCTCAGAGTCATGGGTTATATTTTCCTTGGCTAAATAACGGACTCTGAAAAACAAGGGTAAATAAAATTCAAAATAGTTGTCCCAAGTTGACATTAGATCTCAAATGCCATTCATTCATGCAACAGATACTTTCTGAGTACATATACTATGTCAAAAATTATGCTAAACAATTGGTTTAAAATGATAAATAGGCTAATGCTAGGTCTCCAGCAAGTTAGGGGAGTCTTAAATTTGCATAGCAGGGGGGAAGGAGTATGAGGTATTATGGGAGTTTACACAGTCTATGGGAAAACCTAACACAGATACAAATCCAGGCTTAGGATGGTCATGGTGGGGGTAAGGGTCAAGACATATTTTGGTAGCAATCCTACATAAGTGGTCTGAATGACAAACAGGGTAGTTAGGTGAGATAGGGTAGAATGTAGCATGTATAAGAGGAAGAACATGGTGTATTTTTAGAAATGAAAATTGTTGAATCTGGTTGGACTACAGAATGTGAGTAAGGAGAATGGTGGGAAATAAAACCACTGAAATAAGCAAGATCTCATACATAAAAGGGTTACATCTATACTCAAATATTTAGCTTTTATCCTGAAGGTAAGGGGGAGAGAGCAGAGAGCAGAGAAATATTGAAAGCACATTTTTTTTACATTAGAAAGAATGCTCAAACAGCCTAGCCAGCACCAGCTTTCCCATATTTTCTAGTATTTTCATAAGAATTAAAGATAACTAATGGATTATAATTTCCATTATACAGACCAATTCCCCACCACTCTTTCCCCCATATATTGAATGTTGAACAGTTCTAAAGTCCTGGATCTAACATCTCTATGCTGCAAAGTACCAACTGTTATTTAGGAATGCGGTGAAGGGTGTTTATTATGGAGAAAAATCTTCTGTGAGTGTCAGACAGTCATTGAGACAAAATAAGGTCTACATCATTCATTGCACTATCATATATTTGAATGACTATTATGTGAGTGAATAGTAACTAAGGTAAAGACTGAAAACTATGGGGCTGAAATGTAAAAAAATCACCCACCACATTTCACTCATGTATAAGAATTCTTATTCCTGTAATGTAAATGTAATGTAGACTCCTCTAGGTAGGTAGGGATTATGAGTGCTTTGTATTCGCAGTGTTTGGTACATGGTGAGTTCTCAATAAATTTTTTAAATTAATTAATTAATGGATCACATTCTTTCAAAAGAGAATTCACAATAAGATAGAAAGATATTTTGCTTTTAATACAATTTCATCAAAGCTTTATTATTTATTCTTGGAGTACTGTAGACATAGAATATAAAAATCTCAAACACAAACCAGGACAGTCTGTTATTAGTCAATTACTATTTTATCTTAGAGTATTGTATTTCAAAATTATATTACATTTTATTAACATTTAAAGTTGAAGTGCTTTCATTTTTCAGGAACATTTATGTATATATAATTGAAGTAATACTAAAATAATTGTGAACCTAATTCCGGAGTTTAAATTGTAGTTACAATATTTTACCAGTAGATGGCACTCATTAAAAGAAAAAAATCCTTTAAAACGAGGCCTGTGTTTATTTTTATTTTTTTCAAGTACTCTTAGTTTTATTTTTTTGCTCTTAATAAATGGTAGGACGAGGATACAATAATATTGTAAATAATTAGTAGTTATAAGATTCTTAAAATTAGTAACATCACACGTGTTCTCATCATTTTTCAAACCATAAAATGAGAACTCTAGTTGTCTACAAAAGACTTCAAACAAGAAGAGCAAAATATCTATGTGTTAGTTTTCTGACCAGTGATAATTAATATAGAGAAATATGGCATCATATTTGTTCCTCTGTAGAAACACACTTCAAATTATTCATAATGTAAACAATTTGACACTGCCCACCTACATGCCATCGGAAAATATTGTTTGTGCCTAAAGAACTTGAAATAGTTAATCTCTTAAACTAAAGAGTTTATAAAGCCATTGGTGTGGTGCATCTGGCGTCAGGAGCAATTGTCAGCTATAGACAATAATGTTTTTTAATGTTCCATGCATCTATTTTCAATCCAGTTCAGACCTTATAATTAAAAACACTTTAAATAAGATACAGCTTTTTTGGGTAATGCAAAATCCAGATTGAGTGCAAAAGAGAGATGTTACATCATGGAGCCTTGTCTGTAAAAAGGTATTATATTCTTGGTTTTCATCCATGTTTGCCTACAAGCAATGTAAAGTATTCTATGCATATTGACTAGGATAGTATTTTTATACGTCTTGAAAATGTCTACTGAATGTATAAATATCTCTGGCACATGAAATTTCATACTTAAAATGCAATTAAGTATAGCTAAAATATTTAAGTGACCTTTTCTCAGATTGATAATAAAACTTAACTGTGTTGATTATAGAGAGAAAGCTATAAACTTTAATTGAGGTTTATGTATTAGGCCATTGGTGAGTTTCTGTCTTGCCTAAATAACTCTGGACTCTCATCCATTTCACCCACAAACATATAATAAATAGAACCATGTCACCACCATCAGATTCATTCCTGAATGTTTGGAAATCTAAATTTTGAATGTCATGTTTTTATATCATATATTTCATTGAGAACTGCAAACAAGGTGCCTTCTATATTAATCAATATGGGAAGTTCTTCCTTAAACTAGTTCTATTCCACAAGAACCGGCATAGTTAAAATACTTTATAAAATATAATCTTCTCTACCACATCAACAAAAAGAAGGACAAAACCACATGATCATCTCCATAGATGCTGAAAAAGCATTTGACAAAATTCAACGTCAATTCATGATAAAAGCTCTCAACAAAATAGGTATAGATGGCAAGTACCTCAACATAATAAAGGCCATATATGACAAACCCACAGCTAACATTATACTTAACAGAAGCTGAAAGCTTTTCCTTTAAGATTGGAAACAAGACAAGGATGCCCACTCCCTCCACGTCTATTCAACATAGTACTGGAAGTCCGAGCCACGGCAATCAGACAACACAAAGAAATAAAAGGCACCCAGATTGGCAAAGTAGAAGTTAAACTGTCCCTGTTTGCAGATGACATGATATTGTACAGAAAAAACCCTAAAGAATCCACTCCAAAACTACTAGGTCTAATATCTGAATTCAGCAAAGTTGTGGGATACAAAATTAATACACAGAAATCTGTGGCATTCCTATACACTAACAATGAACTAGCAGAGAGAGAAATCAGGAAAACAATTCCATTCACAATTGCATAAAAAAAAAAACATAGGAATAAACCTAACCAAGAAAATGAAAGACTTATACTCTGAAAACTACAAGATGCTCATGACGGAAATTAAAGAAGATACCAATAAATGGAAACATGCTGTGCTCATAGATAAGAAGAATTAATATTGTCAAAATGGCCATCCTGCCTAAAGCAATCTACAGATTCAGTGCAATTCCTATCAAAATACCAACAGCATTCTTCAACAAACTAGAGAAAATCATTCTAAAATTCAAATGGAACCACAAAAGACCCCGAATAGCCAAAGCAATCCTGAGAAGGAAGAATAAAGCTGGGGGATTATGCTCCCTGGCTTCAACTTCTACTACAAAGCCACAGTAATCAAGACAATTTGGTACTGGCACAAGAACAGACCCATAGACCAATGGAACAGACTAGAGAGCCCTGATATAAACCCAACCATATATGGTCAATTATTATATGATAAAGGATCCATGGACATACAATGGGGAAATGATAGCCTCTTCAAAAGTTGGTGTTGGCAAACTGGACAGCTACATGCAAGAGAATTAAACTGGATTATTGTTTAACCCCATACACAATAGTAAACTCGAAATGGATCAAAGACCTGAATGTAAGTCATGAAACCATAAAACTCTTAGAAGACAACATAGGCAAAAATCTCCTGAATATAAGCATGAGCAACTTCTTCCTGAACGCATCTTCTTGAGCAAGGGAAACAAAAGCAAAAATGAACTTGTGGAACTACATCAAACTAAAAAGTTTTTGTACAGCAAAGGACACCATAAACAGAACAAAAAGGCACCCTACAGTATGGGACAATATATTTGTAAATGACATATCCGACAAGGGGTTAACATCCAAAATATATAAAGAACGTACATGCCTCAACACCCGAAAAGCAAGTAACCCAATTAAAAAATGGGCAGAGGATATGAAGAGACAGTTCTCCAAAGAAGGAATTCAGATGGCCAACAGACACATGAGAAGATGCTCCACATCACTAATCATCAGGGAAATGCAAATTAAAGCCACAATGAGATATCACCTCACACCAGTAAGGATGGCCAGCATTGAAAAGACTAAGAACAATAAATGCTGACGAGGATGTGGAGAAAGGGGAACCTTCCTACACTGCTGGTGGGAATGTAAACTAGTTCAACCACTGTGGAAAGCAATATGGAGGTTCCTCAAAAAACTCAAAATCGAAATACCATTTTACCCGGGAATCCCACTTCTTGGAATTTACCCAAAGAATACAACTTCTCAGATTCAAAAAGACATATGCACCCCTATGTTTATCACAGCACTTTTTACAATAGCCAAGATATGGAAGCAACCTAAGTGTCCATCAGTAGATGAATGGATAAAGAAGAGGTGGTACATATACACAATGGAATACTATTCAGCCATAAGAAGGAAACAAATCCTGCCATTTGCAACAACATGGGTGGAGCTGGAGGATATTATGCTCAGTGAAATAAGCGAGGCAGAGAAAGACAAGAGCCAAATGATTTTCCTCATTTGTGGAGTATAACAACGCAGCAAAACTGAAGGAACAAAATAGCAGCAGACTCAGAGACTCCAAGAAGGAACTAGTGGTTACCAAAGCAGAGGGTTGTGGGAGGGAGCAGAATGGGATTGAGGGGCATTGTGATTGGCACACATGGTGTGGGAGGATCATGGGGAAGACAATGTAGCACAGAGAAGGCAAATAAATAGTGACTCTGTGGCATCTTACTACACTGATGGACAGTGACTGCAATGAGGTATAGGGGGAGACTCGATACATGGGTGAATGTAGTGACATTTTCATGTGAAACCTTCATAAGAGTGTATATCAATAATACCTTAATAAAAAAATATATATATAATCTTCTCAGTATTCTTTCATTCTTCTCCTGGAAACATCTTCCCAATCTTCCTACCACCCCTTCTCCAGTCTATGCAGTGCCAATGGGACACTAAATCAAAATATCTTTTTAGCCCCAGAAAAGTAGCAAGCTACTAAGTGCTGTAAGAGTCTCTCTTCTGCACTTTATAATCTTGGACAGATGGCACAAAGAAAATCAAGACTTCATTTATTGCTATGTAGATCAAATGTCAGCAAACTATAGCATAAGGGTCAGTCTCCTATTTTTGTAAGTAGTTTTATTGGAAAGGAGCCATGCTCACTTGTTTATGTGTTGGGTTTGGCTGATTTCACACTACAATGGCAGAAGTAAGAAATCAAATGACCCACAAACCTAAAATATTTACTCTCTGGCTCTGAAAGAAAAAGTGTGCTGACCATTGACCTAGATCATTAGAGCTTCTGTAATTTAAATTTTTTTAGTTGAAGTATAGTTGATATAAAATATTACAATATATTCTAATATACAACATAATTATTCATCAATTATATACACTATTAGTCACTAGTGTAGTTACTATATGTCAACATAGAAAGATGTTACAGAACTATTGACTGTATTTTTTATGTTTTACTTTCATACCCATGACTAGTTTATATTATGATTGAGATTTTGTGCTTCTTTATTCCATTCACCTATTTGACTCAACAATCCCAACCCTTCCCCATGGTAACCACTAGTCACTTCTCAGTATTTATGAGTCTATTACTGTTTTCTTTGTTTTGTTTAGATTCCACATATGTGAGATCATATAGTATTTGTATTTCTCTGCCTGGCTTATCTCACTTAGCATAATACCCTCCAGGTCCATCCATATTGTCACAAATAGCAGGATTTCTTTTTTCTTTATGGCCAAATAATATTGTGTATATGTGCCACATATTCTTTATACATTCAGCTACTGGTGGACAATGTGGTTGCATCCATATCTTGGCTATTGTAAATAATGCAGCAATAAACAGGGGTGCATCGATCTTTTCCAATCAGAGATTTTGTTTTCTTTGGATAAATTCCTACAAGTGGAATTAGTGGGTCATATATTATTTCTATTTTTAGTTTTTGAGGAAACTCCGTATTTTTCCATCCTTGCTGCAAAAATTTATATTACCAACAGTATTGAAGGGTTCCCTTTTCCCCACATCCTTGCCAACACTCGTTTCTTGTCTTGGATAGTGGCCATTCTGACTGACATGAGGTGATATCTTATTGTGGTTTTGATTTGCATTTCCCTGATGATTAGTGATATGGAGCATCTTTTCATGTGCCTAATGGCCATCTGTACGTCTTCTTTGGAAAAATGTCTATTCAGGTCCCCTGCCCATTTTTTGATTACTTATTTTTTTGGTGTTGAGTCATATGAGTTCCTTATATATTTTGGATGTTAACCCCTTATCAAATAAATCATTTATGAATATATTATCCCATACTGTAGGTTGCCTTTTTATTTTGTTGATGGTTACTTTTGCTGTATAGAAGATTTTTAGTTTGATATTTATTTTTGCTTTTGTTTACTTTGCTTGGGGAGACATTCCAGAAAAAAATTATTCATGCTTGTGTTCATGAGGTTTTTGCCTATGTTCTCTCCTAACAGTTTTATTGTTTCATGTCTTACATTTAAGATTTTAATCAATTTTGAACTTACTTTTGTGTATGGTGTTAGGAACGAATCCAGTTTCATTATCTTGCACGTAGCTGTCCCATTTTCCTAACACCAGGTATTGAAGAGGCTGTCTTTTTCCTATTGTATATTCATGGCTCCTTTGTCATGTATTAATTGATCACATGTGCATGGGTTTATTTTGCTCTTCTGTTCCATTGATCTATAGGTCTGTCCTTGCACCAGTATCATATTGTTTTGACTACTGTAGCTTGAAGTCAGGGACTGTGATACCCCAGCTTTAGTCTCAAGATTGCTTTGGGTATTTAGTAGTTTCATATAATTTTAGGATTATTTGCCCTAGCTTCTTGCTTGTAGGTTATTTCCTTTTAATACTTGAATATTCCATACCACTCCCTTCTGACTGGAAAATTTAGGCTGCAGAATCTGCTGACGGACTTATGGCATTTCCTTTAAAGGTATTTGTCCGCCTCTCTCTAACTGTTTTCAGTACCCTCTCTTTATCCTTAATCTTTGTCATTTCAATTATTATATATCTTGGTGTTGTCTTCCTGGGGGTCATCTTGTAAGAGGCTCTGTGCACTTGTAGGCCCTGGATATCTATTTCCATACCCAGATTGAGGAACTTTTCAGCTATTATTTATTCAAAGATACACTCTGCTCTTTTGTCTCTCTCTCCTCCTATGGGACCCCTATTATGTGAATACTGTTTCATTTGGATTTGTTACAGAGCTGTCTTAGCATCTTCTCATTTTCAGTAACTTTCTTTATTCTTCTGTTCCTCAGTTTAGTTACTCTGCTGATTTCTGTTTTCCATCACACTGAGTCTCCTCTGCTTCCAGCAGTCTGCTATTCATTCCCTATATTATATTTTTCATTTCTTGTATTCTTCAGCTCTGAGTGGCTCTTTTTCATATTTTCTGTCTCTTTGATAATGTTCTCACTAAGATCATCAATTTATTCTTTCCCCCAGTTCAGTGAGCATCTTTATGACTTACTTTGAATTCTTATCAGAAAGATTGCTCATTTCCACTTCATTTAGCCCATTTTTCTAGTGTTTTATCTTGTTCTTTTGTTTGGAACATATTCCTCCACCTTCTCATTTTTGTCTGGGTTTGTTTCTTCCTTTGTATTAGATGATTAGCTATGCTTCTGCCTCCTGGTCTTGAAAGTAATGCCTTTATGAGGTGGCCATCCTGTGGTGTCCAGAAGCTCAAGACTCTTTGCTCACCAGTGTATGGTTCTCTCTTGCAGCTGAGCCACAATTACTGTTGGTGGGCTGTTGGTGGGCCGCCTTTCTGCCTGTCTTCTAGCAGTGGCTGATCCCCACAGCTCACCTCTGTTTTCCTGTGTGATGTGAAGCACTTCTCTGGGATTCATTATGGGTGGGGCCATCTTCTGACTGCTGAGGTCTCTGTTTAGAATGTGCTCTCCAAAGACTGATTTCATAATCACTCAACTTTTTGTTTAAAAATTGAATGTGTACAGGTCTTGGAATGTGCTGATTAATTAGGTTAAAGTGAGGAATGTCCCTTAGATTTTGCCCAAGATTGCTTTTTTAGTACTCCTGCCAAAGTTACTTAAGTAACTTTAAAAAAAAAGGATTTACTTTGATTTTAAGAATATTCTGAAGGAATTACCAAGTGTACATAGAGATGGGGTAGACTGGTATATATATATATACACACAAAATTAAGATTTCAATCCAGGCAATTTCATGCTTCGACCTATGTCATACCTTGTTGATCAAAGTTTCACTGAACTCACTTCAGCTGCCATCAAATAGCCTGTGATTCTTCTGGAGGAAGGACATTCTTCTACACTTCCAATTTCAACCGAATTTAGGATCTAATCTATGGGGAGGCAGGTTCACCTCCAAACATGGGAGACTTTCAAACTATGAACTATGAGCTTTTTCTGAAAGTAATTAGTTTTCCCATTACTTAAAGCATCTTAGCAGCTTTAATGATTCCAGTTTAGTGACATTATGAGACAAGATAACTCCCAGTTGATAACAATTCCTTTAACATTATTATATAAATAGGAGTTTATTGTTTATAAACTTTAGCTGTAAATGCAACTTCCCTTCTCCAACCCTCCCCTCACTGCCTTTACAAGTAAATTAAGTATATCTAACTTTCCCCCTTTTGTCCCTTACAGAGATAGGTTAAAGCCTTTAAGAATACATTTATATTAGCTGTCACATATGAGAGCAGGATGAGAACTAGATTTAGTACTATGTTTTTGTTTCCCCATATTCCAATATCCTTCAAAGTAAAAAAAATACAACCCCACTAAACAAAAAAAATAAAAGAAAACATGAGTTCCCAAATTCTAACTATTATTCTCTTTCCTCATATGTATTCAGTTCACTCAAGTTATGATTTATAAACAATTATGCTTAGATGCTCATTAGGCCATATGTCAATTCTAGATTTTAACACATCATGGCTACAGCTTTCTTTTTTTTTGAACAAAATATTCACAGACTTTTAATGACTTAACTGTTTTTGGGGGGGATAACAATGAAAACCAAGTCTTCTTTGTCAGTTGTGAATAGTCACAGATATGCAGAGAAAGGAGGCTTGAGAATAACTTCTAGAAAAGAACAGACACCCAAGGCCCTCTGCAGTTTGCATATCATGTGCTATGGCAGCAGACAGTATCCTTATAACTATGGTTAATTCATTGTATTTTGAGTGTGAACTGTCAATCTAGAAACACTAATGCATGGAGAAGAAATAAATTCTATAATCACAGACTATCTAAAACAGATAACTAAGAATTACAAGAAATCATTATAAACATGAAATTTTGTGATAAGAATTGATTATGGCATATAACTAGTTATAATTATCCTTGAGGAAAAATCACACACTTGTATAACAAATGATGCAGGACTTAACTGTGTTCCCATATGAGTATCACAAATATCTTTCTAATCTGTGGTTAAGGTTAGTGTTTTCAGTACCTTAATCTTCCCTTTTCTTACACTGATAGGTAGACAAGACTCTGTCTATAATTTAAACAGAAGAAAATGTATATGAAAATCTAGCAGTTACCAGGATCTGTGTGAATATGGACAAATTACTTCACATCTGTTGGTCTCAGTGTTTTAAATTTATAAAGTACAAAGTTCTGGATAATCATTTCCCTCATGTTCTAGCAGTCTGAGATTCTATTCAAAAGGGTGTTGAACTATTAGGGTGTATAAGATAAAGGTATAGAATATTCAGTCTCAGTACTGGAAAAATTTGAGTATGAAACTACTGAATAAATATAAAAACCCATATGACCTAAAAATTAATTTGAATAGAAATCCTTTAGCAGGTACTGTAGTTACGTAAAATCAAAATAATGCCATGGTTATCAAAATCGAGTCTGTATCAGAATCACACATTTATAAAATGCATTTCTGGGCTTGAACCCAAGCGTCTCTGATTCATTTGGTTTGAGCAAGGGCTAAGCATCTGCATTTCTATAGAGTTCTCAGATGCTTCTGATGCTTCTGGTGCAGGAACCACCCTTTGAGGACCACTGACCTAACATGTACATTCAATGTTAGGATTTAAAATACTCTGTTTTTTTTTAATTCTGATAATTTTTTTTTCCATTCAGCATGAGTATTTTAGTTTTTTTGAGAATATATGCTATAAGTGCCATGACACCTGCAATTTCTTAAATGTAGGGCAGTTGAGGCTGGTAAATTCATAATAAAATCTGTATTTCTTATAATTGCTAAATCCTTACATGAGGATTCTATATAGATAGGAACAAAATATTTCAATGTATATTATTGGCAAGAAAAATATAAGTAAATTTTAGTACAATGGGAACTGTCAAGTGGAAACCTTTTCGGAAAAACATGGTAAAGGAAAGAGTGACACTTATTTTGGGGGATTCACATACCTGTATGTGTAAGGACCTCGTTGCTTAACCCTAATTTTGCTGCTGTTAACCACCACTTCCTGTGGATTTTGCACATCAAAGATCCAAAACTGTCTGTAAACTTCTGAGCCTGTTTTAACCCAGTTTTGAAAAGCAATTGTACCTTCTTCAAGGACAACTTCCTATGAAAAAGAAAAGTGGATGTTATTTTTTCATAGTAAATATGGGCACTTCTGAGAGTTTATAAGCTTTAGTTAGCCAACAAAAGGACCAAGCTCAAGTACCTTTGTTCATGAGAACCTTTGCAACCTTGCCAAATATTGCCACAGAAATATTTTCAATAAATTATTATAGCAACCTCTTCTAGTTAACCTTTTGCAGAGAGAATCAATGTAATACTGCAGACGTGTCTGTTTATTTTAAGCAAGCCTTGGCAAGCTTTAGAGAAACACTATTGCAATATTTCAACAGTTGGTAACACAATTTTTTAAGCAAATTTTATTAAAGCTGTTCCAAAAAGTTCCTAACAGGTTGAACATTGACTTCTGCCCTCAGTGAGCTGGATTCATTAGGAAAAAAAGGAAAACTGAGAGAAAAATGTAGTGGCATTGGAAGCTTTTACTTTTTTCTAAAAGTTGGACATTTAAAGGGATCGCCACTGAACATTTATTAATTTAAGAAAAACAAGCTTCTGGATGAAAAACACAAATTGACTTCTCCTCTTCAAAATTCTGCTCAATTTGGCTTCCCTAGATATTTGCAGTAACCCAATGGTACATGTTTCCAAAATTTACCACCAGTCTAATTCATTATTATTAGGGTTACTACTTTTTAAATAAGAGGATGAGATAAGGAAGTTGTCCTACTCTTCTTTTTTGGAATCCATTAAAAGTCATTGATGGCCCTTGTAGTGAAGATTAATGAGTGGAAAAAATACAAATGGGAGAATCAAAAAAACCCTGTGTTAGAAATCTGTTCCCTCGTTTTAGGAACTGTGGGACTGAGTGGAAAGTCACTGAACACCTCAGGGTCAATTTATTATCTGTAAAGTGAGGGAGTGATCATAGATGCTCTTGCTTCTTTCGGTGGTTTTCACTGTCTGAGCTGAAAGTCTAGGAAGCTAGAGTAACTAGAGCAAACAAAGGTGATTTTGTAGCAGGCGGTATTTCCAATTAAGTACCTTGGGAAGAATGCCCAGAATGGAAAGTTGCAATTTTGTGCTAAAGGAAGAGGAAGGAAAGTGTTTCACAGAAAATGAGCCTAACGAGACCCATGAATGCAGGAACAATCTGACCTATTTGTTTCCTTTACCTGGAAGTGTCAATTCATGGAATGATGGATCGGGAAAGGACACTGAACATAATGACATTTTCTAGTAGCACAGGCTGTGGCTCTGAGAAACGACGTAGCTGGCCCAAGGGACCCTAGGTAGTCATAGAATCATGATGAGAATTCTAGTCTCCAACCCTTAGACTAGTCCTCTTTTACACCATGCCATTATTGTCTTTATTTTTCTTCTGTCACCTCTGCACTTAGTTGGTAGAAGTCAAATTAAATTTTGTATTTGCAGAATACTTTATTTATTGCTTAATGTAGAAAATAAGGAAATTCCTTAGAGAAGAACAGGACACCACACTAAAATGCTATTACAAAACCCTGTGCCGTTGCAATGCATTTACACTGGGTACACTGGAGCTGCTGAAGTGAGGTTAGAACCTATTATTTTTACAACCAGTTGTCCTTGAAAAACATATTTGTTCCCAAAGTCTTAATTTCCATATTAACAAGCCAAATCTTAAGACAAAATTACCAAAGATGAAGGTATTGTGGCTATTCTTCTAAGCTGTTGGATGAGGGTATTGAAGATGAAATCTGCACAGAAGCTGAAAGGTTTTAATTTACCCATTTCAAGAGGCTTTATGAGGGAAAACACACATAAACATGCAAATTATTACTCTTGCACTATTAAGAATCTTAAGAACTAATGCAATGTCAATTATCATGTATAAGGCACATATTTTATCCAATCCAAATGAAAGGAACTCAATAAATATTCATCAAATTGAAAAAGGACTGTGATAGACTATAATTGGCAGCACTGAAAACCTCTTTAACCTTAATAATTGTGCCTCTGATATCAAAAGACACTAAGTGCCTTACTTCTAAAGGCTATGAATCACTCTGCCTTATTTATTGACCTGGAGGTATTTCTAAAAATTGGAAAGTTTACATACAAAGAGTTGAAATCAACAGAATTAGGTCATCAACACCATCTATTTTTTCAGAGGTAGAAACAGGTCCTAGGGAAAAGGGGGAACTGATTCAATGTTATATGATAATTCAGTAGCAGATAATGGAGAAATTAGGTCTTTTCACTCCAGTCTTATCTAGTTTCTGTAACACCATGACCTTTTCAGAGACAAAGAAGAAAATATTGAAACAGTCAAAATAGGAGTGCATTTCTTCTGATTCTAACACTATTATATGTACTAGAAAATTGTATAGCCACTCTTTGAGTACCAAGACTAAATATGTCACAGGTTCCTCTAATTTTAAAAGGAGCAAAAGATTTCATGTCCTTTGTGAATTTAAAACTTTCATTTTTTTTGCACAATCGACATCTTTTTTAATCGTACACACAATAAAATGCACAATCTTAGAGGACAGCTCAATGTATTTTGACATGTGTGACAATCACATAACCGTCACCCAGAGTAAGATATCATATATTCTCACTGATTTCGCGCCCTTCACCCATCTCCTCACCCCCCTCCCCTATGGCAAACCAGTCTGTTCTCTGTGTTTGTGAGTCTATTTTTGTTTCGTTTGTTTGTTTGTCTTTTTAGGATCCACATGTAAGTGAAATCATATGGTATTTGTCTTTCTCTGTCTTACTTGACTGAGCATAATGCCTTCTAGGTCCATCCATATTGTTGCTTTAAGTTGGATTTGGACTGTCTAGCCTATTTTGAAAATCTTTCAAATTTGAAGTATAAAACTGATAATTATGTGCACAGAAAAAGTAATATGATTTAAGATCCTCTCACTTCACTGATGTGTACATTAGTATCTGGCTCTGACTTCATACGGACTATCCAGTCTCAGTAATGATTGGATTCCAACTGATAACTCTAACACTGCATGCATGGTCTCTAGCTGGGTTGAAAGCCATTGACCTTGAAATTTATATTTCACTACATTAATTTGAAAGTAAATGTTTGGAACAGTAATATCTTCTATGTAGTCACATGCTCACTTGATTATTACTGTTTCAGGAAAACAGTACTCATCACCATGACTGGCAAATTTAGTGTAATTATTAAAATGCTCTTGATATCTTCTTATGTGTGGAGTACACAGAGTACAAATGGAGAAAATATTCAAGGATCCTATAAAGTACCAAGAGACAGAATCATGTACAGCAGATTTTAAGCTATGAGTTAGATTCCCTTACCCTACTCCCACCCTGACCAGGTATAGTGGCTTCTTCCCTCAAACCATAAAAAAAAGTTTTAAGAATGAAACTAGATGCTATGAGTTTGATTCCCAGTTTGGTCATTTGCACTGGGGCTGGTCATTTAATTTCTTTGTACCTCAGTTTCCTCATCTGTAATATAGAGATGATAATAACATTAGGTTGAACCATATGAAATTAGTATTTTGGAAAGTCAAAATAAGTTGAATATGGTTTGAAAATAAGTTGAATTATTCTCATAGTTTATTATATATGTTAATAAATGTAAATACTTAGGACAGTGTTAGTACATAGCAAGCACTGAATGAATGTTAGCTACTATTATTATACAAACCCTTTCCTCTCATTAGAGGGAGAACTCTAATATCATTTACTTCCTAGACCACTTTAACTGTTTCATTCATGGTATTTATTTCATATCTAAGCCAGTCATATGGCAATAACTCATGTAGTATACTGTGACACTTCTTTTTCTGCTGTTTAATCATCTTTACTCTCACTCCAGTGAAATCAAAACGTCCTTAAAATAAGAAAATGTAGTTTTCATCCTCCCCACTCACTACTTTAGGACTCCGTGTTAAAAAAACAAATCTCATTTGTGTACTTATTGTACGTGTGTACATGTGTGCACATGCTGAAAGAGAATGAATTAGAATAGTAGAGACAGATGTGCTGAGTCAAAAAATGGCTTTAGTCTCAGATTATCAGGTCATTAATTAGAACTCAGAATAAAAATCTGGTGAAACACATTGGATGTAATATGCTTCTGAAATCCAGGAATTAGCTCCCAAAAATTTATCTGACAACCTAAAATGGGAGGTTTTGTATTTGGCATGAAAAGTAAACTATGTTTATGGGCTGGAGGAAGGAAATTATATATGCTTACCTGCTATTTCTTGAAACATTTTTAAAGATTTTTCAGTGATTTTATTATTGCTGTTAAAATGCAAATATATGTAGTATTTAATTAATTTTTATACTGCTCTTTAATTTAAAATTTGTTTTGGGTTTCATGTTTCATGTTCTCATATATTGTCATTAAATGTAAAAAAATTCTATAAATTATTTTAACATTTGGAAATACTAAGGCATATATTATAAATATATATATTTCATTATTAAAATATGGATTACTGATTCTAAATATGGACTATTTTAATAAATTACTATTTCCATTTATCTGAAAGCATTTCTTATGTGCTACTAAAAGATCATTCTTTTCAAGAATGGGAGAAAGAAATGATGGCATGATTGAAAATTAGTCTTTTAATAGGAAAAAAATCTTTAATTTCCTTCTTGGTGTTTTATAGTTAGTATCATAGTGAATTAAAACTTATTTAAAATTACCTGTTATACAATATTCACTAAGCATTTATCAAGTGACAATAACAATGTGATAAATTATCTTTTGTAAATGGTGGAGAACTTTGACCTTTTTCCAAAGTGCTTTGCTAGTTTCCACATTCGTGGCAACTCATGCCATTGACTTTTAGTCTATCTAGCAAGATTGCATAAAACTGCTGGCTCCACACAAATCTATTAGGAATCATGGTCAAAAATACCATGGTAGAAAGTTTTCAGCTATAATCCATAAAAAGCATGAAGTCCCTAGAGAACATCCCTTGGAAATAAAGAGTAAAAAAGTGTATATTAGAAGTAAAGTTTCTAAGTAAAGGACTGTTTTAGACCACTTCAACTGCTAGTTGTCAGGGTCCTATCTTTTAGAACTGGAAGGCATCATGGCACTCCAACTCTATACCTTATACATATGAGATGATTTTTCTGATCTTTTCCAATTAAGCACTTTCTTTGTTTTTTTAAAGTGGTGTTTATATACAGATGAGAATTTTCACAATTTACTATTAGTCAATTAAATGAAGAAAGTAATCTTCAACGAGTTTCAATGGTAAACAAAAAATGACCAGTACTAAAACTTTTATAACTTGTAAAATAACAGCATTAACCTAGGTGCTTCTGAGCATTAATTAATCAAGTGCTCTGAAGACACACAGCTCTCTGGTATACATATAATTCAGAGATTTGACTCCCACTATATGCCAAACAGATACTTATGCCAATCTCATTTTTAAAATAGTTTTGTAAAGAAAAAAGAAACAATCCTATATAAACAAAGAAAATTTCTAACATCTTTATGTGACTGAAACTGACAAGGTCAACATGGCTGTATGGAAATCTGAGAGCAAATTTCAGGCTTTGTCTTAAATGTGTCATAGACCCTGACCATTGAAGGGATTTTGATGATGACCGTTAGTCTATGGCTATGTAGCAGGTGCACAATGTAAGCTATCATTTAACAGATTTGGGAAGGCATTTTTCCCTCAAATTTCAGTTTTTGTGCCACCTCCTTTTTCTAGAGTCTAGATCCATACTCTTCCCTTTTGTCTTGCAAAAGATTGCACAAGTAAGCCTCATTTCACCAACAAGAAGGGGAAACACTCTGTTTCTTTATTTTATCCCCCTTATTACCTTGCCCTACTGAAATCATGCTTTCAAAGTCGTTAGTGACCATGTTCTAACTATTACTTAATTTTTATCTGCCTGAGAACATTTAATTTCTCTTTCTTTGAGTTCTGGCCTCCCATTCACTTCCAAAATAATTACACTTTTTAATTTCTTTACATAAAGTCATTTCTTTCCCTTTTCTGTTTTTGCCTTCCTACCTCCGAATTATGCACAAATCCTGTAGTAATCTCTTTGCTTTTTTGTCTCTATATTCAAACTCTCTGGAAAGCAAATCTACTGTTTAGTTTTATCTGTGGTCTCTATAGTAATGACCAAATTAATCTGAGCTCTGACCTTTGAAATACACACTGCTTGCTGATCATATCAAACCACTTATAAAACCTCTTTTATTCTCCTAAGGTAAGCATCTCTACTAACTCAACTGGAGATCTCGCAGTTTGTAGCTTTACTCCTCTCCTAAGTTAGTCCCATATCCAGACTGCCAATGCACCCATCTCCCACTGGTTCTCCACCACCCTAGCCCACAGTGCCTTTTGCTGTATAATATGCAGATTGTGCAGAGATCATTCTGAAAGGGAGTCTGAAATTCTCCTTGGAAGTGTCCATGTCCTACACAGTTTTTCTTTGAACTCTTTATACTGTAGAATCATAGTGTACAAGACTGTGTGTGTGTCATCCACCCTCCTCTTGGTTACATGAGTTGGCAAGTTGATTAAAAGTCTTGTGACTATAAAATAGGTACAATAATAGTATCTTCTCATTGATATTTGTGAAGATTAAATGAATTAGTATATATGAAGCTCTTAGTAGCACTAAATAAAAACTAGCCACGTGCTATCAATCTCTAAATGCAGGTTTTGTTACATCTTACACTTCAGAAAACACACCAACTACTATTGCCTCTCACATCATCAATTAAACATTCTTCTGCCTGATGATCTCTAAATCTTACCCTACGTTGTTTTTCTAATCTCTTTTGTTAATCCCATAGCTTTGGCACGTTCCCTGTATCCTTCCTTCACTCTTCACAGCATTTGGTTGCAGTTCCACAATTGTTTTCGTGATATTAATCAGTCCATTGGCACCTTCATTGCAGCCCTTTTGGGACAGTCAGAATTCTATCCTTCAAAATCCAACTCAAGTCTCCCCTTCTTCCTGAAGTTATTGAGCACTCTGAGAAGTTTCTCTTCCTAAATAGCATTTATTTTTTCCATATTATATACTCTAGATTCTAGTCTCACAGGTCTCTATATTCATTTTGTAATATGCTTTCCCCAGTTAAATCTTACACTTGTTGAGATGGTTTTTTTTACTCTCTCTGTCACTATGCAAAAGTACAGTGAGATGATTCTTTTAACTGAAAAAACTTTATCATTTTTAGCTAAAGAAAGAAACACTGGAGAATAATAACTTCTTGTCATGAATAACTAGATATGAAATTAATGCTTATATTACTTTTCAACTAAGTCAATGCTCCAGTAATATAAAATGATATTTATTTATATTCCTAGTAAGAGCAAGACATCTAACATGGATGCATGGATGAGAGAAACAAAGGTCTTGGCACTAACAGAGATTTCAGTATGAATTGGTTAGTCAAGTCCATTTTATGATTTGACTCTTGTTGCTCTCCATTGTGAGCTATGCTTATTAACCCTCTGATTAGCCCATCTTCATCTAACCAGGCTGAACCAAGGCGAGCACTCAGATGTTTTATTTCACCAGCACTATGTTAAAAAAAAAAAAGATATACATGCCTTCAGGCAGGGCACACACTCCCAAGTTCACAATAGTCCCTGTTCTTTATTTTATCTTGTTCTTGGCAGATTCACTTTTTTTCTTTAAACCCCGTCTCCAAACTCCTGAAGCCATTTGAATTTGCCATCCTTGGTGAAGGACTTCAGCAGATGTGCTTCTCTTTATTCTAGTCCCTCCTCTCCCTTATCAATTACAGTGGTGAGTGTGAAGCTGAGTAAAAGGAACTAGGGTGGGAGAGGAATTCTAGTTTTTTGTGCAAAGCCTGTCTATTGAATCACTCTAATTTTAGTTAAAACTACAGTTAACCTGTTTCATGTATATGTTCTACATAACATGTCTGAAAATATTTTCTAAGAGTCAAATATAGAGCCTCATAAATAGGGAATATTTATAACACAATCATATATTACTACATATATTATAGAAAGCAGCAAAGAGTGTATCAGATAGTTTTACCAAAGATTCTGCTTCATTTTTTAAACACTATTGTATTTAAGTGAGACTGTATGTATGTGTATACATGTTTCAAACATATATACATATATATTTTAATAACATATATATATATATATGTTTTTACTTTTCTTAGTTTTAACCAAAGTACAACTACTTTTCTAAATGTATCCTCACAAAATACACTGATTTATGTCTCATTCAAAAGTGTATCAACACAATCTTTAGCCATAATTAAAAGCAATTATTTCTACTGACCAGCATACCTGTAAGTAGCTTTTATTAGCATTTGGATATTTATACCTAAGATAGCAATACACTTGTGTAAAATATACATTCCACTTTTGACCTTTCTCTGTTGTGCAGAGTTGTGGTTCATAATCACCTTTGTATTGAAGACTCAAAGTTGCGGGTTACCATGAATGGAAAGCAGTTACCCAAAGCAAAAAGAGAAAGAATAGATCAGAATGACAAGAAATAACTGTTAGACTACTTTACCTTTTTAATTGTCTTCTCAATTATCATGTCGCCAACTGGCATTAGAATACCTCCAAGCACAGCCAAGACTGCTCCAATGACAGTGCCAGCAATGAGCCCGCAGCTTTGATCACAGCCCATTTTTCTTGTTCAGGGGGAAAATTAAGGTTCAATACCTGCTCCCTTTAAACTCCCAGGTCTGATTAAGGTGGTTCTCAAGAAGTCTGGGTCTATTACTAGAAAGAGATCATAAAACAGAAGCTTAAATAACAGTTCAGAAAGATCAAAGTTCAAAGAAAACACCCAACTGAAGCAGATCATTTTGCCAGTTATAAATAAACAAATGCTTTTCTTTTTGTTTTACAAAACTTCCTATGTTAAGTTCCTCTCCTTTTGTGCTTTTAACTACCTACCATTGGTAGAAATGAAGAGAAAAATAATGGCCATATAAAGCATTTCTTAAATATTGTCCTCTCTAATTTTCTTCCTGCAGGTTACTAACATCTTGAAATCTTATCTAGGGAGAACACACTTACTCTATTTTCATCCTCATTTACTGCCCGTCAGCCTGGGACACTCAGATACATCCTCACAGTCTATCTGACTTTTCCATCCTGCCTGGAGTTCTCTGTAAACTGAGTGTGGGTGGACTGATATCTTCTCCATCTAGGCAAGAATGGTAAGAGATGTTTTCTTTACTATACCTTATTCACGAATAAACAGCAAAATATGGATTTTATAGGAGATGATCTGATGATTCTCAGAAAAAATCAGTTCTTCTAATCATTTTGTAAGCTTTCTGTTAAAACAAAAAACAAGGAAAAATTGGGAAAATTTGTCAGAAAATGAGTACTAGAATACTCTCTGATAGCACCAAAATAATAGCCACTATTAAAAGAAACTCACTTTCATGGGTACTGAACTCATAACTGAATTGTTTTCTCATAAACAATGTTGAAAACACTGAAATATTTTAAATAAGTATACTTTACTTTCAACTTCCTTGTTAATAATTGACTTTTGGAGAAGCGAAGGTGCAAAGAATTGGAACATATGTAATGTAGAGCATGCCTAGTTTTAATGATAGGCATTGCTTTGTTACTAGTCTCAAAGCTTTTTTAAAATTATTCAGCTGCAATATTGTTCATTTTATCACAGACAATTGATTCATGTCAATTCTGTCAAAATCAACTAGTTTGTGCCAGCATATATTTAACCTAGTCAATCTTATTTTTGGTATCTTTACCTAGTATGTGGTTATTTCATTACCACTGGAAGAAAATGATGTAATGAATGAGTAGATCCTGCTGTAACCAAGTTAATAAGAATTTATTACTTTTAATATTTGAAGACATACTTACTTGAGCTATTTTGGTTGTAACAACATTTTTCTTAATGGGGTTGACCTGACATTGGTAAAGCCTGACGTTGGACGTGCTATGTGGCTTATGAACAAATATGGTCTACTTCAAAATGCCCATGGCCAAGGAAAACATAAATGCCAACAGAATGGAAGTCATAGACAAAAAAGAGTCACACAAAAATCTGTACACAGAATATTTTTGTCACTACTGTAACTGTAGTAATAAAAGTTGTAGTTTGTTATGTCTCAGATTTTCCTTCTACAGCTTTGTTGCAACAGAAGGACAACTCTTATGATTTTAACAGTACTTAGTTCCACTTGAGGAACCATTTAGTTTTTTAAGAATGTGACTTGCATAGCTAATGGTAAGAAATAAGGAAAATGATTGACTGTTCCCTAAAATGGAGAAAAATAAATATTACAAAATTTTTCTGTTGCAATTTTTTTTTTAATTTTTACTTTTTCCTCTTTGTGGTTTTCCTTTATCTTACACTTAGAATACTTCAACTGTAAAAAAGGACACAACAAATCATTCACCCTGAGGTCCTGGTGGCTAAGAAGCTTGAATAGTCAATAGTGTCACGTTTCCCCAATGTAAAAAGAAAACATGTAAGACTAAATAAGTGACTTATTTTTCCTGTGGAATTCTATGTCTCACTGGGGATTGACTTTTTATTAACTGCAAGAGGGGTGAGTGCAGAAACACCTCTCTCTGCTTCTGAGATCATGTAACATGCTACCTCCTATGGCTTTGACCAGGGTTGTCATAATGCAATGGAACGAGTTATTAAAAGCTGATAATGTCTGAATATTATCATGTAGAATTTCTGTGCAAACGTGTACAGTTCCTTAAAATTTTCTCAAAACATAATCTTTAAACCACCATTGTAATTGCTAAGTAGGGAAAATCATGGTGCTCTGCATGCTGTGAATAAACCACAGATTCAGGGTAGCTTATGGAATGCCCATTTCACCGACCACCCCCAACTCTAAGGTATATAGAGTTGTTACACCCAAGGTAGCAAAAATACAGGGCTGCAACCTGGTGTCATTGAGATTAACAAACTAGAGATTAACCCAAAAAGTGATTTGCCTTCTCTTGCCAGGTGACTATAGGCAAGACACTTAATTTCTCCATACCTCAATTACCTCAAATGTGAAATATACTTAGATGAGATCAGCAATTTTAATTTAAGCAGTTGAACTGGTTCTTCCCTCAGATTCTTATATGGAAGATAAATAGGCACAGTGACTATGATGGTAACAGTGGTGGGAACCCAGAGACCCTGATTCCTGACCTGGTCTCCCAACTGCCACCTGACACTCTCCCTTCCCTCCTTTAGGGAAGGTCTTGGAAAATCTATGAAGAACTCTATGGTTTTGCCAGCCTATTTGAAAATTGGGACAGGCAATCCCCAGTGCCATATTCCAGCTTTGTTTATATAACATCATCATGAATCTGCTTTAAGAAATACAACTCAGGGATTAAATCATCTCTTTTGGAAAGTTATTTTATATACACTTCACTAAAATTTTTTCCATATCAATGTCATTTGCAACTCTGACAGATTGAATATAAAATATTTAAAAATTACATTCTTTTGTTGTTAATGTAGATATGTGTACATTAATTGTCCCTTTCCAGATCCAGTGCCATAATCTAGTGAACCTATCTGACATTTTCTAGAGTCATTCTCCTTTATTCAGGCAGTCCTGTGTACTATAGGGAAGAGTTACTGCAAGTGACAGAATCTCAAGAATGCCCCCGGGAGGACATAGTCTCCAGTGGCTCCTCTCCAAACCTGAAATCTCACAATTATGACAGCTAAGGACCCTGCCCCCAAAGACATCAAGTAATGAGCATGACTGAGTACTGCCTGGGCTTTGCCTGCTTTGAACTTAAAACAGAAGTGAGATGGCGCACACATCCCACTGTGGCGTCATATTCATCAAAAACAGAAGTGTTAAGTAATTTATTCTGTTGAATCACATGGTTAGACAGTTACTAATCTAACACTGGTCTGGATAATATATAAGCAAAGATACAAGTGTTAATCTAACATTACTTCACACATTACTGGTATTTTTGAGACAAAGATTGAGATTATCTACTTTTTCAAATTTTCAACTGATTGATTCACTTTTGTTACCATAATGTAAGTTCCAATTTTTTTCCCCTAAGAACAGGCAAGATATTTGACATTACTTAGAACCATTTTTTATTTATCTTCAGTGCCTTGGCATCATGACTAAATATTGCTTTCATAATCATACTTTAACCTTATGCTTCATACTACAAAATTACGATTAGTTTTATTCACCTGAGGCAGGGGAGGGCCAAACATTGGGTAACACCTACACTGAGTACAGAAGAGAAATGTTTCGGTTACATGGCATATTCTATTCAACAGATTTTCCATTCATGCTTAGCTTCAGAAAAAAAATGTAGTTTGTTCCTACTCGTCTCTCAAATTTAGCTGAGCACGTAAAATTTGTGTCTTGCATATTGGGTTTTCTTACTAACATAGCTCCTTATATATTAAAACAGGTAATTAATTTAACTTACTAATTTTGGATTACATTTTATTCTTTATTGTTATTTCTCCTTCATAAGAAATAGATAATGATACTTGTAATAATTGACTTTTTGTTTACAGTACTTAAATTTAAAAAACAAAGAATAATCACAGGCACAGGAAAGAAAACTAATTATTGAGACTACGTAAAGAAGGAAGAGAAAATAAAAAGGCATGTATTAAGATACCACTAATTACATAACCTTTCTTGAGTCTATAGGGAAATAAGCTATATTCTATCGGTTTATAGATTATAGATCCTATTCCTTTTGGAGAATTCATGAGTACATCTTATTCTCTTGGGCTATCTTAGAGGAAGAAGAATAGAAGTTTCCTTTTTCTCTTTTTTTTTATTGCTTCAATGAAGTATTTCTAGAATGAACTTATAAGCATTATGCCTTTCCATATGTTGGAAACCTGGTGGCACAACAAACTGAAACTGAGCCATAAGAAGCCGCTCCAATAAATAGGTCAGAAAATCAGAGAAAATTCCCCCAAAATCTGTAATTATTCCCATGTGTGGATAAAGCTGTGTTCCCTGGGAAACTCTATGCAAAAAATGCATGGCCGGCCCAGAGGTAAAATTTCCTGAGAAGTGAACTACAAAACTTGGAAAAGTTTTAGATTACAATAATACTTGTACCATAAATGAATGCCAGGACCTGGATGACATTTTCCTACTCATGAGGGAGTATTTCAAATTTCCTATTCGGTCCCTAAGCCTTCCTTCCACTTTTAGACTAAAAAACCAGATCACACACCTCTCTTTTCTATTACACACACACTGTTCTTTTGATACTCAGTCTTCCTCACCTAATGAATATAGTCTCTGCCCACAAAACCCATTTTTCGAGTTTTGATGGATGATTAATTAAACAACAGGTTGAATATGGATGATGAAATTTAGCTTTCAAAATTAAGTTCCTTTTCACACTCCAGCCCTACACTTTATGTAGGTATGTTTACAAAGCCATGATCCCTTAGACATGAGTAAGATGCAGATTTGAATCCAAGCTAGTTAAACTGGGTGGAAACCAATCATTTGGACCTGGTTATGTTTCATCATGTGGAAACAGAAGGTCAGTAGAACAGTACTTCATAAACTTCTGTTTAGAGATAGAATTCTCCTTTTGAATTAAGTTTCACGTGCAATCCCAATATATAAAGGTAATTAAAAGAAAAGATATTCTGGTAAAAGGGGGCAGGAACTGTGGCCCTTTGCCCTTCCCATCACACCTCACTTGGGCTCTAAGTCATCCCCACAGAACCCAAGGGCACAGAAGAACATTTTTAAGTAACTAGATTAGGACTAGCTCTCCAACGTATTTTCTTACTGAAATTACAACAGTCCTTCAAACTCATATGTGTATTTCTATCCTATGAGAGACTAGGTGGAGGTAAAAAATATATAATAGAGGAATATTTTACAGACATCTATAATATGAAACAATTATACAATTTAAAAAGTCATACTTTTCAAATATTACCATTTACAAAAAAAAAAAACCAGCAATAGACTCATAGACACTGAGAAGGGACTGGTGGTTACCATGGGAGAGGGATTGGTGTAGAGGGGGTGAAATAGGCAAAGGGGATACAGAGGCACAAAATCTCAATCATACACAAATTAGTCATGGAGATTAAAATAGAGCACAGAAGAATATATTCAGTAATTCTGTAACATCTTTCTAGGTTGACAGAGAGTAACTACACTACTTGGAGCGAGCATTTAGTAATGTAGATTACTGTCAAATCACTATGCTGTATACATGAAACCAAAACAATATTTTATATCAAATATACTTCAACAAACAAATAAAACTTGTTTTGGAGGTAGTCTCAAAACATTAAAACAATAAGTACATTAGACTTCATATATTATACTAAGGATCTTTCTAGAAACAAATTTCGAGTACTTTTTGTAGTATTTGTTTACAGGGATTAATATAGGTTTGAAATGATACTTTTAGAGTCATATCACTTTAATAGGATTATCTAGAGCAATTCTCTGAACCCTAGACAGTAATGCCATTATCTTTATTCACCCCCAATTCTACTATAAATAGTAAGATACTGTATGATTTGCAACAGGTAAGATTCTGGGCTCCTAAGTTAAGTAACTGAAGTTCAGTTCTGGATCTTAATATTATAGTTTCTCTATGGATCGATTTTCTTTAAAATGGGTATATTATACATCAAATATATTTGCAAATGTCAAGTAAAATTAAACAAAATAATGTGAAAAATTCCTGTCATAGCAAATATTGTTATTTTGAAATGTTATTTGAAATTTTGAACTATAGCTTAAAAGTAAAATGTTATTTCACATTGGCCAAGTAAAGCACTATTCTTATCTAGTAATGTAGATAGTTTACATAAATTGAATGATTATTTGCAAAACACTCAGAGTACAGTAAAATCTGATGAGATTATTTATTTGTTTTAGAATATCATGTAAATGGAAAGGCAGCTACTAGTTTTAGATCAATGCCACTTGTAACTCTGAGCTATGACTTGGGCCAGTGAACTAAAACAACTTATGATTAAATCAGAATATAGTTACAGAATTAGTTCCTTCAAGAACAAAACTTCCACAAGACTTAAATGTGTTTGATTAAACATGGCCAAATATTTTCATTAAAAATGAGGGTGGCAATTCTAACTTCCAAGGTAAAATCCAAAGTTTTCAGTCCCCTCTGTCCAAGTACCTCTCTAGTTGTACTTTGATATGCTTCCCAGGCTAACCTGTTATCTGATGACTATGTGTTTATTGTTCTGTTTTAATAATGATTCTGGTAAATGAAAAAATTTCTACATATTTTTTCTCTCATAAAATCCAATCGACCACTGGATTCTACCTAACAAAAATTTTTTGAAATTTCATTTTGGTTATTTTGTGAACCAATATTTATGTTTCTTTTAGATTCAAAAGACATTACTAACTTAAAACCACATAGGAAAGAACTGGAAAGTACATGTAAATATTTGAAAAACAATTTTTATTATGTTACTTGGTACTTACAGAAATTGAGATGAACTCTAGAGAATTTATGCCATTTACAGTTATGCATGAATTAGCTTAGTGTAATTCAATTAAAAATTAGGTTCTCCAGAATGATTTAGCCTTTATTTAAAGGATATCATCATTCAAGAAAATAATTTGCTAATATTTGTGATAAGCTTCCTAAATAGCCCCAAAACTTTAACTTTGGTTTATTTTTATTCTGCCACCAAATTTTATATAATTTAATTAAATCTTGAATCATTATTTGTAATTAATATACTTTACTACTCCCAGTAGCAATTACAGAATATTTGTTCATGTAAAAAAAATGCTTAATAAGAACATATCCAAAATTCACACTGCATTTACCTGTGTTGTTAAAGTCAGATTCACCAAAAATTGTCCAATTCAGATACAAAATTAAACTAATGACTCTAAGTAATAAGCAGTTAATTGCATACTAGAGAGTATGTTGATATAAGTGGCAAGTCATTTATAACAATCCCACTATATTGGTTTTCATTGATGATCATTGTCATTCATAATTTAAATAAAAATCATGAATGGCCTAAGTATATAATCAAATTAGATTGTAAATCATTTTAAATATTAATAAATGTTTACAAATAAACATAATATTTTAAACATCAAGAGATAAAAAATCACTGACCATTGGACAAGGTTTTAATATTTTTTAAATATAAAATGTAGGAAGATTGATAACTTGGAAACAACACAAACCTAATTCTCAAATTAAGTCTGGTGGTTTTAAGGAAACAGTTACTGCTTTTTGTTGTAGCAGTATATAACCTCTTAAGAGTATTTATATAGAGGTGTCTACCATTCGGGAGATAGAAATAATTTTATTTAAAAATATCATATGACTTACCTTTAAAAAGGCTAAGAAGGCTTTTTCAAGAAGGCTTTTTCAATCAAATGCTCCAATACAGAACAGACAATTCTTAGTAGGACCAAATGGCATTCTGCAGATAAACCCTACACTGTAATCATTACTACATAAAGTGTGTGGGTTTAAATATGCTTAAAAAAAATAAAAAAGATAACGTCAGATCCCAGTGAGTAGCTTGTTGCTAGAGGAATTTTTTTTAAAAAGGTGGGTGGGGGAACCCACACATGTCACGCAACTGGTATGGCTCTTAAGGCTCTATTTTTATGTCGAGGACCCATTACCTATATCTGAGATACTTAGCAGCACTTTTTTTTGGGCCATTTCCGCATCCAAGTCAGTCAGAGGCCAGAGAGACAAAAGGAACTGACTAGCTGAGCTGCCTCTTATAAATCTGCTTTGCTACAGAATCGTTATTCCACATGATGAACTGGGTCTGGGTGTACAAAGGGTAAACTGGGAGGAATAATCAGTCTCACTTCCCCATAGTGATTCAGCTTGTGAAATGCATTTCATGAAGTTTAAATAAAATGCATTTTCTATACAGCATTAATCTAAAGGGCTTTGAGACAATTTTGAAAACAGTTGGAGACTGTCAATCAACAAGGGTGACAAACAGACTTTTAAAAAGGAAATAGCCTATTGTTCTAACTAGAGGCTCTTAACTGTTTGTTATTTTTCTGTTAGTTTTACAGAAGTTCCATGCGGACAGCAAAATACCCTTATGAACACCAAAAAATTAAGTTACATTTCTCTTAAATTTCTTCAGCCCAAATACAACTATTAAATAACATTTAAATAGAGTTACAATTTAGGATGACCTATTATTCACTATAGAAAAAAAATGAATACTTAAGTTACTTTAAAAGAACATCATTATTTAAAAATGTAATCAAAATAGAAGCACTTTGGGGAAAAGAAAGATCCACACGATGAAGAACCCATTCTCCCAAAGAAATTCTCAGAATCACACAGACAAAAATCAAGATCTTCAGAAGGTTAACCTGTCATCTGTCAGGCCAACTAAATAAATGCCTCCGACTCAAATTTGAAATTAAACAACCTAACAATAACAGGCAGAAATATAATTAGTCCATTAGATCATATCTAAACCAGTCCTTATCACTGGGCTGCTCGGGCCACCCCTTCCCCGGCTGTGTTGAGTCCCTTGATTTGTTAGCCGTGCACTGAAGGAATCCGAGACCCTCTCTTTTCTGCAAGCACTGCTTTCTTTTCCCAGGGTATTTTTGCTGCCTATAAAGCTGCTTTAAAAAATACTTTAGGTATATTGGGATTAAAAAAAAAAATTCAAACCACTTAATTAGGATAAAGGAGAAATGGCCTTGCAGTATCTCACTATGATTTATGCAGTTCTTGTTAAAAGAGTAATTTATACAGAGATTACAGGTAACTTAAAAAGATGATTCTCTTGTAACTGTGACCTTTTATCTTTAATGTATGAGTAAAAAGTACTATAAAGGCTAGTTTAATAAATATTTTGATTAAGAATATCTATTTTATTGCATTTAAGCTGCTTTGATATATTTTCTTATCAACCTTAATTTTCACATACACCCCACCCCCCACCCACATATGACAATTCAGAAATAGCTCACCAGCACAGGAGTTCAGATAGGACCTATTTTAAAGATTATATTTTAAACATATTGAAAGAATAAATTACTATGAAAATATGAATACTATTAGAGAAAGATATTTCAGAAAAAAATACATAAAAAAATAGGTGCCTACATTGACCCTGAACTTACTTGGATCACTATTTAATCAGTAGCCTACTGCCATCCAAATCCTCTGACTGCCTCTGGGGAGGGAAACGTCACTCCCATGAGCAGTCCAAAGAATAAATTTACACTCCCAGAGACAGCTGCTAACTGTCCAACCCCACAGACAGAAGTTCCTGAGTAGCTTAGCACACAAGACCTGGAAAGCGCACAGCTAAGTAAAATCTGCAACCATGTGTATAGTTTTTGAGCACAGTACACACCTTGAACAGTAAGGCAGGAAAACGCAGCATCCATTTCAGAGTAAAGTATGTTGTGTTGGGGTTTTCATTTTAAAAATATTTAAGAAGATATCCACAATAATTTGAAGGGATGTATTTGATATGAGGGTTTACCTTGCCTTACGTAAATCCACTATAGCACTACATAAATTTAGTAAAATGAAGGATAAAATTGTCAATATACTAAAGTCAGCTTGGGAACAACTCTTTCAGAAGTCTTTTTTGTGTGAGAGACCACATAGGGTATGGAATCCAACAGATGTTAAGTGAATCTTGATGTTACCAGGTGCTAGTTATGTTGGTGGGAATTAGAAATTTAATTAACTACTTACTCATTTTTTTCAATAAAAAACAGAGAAAACTGAAGAGAGGGAGATAATAAGGGCTAGCTGAGGTGAGTGGTGTGTAGCCCTTGACAAGGGCCTGATGACTGAGCATGCAGTCATGCCCCCTTTCCCATCAGGCCCCGCCCCTTCTCCCTTCCCTGCTGTTTTCTGCAGACCGCTAGCACCATCAGACATACATCTGACTTATTTTTTGTCTGTTTCTACATCAGCTAGAATGTAGCCATTTATATTTTAAAATATTTATGATAATATCCTTATTCATCTTTTATTTTGTCCTTTCCTTATTGATTAGTCAGGAAATAGTCTGACATTTGACAATTTTTAAAACATTTTGACTATTTTTAACTTTACTGTATTTTTTAATTACTGAAATTTTCAATTTTCATGCCATTAACTTTCACAGTAATTTCATTTTAAGAATTATGCCATGCATTGAAAAGCTTTCTGTTCAAGAAAAATAAAACTTCCTTCTAGCATTTGTATGGTTTTTAAAAATCCTTTACAACAGTATTTTTAGAAAAGCTGATTCATGGAATTTAACACATAAGAAGTAAAACAGGAAGAGTATAAGTAGGTTGAGTAACATAAATATTGCAACACATTTGAGAAGTACATGATAGATGCATTATAAGAGTTCTGGAAGAGGGATCACATGGCCACGTTCTAATCAAAGTTTCATTAACAATAATAGGATTTGTGAATCGGGCAACACACAGTCCTCATATTTCTGATTTCCCTTCTTCTCAAAGAGGATTAATCATACAGTGTCTACCTATACCCTCAAACTTACAGTTGGATCAAATGGTAGATTTAAATTACAAATGTAAAGTTGTATGCAACTTCTATAGAGTGTATGCAATTTTTTAAGGGATTCATTTGTTTTTTACAGTTTACCAAATGAAAAGAATTTTAGTATAATATGCATTACAATTCTAGACTGTATGGGTAAAGCGAAGACTTGCACTACAACGATGACATAATAAGAGTTAACACATACTGGGGGCTCACTAGCTGCCAGCTGTTGAACTAGGTATTTCACAGGCGTTACCTTGTTGACCTAGGATACCACCCTCCTAGGCTCTTTATAAAAGCTGAAGTCACACCGTTAATATACACCCAAACAAGGATGAAAACCCAGATAGACTGAGGAGCCTATACTCTTTTCTGAAAGAAAAAAGAAAAAAGTTTTTGAACCATACCTAATTTTACATATTCTTTTCAACACACTTGTACAAAATGAACAATTTTAAATAACCCGATACTATGTTGAGAGGAAAATGATATCCAAAAACAATAAAGAATGAACAGTGAACACAGTCTGTTAAGTGGCCATTAACAGAATTATTTTGAGATTAAATAAATAAAATCCATTCTAAAGACTTGTACACTATCTCACTATATTAGTTACCAGTGTAGAATTGTAAGTAAAATTTGTTTTATCACTTTAACCCTTGGGAATAACTAACAATGGAGATTTATACACACACACATGTACACACACACATATGCATAGGTATATAAACACATGATTATATGTGTGTGTACAAATATATATATATGAACATACATCTCTTTTTTCAACTACTTTTTCATTTATAGAAGTATTAAACCAGTGGCGTGTTCCACCTGCTTTATATGGTAAAAAAAAAAATTGTCATACAGGAGTAAAACTAAACACACACACACAATTTGAGAAGACAATATTAAATGCACAAGACATTAATAATATAATGTCAGAAAAACTCGAGAGACAAAACTAGAGTCTCTAATATCATCTTTCAAAGAAAATGTGAAGGACATTAATAGATAAAATGCAGAATATCAGTATGATTAGTTTCGATTTAAACCATGTGATCTAATGAATAAAACATAGGATGAAAGCAAACAGACTATGTTAAGAACATAAAGTAAACTCACCTGTAGGCTTAACAGAGTCCATGATAGGAGACGTCTGTGATAAAAGAGATTAAAAAGAGAGCAGCTCTGTATATGTGGATAGTTCTCAAGTGGGCAGGACCAGATCAATACGTAAATTTCATAGGCCATCTAAAATGTTGGCAGACCTAACCTTGACTTGAACAGTTGGCAAAGCTGACTTAACTCTCTAATGAGAGGGGGAAAAAAGTCAACATTTAAATGATACTAAGAAATGTAAGGAAATGTTCTGATCAGCATAGTTGTCTGGGTAATTTGTACTCATATAGTACATGGGAAATTGTTAGGGGGGGAAAAACAGAAATAGGTAAAAGAACAACTAGGCCTCAAAGCAGGTATGGTAAAATAGGAGGAAAAAGATCAATAATAACAAAAACAAGCACTTAGTTAATGAATGTCAAATAAAAAACGTGGAGAAAAAAAATTGTATGGTCAATTAATTTGAAATATCTCAGGGCAGAAATATAGCAAAGTCACTGAATTGAGGGCATAACAAATTCTAGTGTTGAGAAAGGTAATCTAGACTAGAGATAATCCCTGAAGTGTGGGAGTCTTAAAAATGAAAATAATTTTAAGAAGAGTTAGAGAAATCACCTTATATTAACATTGGCTCATGGCTTGATCAAAATAATGTTTTAAAATGCTAAAATAATATCAGGCTTTTAAATTTGGCTTAAATACCAGTAAAAAAGTTAAAGATGTGATGAATGTATGAAAACAGAAGTTATATAAAGAAATCAGATGGATGAGACTTAAAGTGATTTTGTTCCATTTAATAAATAGACATACTAACCACACCAAGTCTGTCTTTTGAAAACCAATTACAGTGACATATATGCCATCTGACAATCTGTTACCTTACGTTTAAAGATATACAACATGTAGGCATCAAATTACTGAAAGAATTAAACATACATACATGCATGCACATATGCACACACACAGACACACACTTTTTCAGGGACGTGGAAGCATATCTAATCAGATTCCTTTTTAAAGCTGAAAAAAATAGTTTCTACAAAGCACATTACATAACAATAATTTATTTTAAAAATCACAACACAGGAAATAATACATTTCTGATGACTTTCTTTTTCTGTTTGTTTGAATGCACAAGTTTGATCCTTCTGCCCTGACACTTCAAGGAACCGTTTGGCACAAACCCTGCATCTCAGGGACAGAGCAGCTTCTGCTAGAAGTCTTAAAGGAAGACAAAACAGTCTACCAAGCCTACAGTGAAATCAAATAATCATTTTCCTGGTTGGTTCTCAGTGAGTTTATGGGAAGGGTTTGCTCTTGGGCAAGTCTGAGTTTTCTGTCTTCCAAGAGACCCATAGGTGTGGTTTAGTGTGCTATTTCTCAAATGAACCCCTTAGGAGAACTTGAAATATAGTCTTAAGATTTCCAAGAATCCACAGTATTCAAAGTGGGAAATCTTACTCTCAATATATTTTTCAGTGTAAATAAAGCCTCATATGATCGTTTGTAAAAACAACAAACCTTTGTATATACACACATATGCACCTACATAATACTGTGTGCGTATCTCATAAAACTTCCAGAAGCAACTGTTTACCTGGAAATATTATGGATGATTTTAAATGCTTTTTTGACATATTTCCATGAGTATATTCCAGAAATCCTAAAAAGTAGAATCCAGACAGAATAAAAAGTGGCAGACTATTACTCCACAATGTGCAACACAGATACATAAGTAAACTCAAAATAATTCAAAAATATCAAAATCCTGAAATAGTCCTACATGTGTCTCTGTGATAGCTGGTTATCTGCTCAAAAGGAAAAAATTACACTTTGTCAGAAATCAAGTAAAACATTCCCTTTGGAATTTCCACAGTTAAATTTTGAATAATAGAAAGTTTGACTTACCTGTTAAACTTCATTTTGTTCCTGACATTTTAACAGCAGCATTAAACTTTGCTTTGCATTGGGGGGGCATTGACAATGGGCTTGATAAAGGAATTTACCTTGTGGTTAAGGAGAATGAAATTTTCCACCCTTCTAACTGAACCAGATATATGTAGCACCAATCCTATCTTTTATGCAAATGTCTGCCATCCTCACAGTTCTCCAAAGACACAAACCATGTTTACTGTGACCATCCCTTTCAGATTCCTGAATGTCACTCTTATCTTTTGTTCTGAGGTGGTGATTTAAGTAAACAGTAGGTTATGGAATCTGAATTTTTGTGGAATGTCACCCTTAAATGACTTTACTAGTCCTGCTAGTTTTGCACTGCTGGGTTAGAACATCTATCCTCAGAAGCTGCTAGGGCACAATTGTTTTCATGGCTTTTGAGCCCCAGGGTCTTGTCAGTTGTAGTATTTAGGAAAACAAACTCTCTTGCTCCATAATGCCTCCAGTTCAAGGATAAAAATATAAATGTGAATTGAGGTGCATATTGTCTAAGTATGTTTCAGTGTGCTCTGTGATGTTCCTTTTGTTAACAACACAGTACTTTCCTGTTCAGAGCAAATACACTGAGAATATCATTGTTTCCCCAAACTGCATGTGCAAGGCTTGGAGCAGTAGCCTCCATGTATTCCAAGGACTAAAAACATGTTCTGGACATGATCCAAGACTGTTGCTAGGCCTGTTTTTCCTCGTATTTTCTACAACTCCTCAGGGAAAACTGGGTAATCTCAGTAGGTTGGAGGCGAGAGGGCTATTGTCAATAAAATTCGGAAATGAAGTAAGTCCATGAAAACATGGAAACCACATCATTTCATGCAACTCAAAATTAAAAACCATTTCATCTTTCCTTTGTTATAAAGAAATATGTCCCAAAACATTGTCTTTAAAATAAGTCTCAGTATAGACTTCTCTCTTTCACACTCCTCTCATTTTTCCATCTTTCTTCCTTGCTTACCCTACATTTATCTGCCCTAGTTGATTTTTATTTGACTACTTGACATCTCATTTTTATCTCCTAATGTTCTTTCAGATGATACATGGTTTTAGATATGGAAATTTGGAATTGTATCCAAATTAACTTATTCCAGTTGCACCTACAAAATCAGTTATCCCTAATTAGCAGAAACCTTGAGTTCATTTGGTCATTCACTTCTTTTATGAATATGCTCACATTATCCACTGAACAGATACTTTTGTATTGAAGGCATCAAGTGGCAGTTCAATACACAATCACAGGTTTCCATATATTAACAAAAAATATTTTAGTCAAAACTGCCCTTATTCTGCCACTTATTCATAAAGGCTTATTATTTACCATCCTATGTAGTAGAAAACTTTTAAATTCTTCAAACTATGACACAAAAAATGAAGTTCTAATTAAGTATGTTTTACTAAACTTTTTCTGGTTTATCTCCCATGTCATTTAGGTTAAGGAACAAAATTCTGTGCTGATTTTCTTTTTAAGTCTTTTGTTGCAAATTAATTACTTGAAGAATGTTTACTTTCCATGTTAAGACATTCTACCATTGAATATGTCACTGTTTCACTCAATCTTCAACCAATTCTAGGTGAATACTATTAAAACTGAGTCTGTTTCTTGAGAAATTCCAATACTTAAGTGTTAAGACATATTTGGAGTGATTGGCTTTTAGTTAAAGATGAAACATAATGAATGAATCTGTCTAAATTCAGTCATTTCAATTGACAAAATCATAATCTTTAAGGGATATTTCAATATGCTTCAGAATTTCCCGAAGAGAAGATAGTAACATTTCTTCAAGAACTTAACATCCTCAAATCCTTAGTAGATCCTGTGAATGAGGGTCCAGAAGCCATGAGCAGCTTTCCCTTTTAGAGAAGCTCTTTAATATTGAGTCTAGATGAAAGATTCAAAAGCTGCTTCCACATTTACATTTATACAACATGTATTAACACGGTATTAACATGTTGCCTCTAAAAATGCCAATGTTCCATTTGAAAGTTCCTTTATTTAATTAAATAGGGAGTGATATAAGAACATATATTTCCCCTGAGGACTCACAAAAGCTATGCTCCTTTGTTCAGCATTGGTGGGAATTGATCTTTCGCTTATCGTCCCTCCCCCAACCCCATCCTCTACACATAAGAATAAGGAAACAAACGTGCTCAGGCTGCTGGGTGGGGATGGCATCTTAGAATGTCAAAGAAAGTCAGCCTGCATCAAAGCCAACACCCCGACAAAGGGAAGAGCAGAGACCATTAAAAGAAAGAGCCAGCTAGGAATTTACCCTAAGGAAACAAAATCCCTGATTTGGAAAGCTATGTGCACTGCCACATTATTTACAATAGCCAAGTTATGGGAGCAACCTAAGTGTCCATCAATAGAAGAATGGATAAAGAAGATGTGGTACATATACACATTAGACTATTATTCAGCCATAAAATGAAAAGAAATCCTGCCATTTGCAACAACGTGGATGGATCTAGATGGTATTATGCTCAGTGAAATAAGTCAGGCAGAGAAAGACAAATACCATGTGATTTCACTTCTTTGTGGAGTCTAAAAACAAAACAGAACAAAATGTCAGTGAACTCACAGAGACTGAGAAGTGACTGGTGATTGCCGTGGGGGAGGGGCTGGGGTGGTGGAAGGGGAGGGTGAGGGGGATAAAGGGGTACAAAAATTCTCATTCATAGTATAAATTGGTCACGGGGACAGTAGTATAGCATGGAGAATATAGCCAGTGGTTGTGTAACATCTTCCTATGTTGACTGATAGTAACTGCATTAGTGGGGGTGACGATTTAATAATATGGGTAACTGTTGAACCACTGTATTTTATACTTGAAACCAGTAAAAGATTACATATCAACAATACTTCAATAAAAAAAAAAATTAACAAACAAAAGAGCCAGCAGTTTGATCCCACTGTGCCTAAAGGGTACTCACTCTGGAGTTTTCAATTTTGTGGGTTGCAAAATTGATATTCAGCTAGTATGACTTGAAATCATCCAGACAGATACCCTGAATTCTATGTAAAACATGGAATTTAGATCACATGTATGTAAATGCTAAAACATCTAACCAAAATTCTAGCTCATTAAATGTGGTCAAGAAATGTGACTTAACCAGTTGGCCTCTAAAAAAAGGAAAGAAAAAGTCCCAGCAATATAGTTTTCTATACTATATGCAAAAAACAGATATTTATATAACAGTAAGCACATATAAAATACCATGTAACCATATTTTTATTCATCTATATATCTCCAGAACACTTTAGAGTCCTACTCATAGGAAGTGTTAATAAAGCTCAATTCATCATTTATTTGTCCATTCATGAATTGCAAGGCAGTAAAATCACAATGAAACTCCCTGTGATATAGTCACTGAAAACGTGTTGGTAGCATTTACTGTTACACTCCAGATTTTAAAATAGTTCCTGACACATAACAGGGGCTCAAATATCCATTGAATTGATATTGAAGAACCTACACTAAAGGTATCACAGCAAAAATTAAAAAGAGATACGGGTATGTTAAATGCTTTGGTAGGATAGATGGTACCTTTTCTAAGTTATCTGGTAGCAAGTTTAAAAAGACTAGTTATTGAAGGAACAAAACAGCAGCAGACTCACAGACTCCAAGAAGGGACTAGCGGTTATCAAATGGGAGGGATGCGGAAGGGCTGGTGGGGAGGGAGGGAAGAAGGGGATTGAGGGTTATTATGATTAGTACACATGGTAGCACAGAGAAGACAAGTAGGGACTCTGTGGCATCTTACTACACTGATGGATAGTGACTGCAATGGGGTATGGGGGGGACTCAATGATATGGGTGAATGTAGTGGCCACATTGTTTTTCTTGTGAAACCTTCATAAGAGTATATACCAATGATACCTTAAAAAAAAACTAGTTATTTTCCAGATATGCATTTGTTTATATTTAGTACACACCAGACATGTAGTGAAATAAAGAGACATAGTCCACTTTAAGAAAAAATCTGAAGGTATTAAACAGATAACCTGATTCTTTTGCATTAGGAAATAGTCTTATAAAACGTTTTACTTATTTCATTCCACAGGTAAGTAGTGAGTAACTGCAATACAAGGAGGAATGGCACGCTCCTATGCAATAATCTTTCCTAAGCTTTTTAAATGATCTAATACACCAATTTCATTTATGTGTCTATTGCCAGAAATAGGCATGTTGATTAAAATGGATTTCTAAGATTAAAGTAATTCAATCACATCCAAAACCATGATTAAATATTAAATGTAGATTATTGATAAGTGGTCATACTGAGTTTTTTTGACTATTAAAAATTATTTCCAAGTCTCCTGAGTATAATATTCATTCCATCATCCAATTTTTATATGCCAATCTACTATCCCTTTATAGACTAACATGTGTGATCTCTTGCTAATAGCTTGATTCCTTTGGGTTATTTGTAGATTTGTTCTGGACTGCTCATTTACTGTGTTAAAAAATAGTGGATTTCTGACTACAAAATACTTGTCTCTTAAGGGTGCTAATGTGGCCTAGTCATTGGAGTCTTGAACAAGGACTTCTGGGAACTGACTTTTCTGTTCTGATGGCACTTAATTCAAGAAAAACAGCTTGAGTTCTGTCTTTGTATTTGTTTCCATCTGTGAGATGAGATACATCATTAACATGGACATGTCCCAGTTGAACTGACATACTAAGGGATTCAGAAAAATCTATCAACTGCAGAATTCTGTAGAAATGAATAAAGTGTAACAAATAATTGAAAATATCATCAAATGCCATCTTGCTGCATGAAAACCTGAGTCAGACTTACTCTTTTACTCTCAAGAGAATCTTTAATGTGATGAACTCTTAAATAACAAAACAAAATGCATAAAGACCAAAACCCATGAGAAAGGACAGTAACTAGAGCCTTGTAGCAGTCGTGTCTCAGGAGAGACTACTGGCTCTACCTCTGCTATTGACTCTGATAAACACACAAGAACTGGACTCAGTAGGGAAGTAAGATAAATACAGTGCTTATGTATGAAGAGGTACAGAGAAGACTGCAGTTTATATATAGCATGAATATGTAAAACAAATAAACAAACAGAAAAAGAGTATCATTACATCTACTAACCGTAATGCCCCTTTTTCCCCCTTGTCCCTCCCTTCCCACCCATCCTCCCCCATCCCTTTCCCTTTGGTAACTATTAGTCTGTTCTTGGGTTCTGTGAGTCTGCTGCTGTTTTGTTCCTTCAGTTTTTTTTTTTCTTATTATACTCCACATATGAGTGAAATCATTTGATACTTGTCTTTTTCGGCTTGGCTTATTTCACTGAGCATAATACCCTCTAGCTCCATCCATGTTGTTGCAAATGGTAGGATTTGTTTTCTTCTTATGGCTGAATAATATTCCATTGTGTATATGTACCACATCGTGTAATCACCATAATATTGCTCATTTAATTGTAGATTAATGATATCAAAATAAACTTTAAAAAAAATCTGAAAACATGCCTACAATTAGAAAGGCCAAAATAGCTGAAAATTTACTACAGGAAGCAAATACTCAAACTGAGGATGAGGGTAGGCACCTAATGTCTTTTCTATTTTTGCAAAATTGTGCAGTTCAAATATACTAATTTTTAAATATATTTATATATAAGATTATATGGTATATGACTTAAGGCATAAGATTTTAAAGAGAAATAATATGGTAACACATTGATATATTTATACATATTTATATGTGAATAAGGAGTTAATGTAAAATGAAATCATTAAGTGTACTATATATACATATACAGATAAATGTATAGATTTTTATAGAACTATTAATAGAAGTCAAATTTATATAGCCTTTTTATAATCACATAGATTATATACTTACTATGCTTGCTTTCTCATGTTTTTAATTTAATGCAATGTAATGTACATAAAAAGTTCAGGCAATGAGATAGAAACCAGCAGATGTAATAAACTTGAAACAACTAAAATTACATGGTGAATTTAAGCTTCATTTTCATGTTGTTGCTATCTATTAAAAATTAAAAATTACTATTTGCAAAATTTTTTAAATTATAATATTATTAATTTGATTATATAAATAATAGACAATACTGATTATGATGGAAGATCTGATCTAAATATTCTTTCCAGCAAAATATGCAGATTTGGCACAATGCCAGCTAAGTTAGTTTTGCATTCAGTGATAAATTGGGTCGCCATAGCAAGCCCATAGTCACTGAGTTTCTAAGCAACCTAAGACTCCACAGACTTCAGATACTTAGTAGTCCACTGAACTTTCATCATCCTTAACAGAGAAATATGCAAACTTGTGGTACCAAACACAATGAAGGATTCCCCAATTACCCAGTATAGCAGTGACCTCTATAAAATATACCCAGTACTGATACCAACTTATAAAATAATAGTATTTGTACTGGAGAATAATTAACTACTCAAAGTGCTAAGTACATGAAATTAGGTAGAGAAAATGGTCAGTACCTAGTATGTGTTGGGCAGAGAAATATTTGTTGAATGCCTAAACAAGATGCCACACATAATACAACTATCTAAAGACAAAGTCATTTACATAATTCTGGCATTCATAAAGTCATTGCCTTTAATATAATAATATATGTTTAACAGTATTACTATACAACATGTCAGTTTGTTTTTTTTCTAATTATTTACACTCAGGTAACATATATAATTAAATCAGTAAATGCTTGTGATCTTGTTTTGAAATATTTAATTATAACTTGTCTAGAATTCTTAAATAACAATATTAACTACCCAAATGTTAAATAGAATTGCATAGTTCTGAGGCACAAGCATGGTTATGAATTGTATGTGAATGAGCTCGTATTAACATTTCCTGTCCTTGTTTATGTTAAACATTTTCTTCACCCTCTATCTTCACACAATACTCACTGAGGCACACCATTGTCTCCAATGCTCTCTTAATTCACAAGACTCAGTTTCCAACTATTTAAGACTACAATGAAATAAACTTAAGGCATACAAAAATATTGTTCATTCCTACAGAACATTGTCCCACAGTGCAGGCTCAAATAACTGTAATTAATAGAAATGGTTATCTGTGATCAGTAAATCGATTATGTCTGTAAAATTATACCTAATTCTGGTACCTGGTTTTCTATGCACTCCATTATTATTCTGTGTAGCTAGCTCTTACCATGAAAACCATCATAGGAATAATTTATAAATTGAAAACTGACTTTAATTTAATGGTTAATTTTTAGATGTTACTTCCTATATCCTGTTGGTTATTACATAGAAGACGTAGTAGCCCAAGTCAGATATACAATATGATGGCCCCAGTTCTCTAATGTGAGGGTAAAATAAAGTTGCAAAGTCACCTCTGAAACAAATCACAGCAGTCACCTGTTGATTGCAGCCATGCCAGGAATGTCAGCAGTAGAAGCTGCCTGTGACCTCTACTGGTGACTGTTGACAACAAGAAGTGGGGAGAACAGATTCTTTCTCCACAACAGAAGACAACTACTCTGCCTTATAATCAGAGTATAATAGAGTCTAAGACTTACATAGTATTTATTATAGTTGCCTCTTCAGGTAAAAAGTGACTATCTACAACTGAGCAATTTCCCTCAACATATATATTCTTAAGAACAAGAGATAGCTGCACATGAATATGCCCTTTTAGCATGCTGCTCTATTAAGATATTCCTCCATTGTTGTGTATATATAAAAAGCGCATGTATGCTGAGGGGGGTGTTGGATGTCCTCTTATTAGTATTGCAGTTATTACTGACAGGATCATAGTTAAAGTTACTATACCTAACCAAGTCCTTCTATTTTCTTTTAGATATTTCTTATCTAAGAGTCAGGGACAAGGTGTCTGAATGTCTATAATATCTCATATACTCTACTTCCTGAGAAAAACTGCAAAAATAGTTTAAACTGGATAGAACAAAGTAAAAAATCAGATCAGAGTAAGAGATTTTAGTATTGCAGGCACCAGTCTTGAGTCCTATATTGTTAGGCTAAATAACTTCACAGCGACTATACAGGCGTAATTACCAGTTAGAAGTCCGATGAAAAAGTGGAAGGCCACCAATGTTAACTCCCTTTCAAAATGCTGGTTGGAAGACAACGGTATTAACACTGATGACTCTGGTTGTGTTTGCCCCAAGTGCTGGGTCAGATCACGGCTGTGTATCAGTCAGCCCCACCTCCAAAGAGCCCAGAATGGCTGTGGAATTCTGACTGACACTCCAGGGAGGCAGTGGGATTCCTGAACCAAAGCAAGCCCTGCAGCCTTGTTTGCCAACCTCTCCAGCTTGAAAATGAGCTGCTCTTCTCACTGGTTCTTTCCTTATAGAGAAAAAAAAAAACAATTTAATCCGTGACGTTTAAAAGAACACAGAAGCAGCTCCCTCTCTAGGGATATCCCTACTTATTTTTTCATAGCAAGTCCCTGGACTCTCTTCATCCTGTGTCTTTGTTACAGGACTTTACAGTCCTCCTAGGAGCCACACAACATGAACATTGGCCATTAGGATAAGGAACAAAGTACTGGTGAATATTCTAGGTTGTGGAAAGCTAGAGAGGAGAGCTACTTTGGGCAAGGCCTTGCAAAACGAACAAGTTCAAGTTTACAATGGTTATGACACTCTTTTGCCATATATAAGAAGACAGCAATATTTGGTGGGTATACTATTATATATGCAACTAATAAGAATTTAAAAAATTAAAAATAAAGACACTGAAAATGAGAAAAGGGAACCCTCCTACACTGCTGGTGGGAATGCAAATTAGTTCAACCATTGTGGAAAGCAGTATGGAGGTTCCTCAAAAAACTCAAAATAGAAATACCATTTGACCCAGGAATTCCACTCCTTGGAATTTACCCTAAGAATGCAGCAGCCCAGCTTGAAAAAGACATATGCACTCCTATGTTTATCACAGCACTATTTATAATAGCCAAGAAATGGAAGCAACCTAAGTGTCCATCAGTAGATGAATGGATAAAGAAGATGTAGTACATATACACAATGGAATATTATTCAGCCATAAGAAGAAAACAAATCCTACCATTTGCAACAACATGGATGGAGCTAGAGGGTATTATGCTCAGTGAAATAAGCCAAGCCGAAAAAGACTAGTATCAAATGATTTCACTCATATGTGGAGTGTAAGAACAAAGAAAAAAACTGAAGGAACAGAACAGCAGCAGACTCACAGAACCCAAGAACGGACTAACAGTTACCAAAGTGAAAGGAACTGGGGAAGATGGGTGGGAAGGGATGGATAAGAGGGAAAAAGAGGCATTACAATTAGCAGATGTAATGTTGGGGTGGGGGCACGGGGAAGGCTGTACAACTCAGAGAAGACAAGTAGTGATTCTACAGCATCTCACTATGCTGATGGACAGTGACTGTAATGGGGTTGGTGGGGGGAACCTGATGAAGGGGGTAGTTTAATAACCAAAATATTGCACATGTAATTGTAGATTAATGATACCAAAATAAATTATAAAAAAAAAGACACTGAAAACAAATCAAGTCATTACACAAAAGACATATGACTTTTTCCCCATATCACTTAAGGCAATAATTTTCTGGGGATTAATGTTGACATTCATCCTCATATACACATTTATTAGTCAATGAAGATTTATTAGGTGGCTGCTATGTACTCAGAACTCTGCCTGCCACAAAGGGGATGAAAGGATCACCCTGCCGTGAGGTTTTTCTGAACGGTACTTCAAATATTTCCATATAAAACACAATGTGTAAGTACTGGGTACTTTTACTCTACCTTCTCAAAGTGAGCAGCTACCCTAGTTGTCAACATTCATTCTAGGGCTGTCTACTGAGCATGTAAGTGAAGTCTGTAATTTAGTTATCTTTAGCTTGTAAAATATGGAAATGTGCATAAAAATGTAGCAGTGAGGTTTCCACTGGTGAAATCAGTGGTTTCAAAGATTTATTAATTGGCTAGAAATATTGCTGGCTACCTCCCTACCTTACATCACAGGCTATAAAGCATGCCCAGTTGCCGGAGTCTCAGTTCAGAAATGGCCAATTTTCTAGCTCTTGATTTCAGGACATTACTGGTTGCCTCACTAGACAGTTAGCTGAATTCCATAGGAACCATGTTCAGAGTGTGTCTCTGATGAACCTTCCATGCAAGAACTATTGGAACACCAAAAAGGACAGAGAGCAGGGAAGTCATGGAGCACAGAGAACAGGTTTGCTACTCAACTGCTTTGGTCAGAAGCCAAGCTGAGAGGGCTCTCAGTGTACCTGTTTTGGAGAGATCTACAGCTTTCCCTACTGCTTATTTAGTAGGAGATACCCATCATAAGGTGTGCACAAATTGGCTTGGGTAGTTTAGCAACACTTAACCTTCAAGGGGCTCATATTCTAGAGATGTAGCTCATAGACAGAGGACAATTTTACATACAGATTCTAGGGTGGAAGACCACAGTCTCGTGAGCTCACAGGACATCCACATTTATTCAGCTATAAATAGCTGTGACTCTTAGTTCAAAGACCTTTCACCCACTTCTATGTATGACATTTTTTCTCTCTGGTCATGAGCTTCATATTGCAGAAACTGAAGAAATCTTAGGAACTACCTCATCCTAACCACTTAACAGATGAGCTTTCAGAGACTCGGGGAGCCAGAAATGCTTGTTTTATATTGACTTAACGGTTTTTTAAAAAACAAAACCAAAACACCCTTAACTACTATATTGCTTTCTTTTTCCCCTTATGCTCCTATTTTCTCCAGTTTTTACCTCTTTTCCCATATCTTCTTCCAGGTCTGGCCTGATATTTGCCAAAGTATTACTTTAATTTTCTGTGTCTGACATTCTGTGTCTTCTTCAGCAGGTTACTCAATTTATTATTTAGTTTCTGGATAGTTGGAACAAATTACATGTCTTTTCAATTCCCATACACTACACCCTGTTACTAGAGTGAAGTTAATTTTTTAAAACTATTCTGGTTCCAGTACTCTTTTCACTTTTCAAATTTTATTTTAAATATTTTTAAGGTTTTAAGTATTTAAATTATTAAATATAAACAAAATATTTCTATTAGTATATTCTATTTCTTCCCTCTCATGTGGGACAACTCAAAATGATAAGGGAGAGGAAAAATATTTGTTATAATACCCTGGGTCAGGTATCATGCTAAATGTTTCTATGTGTCATTCAAGTCTACACAAAATTCTATAATCAGGTTAACCACACTTTTCAGAGGAGATAACTGACACAGGGAAAATTCTAGAATTAGTATAAAACTGGTAACCTTGAGTTTATGCAGCCAGGTAACAAGTAATATCAAAGATTAGGAGAAGACATAAAGATACATGGTTACATACAAGCATTTCCTTGCCGATATCTACATGCTTACCTTTTGTTAATATAAATGTCTCAGCAGATACGTTTTGCTATACTACTTTGATACCTTAGAGTTATTTTCATTATTTTTATATACAGATTACAGGTAAATTTTTTTCACACAATTATTTGACTTAATAAACTATTCCTCCTTGGCACTGGTATTTCTGGGTCAAGAAATTATAAAAATAAATAAATAAAACTAGCTTCATGGAGTAAAAGACCAACATACAGAAAAGCTATAAAAGTTTATGGGGCAATGGAGGACCTATATGTAAGACAGGGGAGGTCTGGCAAGGAGAGATGATAAACTTTACAGAGGAACTGATATTTCCAGCTCCTTCATCAAGCGTGAGTCAGAGACCAGTTACCATGATTGGCCAACACAGAGAAGGGTGAAAGGCAAAAGACAGTTCTCCATCTTTAGAAAGATATACCAGAATCAAGTGACTTCAAGGAAGAAAATAGAAAAGCTTGTCATGGTAACATCATTTCAAATAAGATTAGAGAAAATTCATTTCAAATTAATTGAGTGCCTGCTATGTTCAAGCACTAATAGAGAAAACAAAGGTCTTTTCACCTTAAAATTCAAAAAGCAATTCACATTAGACTGACAAAAGTTACAACTTACATAAAGTTTGCTTTAAAGCACAAAAATTATCCTTAATGCTGAAAAAAGAAGAAAAATATAATGGATGTAGTTTACAAGCCTCTTTGTTATGTTTTTTGGTAGCTTTATAAAGAAAGGCTCATTTAAATTTAGAAAATGAGGGCAAATATTTTGACTGTCATAAAACATACCAATTTAATTAAAAAATAATGAAGACTAAAAGTAAAGGCGTATATATATTATATATATATGTATAAAACTTCAGAAGCACTTTGCTGATGTTTAAAATTTTAAACTCATCAGACTAAATACATCAAAAGATACATGTTTATGAAAGCTACAGATTTCTTTGCTGTATTAAGTAATGCAAATTTCAAAAAGATCTTAGTATATTTGTATGTCTCTTACTTTGGACAACGCATACCATTTCTATGAATGTTAGGGGTTAGAGAAAGCAAACATTCATATTCAGGCCTAGGGAAACAAGAAATCTTAGGAAGTATAAATAAAAATAGTAATTAAAATGGAAACTTAAGCAATATGTTATTACTTAAAGAAATTAAATGCAGGAGGAAATTAATTTCCATCTGCAAGCACAGAAAGTATTTTAAAATAAAAGTGTCTTGGGTCTTCATAAAACATTTCTAAAATCCTACAAATAATCTATATTGTAGCACTAGGTCATGGAAGCTGGCTTTTTAGAAGTACCAATTTTCCCCTAATCTCACTTTTTCTCAATCCCAGATCACTCATTTTAAATCTACTCTACAGAAGCCACCCAAATATAATGCTTTCTGGTCATATTCATTTCCAAGCCCTCCTAACCTTACCAGAAACAGGTAACGTAAGGACAGCACACTCTCTCCGCGCATAAACCTCTGGCTTCTGTCAGGCATTGTGTCCTAGAGTCGCTCCCTCTTCTCTGTTGCTCAAGTGGATTAGGAAATAAAAGCAGTCTTGCTCTCCTCTATCAAACAGGTAACTCCCAAAGTCCCTGGGGGTAGAGACTAGATTCCTTTTTCCTGGAACTTCTCTGAGCAACATTTAAACCCACAGAGAAGTGTTCAGATATATGGGCCACCTTCTAGAATAACACACTGGGCAAATAATTATTTACATCTAATTGTAAATGCCACCTAAATGCTATTTTATGCCCCTTCCTCTTTTAGGCTAAGTACAGCCAATACTATTTCTGGTGAGTGCATTAAAAACTTGTGCTTATCTCCAGAATCTGACTAGTGAGCAGGTGTCAGAGTCTTGGTGTGTGCTGGGTGACTTGTAAAATAATTACATCACCATTTTTATTACTTGTATCATCACTTTGTATTTAACTTGTGAAATGATAATCTTACCAGAAGCACAGTTTTTGAAAAACCAGAATTGTGTCATGTTATACTAAAGGGTAGCACTGAGAATGCTTACTACAGACCAGATAGCTTTCTAAGAACTATACATGGATTATCTAAATAACAGCTATTTGAGATAAGTATTATTATTTTCCCAATATTACAGATGACAAAAGTAACAAAGTACCAATAGGCCTAAGGACTGAGGGTTAAGCAACTCGCTCCAGGTCTGAATGCTGAGTTACAGTCACACCAACTGGAATGCTTTTCTCTGTTACAGAATATTACAATAAAACTGGTTTGATATATGGGGAACACATGTGCTTGTCAAATAATAAATACTGGGAAATAATTTTCAGCTTCCAAAATGCTAGCTTCCCTCCAAAGCAGTCTTTTAAAAATCCTGGGCTGTTGTACCATCTCAATAACCAATTATTTGCTCAACTGCATGTGTAATCAACTCAAAATAAAGACCAAAGAAATCTCTTGTCCTCTAGAAGGACCTGTTTCTTTAAAGGGAGAAAATGTTACATGTTAAGATTTCAAAATCAAATCAAATTCAAAATGAAAATTAAGTCCAAATTTCCATCACTCCAGGAACAGAACTGTATCTGTCCTGACAAAGGAAATGTGAAATATAAAATTAAACTAATAGGAAACTAAGAAAAGCTATCATGGTAACCTGGAAAGGCTTTTTCCATTTATTCTGGCAAGAAACATAGTTGAACATTTTGGGAATGGCTGTATATTACTGACATGGAAACGAGTTTCACAGTCACAAACACAGGTGTGCAGAAATAAAATTCTACTTTTCTAATTTTTTTTTACCTCACACTTCCAATTCTGTCTGATCCAGCATATTTCATATAGTCATTTTTAAGAAACTTTCCATTTTTTATATTTCTCAGTCCTTTGAGAATTAGCACCCTACTGTATTTTTCTCAGCAGGTGTTCTCTCTCAAGGCAGAGACGAGGGCACAGAGCACCCTCTCCAGCCACGTGGTTCGGCTCACCCTTTGTCGGGCCATGAGCATTTTGCAGATGGCATCGCTCTCCCTCAGCTTACTTACATGACCTTCTAGGGCCTTGACCACAGTATTTGGGCCTATGGGACTCCAGGAATCTGCTTCTAAACATAGCTGCCTACACACCACACACAGCCCATGATACCCCACTGCTCTGGTGCTGTAATCATTGCAATGTTTTCTGGGAGTTGTTCTCTCTGAGTGGTGCCTCTGCTCTGAGATCTTCATACATGTGTGCCTGTGGGCAGAAGCGGAGAAAGAGCTTGCCTTTGGGAGTGAGTCTGCAGCAGGCCACGTCAGAGGAGCTATCTGGGATTCCTTCACATTTAAGCTCCTGTGTTCCCACTTCTACCCAAGTTTATGGCCCTTTTATCTATTTGGGGGATGGTGTTGAGAGTTATGATCAGGCTGATCATAACTACTTTCCAAATCTTTATTAAAACTCAGTAGTAGCATGATGTCTGCTCCTTGCCTCAATCTGCAGCTTCATAACTTGCAGTCCGAAAAGAGGGTAAAGAGGGTGGGACACGACCATGTGGATTAATACCTCACAATATCATTTTATCACATAATAAAAACTGTATATTGTGGGAAACAAACACAAGATTTGTTTTTGTTTAGCTGAGGGAGAGATCACTGGGACCTGAGATCCTAAGAATATGTTCACAGGACTCTTAGATCCGTAATCTTCTCTAGAAGATAAGTAGAAGGAAGTGGGATTCCCAGCAATTAAAATTAAGTAATTGCATAAAGCACTTAGCACTGTAATCGGAAAGGTTGAGAAAAAGGTACGTTAACAACCTACGCCTGGTCTGACATGAAGGTTCATGTCTACAAGCAGAGGGAAGTATCTAGACCAGGTGATAGGAGACTCCAATGCCGGCACAGAGTCTAGCGAAAGAGATGAAAAGGTAATGACAAGATGATTTTAAGTTTAAAAATCATGACCACAACCTCTGGTAAACATTGCAGACTGAATACATTTTCAGTTGAACCTGAAATCTCATTAAAATAATAGAATTTACAAAACCATGAACATTGTTTTCAGACCAAAGATTTAGATGTGAGAGAATAGGAAACAAGTCATTATTTAGAAAACAAATGGACTAATGATAACTGCTCAGCAGATCCTACAGTGTCAGATTTTAAACATTTAAGCCTAGAGCAGAAAGCCAATAAGAAGCAAAAATAATCTGCTTTATAACCCCTAAGAGAGCATAAACAACAGCATCTGGTGCCATGGAAAACAGAACTAAATTGGTTGACTATCTTTAGAAGTCCTAAACCCTAGATCTTCCTGTGTATTCCACACAGCCTACCTACTCTCCTTCCCCACCCTGTCAAAAGGTAGGGTGTTTCCTCTTTGGAAACAATGAGCTAGAGAACTCTCAACATAAAAACAAGAGGTCTAGCTACGGGCTGGAGGGAGATCCAAGTTGAAATAAGTTTAAGTGAAAGTCCACACTGATTCCTTTTCCACTGTCACCTCCAGAACTCTAGCAAGCAAGAGATCACAGGATTCCTTTCTGGGCTAACTAACTGGTGCAAGAGAAAACACTTGCTGATACGACTTTTGAATGGAAGTGGGGTGGTGGGGGAGGACAGTGAAATGGCCTGGACCTTATGTGACCTCCGTAGAGTGGAATTGGCCAGTACAAGTATAACATGAGTCTTAGGTTTTAATACTTTTGAAATGTCCAGTAGCTACATTTAGAATATAAATAAATAGGTGATAGTAATTTTAACTTATAAATTATTAAGTCCAATATCACAAATAATATTTTAAATAAAAGAAAATTATTAATGAGATAATTTACTTCTTTTGGTACAAAGTCTTGGAAATCTAATTTTGATTTTACTTTTAACAGCACATCTCAATTTGGACTAACTACATTTCAAGTCTTCTCTCAATAGCCGCTGGTGGCTAGTGGCTACCATATTGAACAATGCAACTCCAGAATAAGATCCATATTTATTGGTCATAATTTTAAATACAAATGGAAAATCACTAGACACTTGAGGAACACCCCTGATATGCAAGACAAATTTTAAAACAAATAAATGATAGGGATGAGTACAAGAAAAGGGAATAAAAAACACTCAATATTTTTGTGATTAATGTCTCTGCACAACTGAGAGAAGATATTGCATCATGAAACTAGTGAAACAGAAAACCATGAAATCAAAAAAAACAGAGAAATAAAAGGCACAATCTGGAAATTTTGACTTCTACAATGATTGTAGAAATGACAGTCAGCAGAGCAGTAGGATTATCAGAGTAGCAGCATTTGAATACAGAGGAACCATTAGATACATCAGAATAGTGGACTAGATCCAACATCTATATGATGGGATTTCCAGAGAACATAAAACCAGACACAAATGGTTCCCCTGATTGAAGGACATGTCTCCAAGAGGGCAAGAAGCCACCCGCTTCAGCACAGTGGATTAAAAAGGCCACAGGGAATGGCCTCCTGCCTGTCTTCATGTATCAGAAATTACAAAAAATGAACAGAGAATATTTTTTAATTAAGGTATTGATATACAATCTTATAAGGTTTCACATGAGCAACATTGTGGTTTCAGAATTCACCCATATTATCAAGTACCCCCCACACACCCCATTGCAGTCCCTGTCCATCAGCATAGTGGTACATATACACAATGGAATATGCTTCTCTGCCATTTGCAGCCTTAGCCAGTGTTGCCTTCTTTCCTCCTAGATAAGATTTACTAACACACCTCATCGTAAAATTACCCTACTTCCCAACTACATCCAATTCAGAACAAATCTCTGCTTCCTCAAACCCTGCTCCCAACCCACCCAAGGTCTATGAGATTCTGTCCTCTTCCTGCTGCATCACGCTGGCTCCCCGTGGCATGCTTCTCCCTCTCTGCGGTGAGTAATGAACTCTGCAGGTGTCTCCCTGCCGTCCTTGGTGGAAGGGCACTACCAGTCCTAAGGCATCTAAAAAGCTTGGCTCTTCATGCCAGTGTTTATAGGAGACTCTGGCATACTTGGTAGCACACCCCCAAAAGATTTAGAGAAGACTAAATGGAATATTAAAGAAGGAAAATCAGAAGATGACACAGTGATAAGGAACAGGAAAAATTATTGTCAGTGTGCGAAATGGCACTGAACAAGATTGTGAGGTCAGAGCAGCTGTGTCTTCACAGAATGAAAGGGTGAGATGAGGACACAGGCCAGGGCGCAGGACAGGCTTGTCAGCTGCTGAGGGGCCGTGAGACATCAGAGCTCTGTGGTCCGGGTGCCAAAGAAGCTGGAGAACTTTTAAGTCTCCATCACCAAAACCTCACTAAGGGAAGACATCTCAGGCACTCCACTGAAGATTTTATACTCTTCTCAGATCTACAAAAGGGATCATAGGAATAGTCTAATATAATTAGGGAATTAATGACCCTCCCAGTAAAGGGCTGTCAAGATAATAGTAAGTGAATTTTAAATAACTTCTTAAAAGGGATTAAGATAAAGTCTATATCTGGAAGGGATTAAAATTTTAGGTAATCAGTGAGGTGGGAAGTACAGGGTAGGAATGTGGGTAAGTAAACAATTTCTAAGGTAAATTTCTTAAAGCAAGCACTATAAGTACTGAGGAAAACATTTTTGAGTATTCCCATACACACTAATTTTTTAAGATCTGCTGTGTTAAGTCAAGTCTGATTTAAACAGCTGTTAAAACTGAACTGAGTGCTACGAGATACGTCTCACTCTCCAGTCTCCGGCACTCCCTTGCCAGTCCTTGTTTTCCAACAGAAGGAAGGATTTAAAACTAGATTGTCATCTGAGCCTGGCTAGGCCATCACAGTGTATGTCCTTCCCTGATCTAATCTTGCCCTTAACCCTTTGCCTACATAGCAAGCATCTGCTGGGCAGGCGTGTCTGTAACCTGAACCAAGCTGTGACCTGGCTCCCACACCCGCCAGGTCACAGTCCGGAACATATACGAGTTCCTGCTCCAGTCTTTTTTCCATTATTTTTGCTGGTTCTTATACTAGATCAATTTCCCTACCAAACTCTCCTTCTTGAAATTTTCAGGTTACTTTTGAAGCTACTTTCCTATCATAGTTTGAATCACTAACTTTGTTTTTTATTTATGATTTTATTTATCCAGTGACACTGGCAAATGTTTCATTGATCTGTAGCCTTTGCAAGAGTAAAATCAAATAAATTCCTTAGGTAGTCTCAGTCTGGACTTTTCATTGGGATAAAATAGGAGAATCAAGAAAACAAAAAACTGCTATCTTCCCTGAAGGAGTTCATGGGGTTAGGAAGATGGATTTGCAAACAATTACGATACTGTGACACCTTCACCCAGACAGGGAGAACTGCCAGTTAGGGAAGACCTGAGGACAGTCGGTGGAGGAAGTGATACCTTGAGAGTTACAGAATCCAGGTCCAGGTAGAGAAGGTGGGAGAGGGTGAAGGGATCAAAGGCATTTTCCCCCCAAATGCAGATCCATAGGAGACATGTGACTGGAGCGGTACAGATATTTTGGTAAGGCTTTGGAACAATGCATGATTGTCTCAAAAGACAAGGCAGGACACTGGAGAGACAGGTACAAATGACATCATGAAGCCCTATATAACACATAACATACAGACTGAGGTTTGTGCCTGATGCCCAGGAATTCGCTCTCTCGGGAATTTCTCTTGAAAGCAATACAAAGCTACTCAAGGATCTTAGGGAAGAAGTGCATGACAAAATGTGGGTTTAAGAAGATGGCTGTGGCACAACGTGGAGAACAGATTGGATGAGAGGCGAGATAGTCTTTTGAAATAATCTAGGCAGAAAGTTATATGCTCTGAATTAAAGTAGTGGCTGGGGGAGGAAGAAGTTGGGAAAGGTCTTGGAAGTACTTAGTAGAGAAGGGGAGATATTTAGAAGGCAGCATGAATAGCTCAGTCTTGGCGAATAATTAGCTGGGTAGAGGGGGGAAATCAAGAATGAGCACTAGGACTGAGGCTCAGGCAGCAAGATGGAAGGTAAGAAAGGGGAGGAAATAACAGGACTAGATCTGGGGTGGGATGAGGTTAGCTCTACCTGGAATTTTCACTAACTAGCTGCAATATTCTGGGCCAGTTTCTCAGTCTTCCTGACTGTGTTTACTTATTCTTCGAATGAGGATAACATTACCCACTTAAAAATTATTGTGAAAATTAAATAATAATAGTTAACCCTTCTACAGCACATACCCCCTTGCAAGACACTTGTATAAGTATTTTACATAGAGTAACCCACTTGTTTTGAACAAATGACAACAAATAACCTACAAGGTAGAAACTTTTATTACAGAACTTTACAGAGGAAACAGAAGACACGGGAGGTTTACTAACTTGCTCAAGATCACAGAGCTGAGAAGTGGCAGATCCAAGTTCCAAACTTTTTCAATATCACTACAGAGAGCATGCCTTAGCCAATAGTTTACAATACTTCTCATTAAATACTAATCATTTTGCATAATTATCATAATGCCTTGCCGGCATTTGTAGATTATAATTAGATATTATAATTTAACTTAGCCATGTATTTAGAAAGTATTTGCACACTTACATGTATGTACATATATTTCACTTAACACTAAGATTCAAGCATAGTAAGAGACACACCCATCTTAGGGTTATTTACAGTTTAATTCTGAACATAAAATGTACATCATGAACCAGAACACAATGACACAGTTATGTGTTGAAAGAATTTAGATACTTCCAACTCAGGACATGGAGCATTCACATCTAGAGCCTAATCAGCAGGCATGTAGATATGTATGAGTCGGAAGCTCAGGGAAGAGATCAGGGCTATGAAATGTACATTTGGGCCTCTTCAACATCTTATAGGTGAAACTGTAAAAAGAGATGAGACCCCTTAGTAGGCGTTGATGGGCAGGGAAGCCTAGAAAGGCAGAAAGGGGACTTGGGGAAGCACAACGCACCGGCCAGGCAAGGGTATCAAAGCTCACCGTGTCTCTGTGGCCTCGCAGTCTCCATTGGCCTAATTACCGGATCTTAGTTTAAGAGTGTGCTAAGAACTGCCCACTTCTAACACTTGCAGCTTTTGCTGGGAACAAATGTCAGCATTGTAGAAGCTGCTGAAAGTCTACTTCCACTCTTAAACCTCAGAAAAAAGCCAAGCTTCATAGCTGTTGCTCTGCCATGGTAAATAATAATTAAGTAATTTACTTCTCACAGAAGACAATTCAGATTGTTTCAATTGCTTTCATTTATTCTATAGGATTTCAGCTTCAGAAATGCTCCAGCTGTTACCATGTATAGAAGTTCTGATGCAAGATTTTAGAAAGAAACCAAATGGCACCTTTAATACTCAGGAGGAATATAATGGAGTAGGAAGGATAATGGGAAGAATTATAGCAAACTTCCTTTCTGTTTGCCTGTTAATACCAGGATTCGCTTTTTCCCTTGGCTCATCCTGTTTTCCTGACTTCATCTGGTAAGGCATAGAATTTTACTGAACTATTGTAATAAGACGGGTGTAAGGATGCAATACACAGAGTTTTGGGAGACTGAGGTAAAGAACCTTTCAAGAGGTCAGGAAGAACCCTGGCCAAGGGACTGAGGAAGAAAAAGAGATGATAACTGCACCTCTATCACCAACTGGCCACTACCCCGCTCTCCCTCTCCCCTCCCAGGAGGGTTTTGGGGCTTGCGTGACTAGGCTAGCAAAGAACAACTGCTATACAGGCTGTGGTCACCCCCGAAGTGAGAAATAGAGAAATCACAGTAACTGCCTGGGTGCAAGGCCAGCAAATCTTGAAGATGACCATGGGACCCAGAGTGGAACTGACTAAGCCGAGGGTTTCTCTAGCTTTAGCCAAACCTGGTGCAGGAGCTGAAGACATCTAAGAGACTGACACAGAAGGAAGCAATCAGAGCTTTGCACACAGGCTAGGGAAAAGGATTAGGCCTTCGTGGTATTAGATGAAACAAATGAACTTCATGGATTTGACTCACTGAGAAATGATCAGTGTCTGTGAGCTTACATACTCGGTGTAATGTGAATTATAGAATATTCTCTATTAAATGTCGTAATTTACTAGATGATATGCTTTATACTACAAACAAAAACTAACAAAAAACCTGACAAGCTGGGAAGGGCAGTGGTAGCGCTGGCGGTGATGAGTCCATGAAACTCCCTATCTGAGGATTTCTCACATAAGGCTCTGTACAGATCTATGTATCACTTTATGGTAGGGATTTATGCCAATTTGGGTATTTAAGAAAGAGACCTAAGCATAAGAGATAGAAGAAATAGATTTTGAAGTTGTTTCAATGATTAATAGTCATAGTCCTTAAGCAAAGGTGAACATTTTGGGCTAGAAGATTTAGACATAATATTTTTGGGAAAAAATGAATAAAATGCATTTATTGAGTGCTTACTGTGTGTCAGGTACTGAGCATTGCTGATACTAAGTTACAAATGACCCCTACCTTCGGGGAGTTTACAGCTGAAAGTGGCAAGGTAGGACTCTAAGTAATAGCAAAGTACTGAGAGCAGTGCCCTTACCGCTGCATGTCACCCTTACCCCCAGCCCAGTCCCCTGTGGTGTAACTGCCTGTCCTGTGTCTGCTCAGATGTGACTTCTGACCAAACAGCTCTAACAAGGATGAGGTTCCTAGAAACTAGAGGTTTCCACAGAAACTATAGGCCTTCCCCCAGGCGACCAAGCTAAAATTTAGATTAGTGTTTGTCCGCATTCCAGATAAAACAGTTCCACCAAAATTAAACATAGGGTGCTATGGAGTACACAGGGCAGTTCTTCATTCTGTTCTGGAAGGGATTCCCTGTATAGTGGGTTAGCTACTTAGCATTCTTAGAATAAATTACACATTTGAAAGGCATTGGCAATGAGCTAAGAGCAGACCAGGGAAGCAGCCCTGCCCAGTATTTTCCTCTTTCTTCTTCTGTAAATACGTTAGTCACTTGTTTGGCCTAATTTCTTCAGGAGTCGGTGGTTCACTAAGGGGTCCGTTTGTGTGCAGTTGTGGGGAAAGTGTCCACAAAATTCACCCTGTGTCTTCATCATTTATGAAGTTCACAGTTGTTTTTTGTTCTAACTTTCTTCAAAAGGTTTTATTGCATATAAACAAAATTAGAGCCACCACCTGAGGAAAAGATCCTGGATCCTTATAAATGCCTAGCACAATATTGTTTCTAATAATATTCTCTAGAGCCTACAACAGGGTCTGACCCACAGTAAGCCCTTGCATAGAGTAATAATGAAGTTCTAAATAAAACAAAATGAGCCTCCAAATGTATTTTGATTAGATCGTGTTCTTAATTTTTAAATCCATAACATATCTACTAATATTCTTTTTGAGTTCCTAAAAATTAAAATGGGAGAAATGTAAGATTTATATCTTACATTGGAAAACATTATAAAGAGATGAAACTAATAATTTTAAAAAACTGTCTTTATTCCACTTTTAGACCTCACAAGCACTACAGGGTGAACAACGCCGCCTTATCTGAGTGCACTCTGGAGCCCTTGAACTTGGCCCAGCTGTTTGCTGGGCTCCTTCCACAGTGCTTGCCAATTTGCTGTCATTTCCTCCATCAGATGATAGTGTTTATGTGACAAAAGTCTCTGGGTATATTTCAAGACATCTTAAACTATTTAGCAGTATACTACTAAACACCTATTTAAAAGTATTATTTAACCTCCACATGGCTAAATTTGTCAGAAGACACAAAACAGAACTTACCTTGGTCTTCTCCATAAAGGAATGGCTAGAGAGCTCACTGGGGAACCAACGGCATACTGATTGCCCTTTGTAAAGAAATAAGTTTCTGTGGCTTAGCCAGTGACTGCAGGGATATACATGACACAAAGAGTAAAACTAATTATTTACCAAGATATATTTTTTATTTTCTCTGTGCACTTAATGCTAGTTTCAGACGATTTCCTTTTCCTGATGAACAATTCATTGTTTGTAATTAAGAAGAGAATCACTTTGGATCGGGCATTATTTAGGGTTCCAGTCATCTGATGGCAACACAGCGTTCCTCCCCACCCCTGCCAATGTCCCCAAACCCCCCCACCCCACCTCCTTCTAGTACTTCCCTGCTCTGCATTCCATATCACCCCTTTTAGGTTGTAGTAAAGTGGTGCCACCCTTTACAGTTTTACAAAAAACAACCAAACACATATAAACAACTGACCAATAAAAAAAAATTTTCCCTGTTGATTCATTTTAAAGCCATTCTTCTTAATTTCAAAATTTTGTAATTATTTTTCAAAGAATTTGTGAAGTTTAGCTTATAAATACTAAAAATATTAGATTCCAGGATGCAGAGAAAGGGGAACCCTCCTACACTGCTGGTGGGAATGTAAACTAGTTCAACTATTGTGGAAAGCAATATGGAGGTTCCTCAAAAAACTCCAAATAGAAATACCATTTGACCCAGGAATTCCACTCCTAGGAATTTACCCAAAGAATACATGTTCTCAGATTCAAAAGACATATACACCCCTATGTTTATTGCAGCACTATTTACAATAGCCAAGATATGGAAGCAACCTAAGTGTCCATCAGCAGATGAATGGATAAAGAAGATGTGGTACATATACACAATGGAATACTATTCAGTCATAAGAAACAAATCCTACCATTTGCAACAACATGGATGGAGCTAGAGGGTATTATGCTCAGTGAAATAAACCAGGTAGAGAAAGACAAGTACCAAATGATTTCCCTCATTTGTGGAGTATGACAACAAAGCAAACCTGAAGGAATAAAACAGCAGGAGACTCACAGACTCCAAGAAGGGACTAGTGGTTACCAAAGGGGAGGTGTGTGAGAGGGTGGGTGGGGAGGGAGGGATAGAGGATTGAGGGGTATTATGATTAGTACACATGGTGTGAGGGGTCACGGGGAAGACAGTGTAGCACAGAGAAGACAAGTAGTGACTCTGTGGCAATCTTACTACACTGATGGACAGTGACGGCAATGGGGTATTGGGGGGACTCGATAATATGGGTGAATGTAGAAACCACATTGTTTTTCATGTGAAACCTTAATAAGAGTGTATATCAATAATACCTTAATAAAAAAATTGTAAAAATAAAAAAAGAATATTAGATTCCTTAATTAATAATCTTAATCAGCAATTGGTACTGGAAGCAAAAATAGCCATAGTCACACCAACAGCAATAACTATCATGTATTTCTTTTCTCTAAGAAAAATATTCTTCCACTTAATCGGCCCCCTCTGCAGTCTTACAGTCTTTTGCCGCTGATTTGTCAGCTCGTTTAAGCCTTTTTTTCTCTTGCCTAACAATGATTCTTCCAAGTTCAGGAGCTTACCTTTTTCCCAGGTGAAAATTGTTTTATTATCCTCAGGTGTTTGCTTTCTTTAACTCTCAGAACAGTTAACTGCAAAGTTGTCATTGTCCTTTACAAAAGGATCCGATTCCAAATAATTAGTGTTTGTGTTGTACATCATTTGAAAATATTTCTCCTTTCCCCTTGTCAGGATTACAGGAGTCTCATATATTGCCCCACAAATCCCACTTTTATTGTTTTGTCAGATAAACCTGGGAACAAGGCTGGTTGCCTGTTCTCTTTATCTGACCCAGATCCCTCTTGAGTTCTGAGCTCTCTCACAGGAAGTGAGCAAGAAGTTAACACCTTTATAAATATCAGTCCAGAATGCTTTCCCAGAATTCAGCATTGCTCCAAGCAACCATTCTCCAAAGAATAAAAGGAAGTGACCTTCTTTAAAGGTAAAGAAGCCCACACTCCCACACTTTGTAGAACACGGTGGAGAGTCAGAAGGAAATGCTTTTTTTGTAACAGCATTTAATTTGGTCTTTAAGTATCTCCTTAAGTTTCCTTTCTACATAAATACTGCTTTGTCATTCTTTGCAGTGTTGCCTGGTCTTATATAGCCATATTATAAAACATACCATATAATAACAAAAATTCTGTGTAACAGAATCCCCTCCCTGCCCACAGATATCTAGTGCCCACAGTCAGTACTGTTTCTATGATCACTAGTGATAATAAGTTTACGTACAGAAAGATTTTTGTTTTCTTCTTTCCTTCTAGGAGGCAGCTTGTTAACAGGAATGGGTCTTTCAAATTATCTCTTAAATATGCTTGTCAGTCTTGACAACACTCCAAAAATCATTATCAGAATCCCACAAATAAAGGTCACTAGAATTCCAGTCTCACTAAAGAAAAAAAAAAGACTCTTTAATTTGGAAGAGAAAAATCTATTTGCTCAGATTTTTAGAGTGTCCTTTTCAAAAGAGCAATATTTTAAAAAGTTGGTGAAAAAGTAAACAGAAATTTAAGTTAAATATGAAATCGGTCTAGTTTAGGACATGCCAGATCAATTTAGAGAATCTGAAGGAATAAAAATTTCCACTAAAATTATACTTTTAAAATAATTACAAGTTTAAGTTTGCTGATATTTTTAAAATAAGAGGCATGAAAATATATAAGTTGGAAATTTAGAGACTAGTGGAAATGTAAAATTCAAGTGTTAAAAGTCTATCTCTTCATCCATTTAGTTGAGAGCTTATAAATCTCTTAGAAGAAGCATTATAAATTACTGCATCAGAGAGTATTTATCTTTTGACAGAGTTAAAAAATAATAGTATTTACTAGATAATAGTCCATCAACTATAAAGACATTTATAGACAACACCCCTGAATAAAAATAATTCTGCTCACCAACTTCTAGAGGTGCTTGCTTGCTCAGATGTAGGATCTTAAGACTGGCTTCAGAGAGATTGTTGTAGGAGAAGACACAGAAAAGGAGCACATGATTTCCATAGCACAGCAGCTGAGAACTCAGAAACAAGGCGCAAGGTCTGGAGCATTCATCTGTCTTTAAGGTTATCCTGACATCTGAAAGCCATTGACATCCTGAGACTTACAGTGCTTCAGACGCATGCTTAACACAAGATAAATATAGATCCTTGGCACCTGAGCCAGATGAAATGAAAGTTAACTTGAAAAAATCTCTTATTTTATGCCTTAGTTGAGGAAGTAAAACCCTTAATCCTTTTCCTGTTAAAACTGGTTGTGCCCTGTTTAATAGATAGTTTACTGGGCGTATGAAACATGGGACTTCAAGTAATTAATCTTTCATCAGTTTGCTTCGCTCCATGATTATCATTTGTTGTGATAGTGTAGGGACAGGTTCAGACATTCCTTTCTTAAGTATAAAAGAAACATAATAGTGAATATTAAGTATTAGTTATTCAGCAATCTTTTTTTAAGTAGTTTTTGCTGATGAGTCATTACAATGTGAATATCTGTTAGATAAACTTCCCAGTATTTTTTCTCTACAGTTTATGTAGTAATTTGATCCTTTTTTCTTTACCTTAATTAATGAGGCAGAAAGTATCACACAATGCTGAAGTGCATTGATTTATCTTTTGGTATAGTTGAATAATGTAGTTGATTTAATTTGAATTTTGCTTAGTATATTGGTAAACATGAATAAGGCTCTACCCTCAGCCTGAGCAGACCCTATGATTAAAGTTATTACTCTGAAAATATAATGGCGAGATTTCTAACAATAAACCGCTTTCTGGGATTCATATATTAAGAATCCCTAATTCTATATTTAAACAAAATGAACAGAGAAATTAGGAAAGTCATCCTGCTCTCCTGAGATTTTGAGGCATTAAATATTTGTCATCAAAGAAAAATGATGGAATTGGAGTTACCACTTTCTAAATAAAGTTGATCTGTACCCAGTATCACCTATCATCACAGAAAGATGAATGATACTTTCAAATTACCAAAACTAGTATCTTCCTATTTTAGTAGTAAGTCCTATGTTCTGAGAACAGTCTACATGTGTGGCACTTTTCTAGGTGGATATCACATAATCTCATTTTCTTTTCCTAATACCAAAATATTCTTTCAAATCAGATTAATATTTTCAGGTCCCATTTAACAGAAAAGAAAACAAACTCAAAAGGGGAGACACTGGCAGTGTTCACATGGCTGATAAGTGATTCATTTGAGAGTCTAACTTACACAACTTTTGACTGCAAGCATGTTTCTTTCCCATCCTACATTATATTTACAGGCTAAAAACAAGTTTCATCCCAGTTTTATCTGCATCAAACTAGCTATACTATGAGAGATTCCAAGGCTTCTTTAAATTTTTTTAAACAAAGGTAGGGAAAGTACAGAAATGTCCCTATAGAGTATTGCTATGACACAGAAAATCCCCAGAAGAATTATGACCCTAACACAAGGAAAAGACAGACTTGTAAGGCACAACTCTAGCAAGAGGTATTTCTCACTTCCTGCATTTACATTTTTCAACTTGTCCTTGTCATTTTGCAGAAGCAGAGTTTGACCCACCAGAGCCTGGAGGGCCAGTCCTGACGGCCACTTGTTGGACAGCTGGCATAGGGGAGGGATATGCAGGTGGCAAGGAGTCAGCTGGTGAGGTCAGGTGGGCAATCCCAGGGAGATTTCTACAATGATAAGCGGTGGGGGGACTCACAGAATATGACCCTTTTGATTAAGGAAAAAAAGTGTTCCATGTGTATAAAAAGTTTTTCTATGACTTAAACTAGGAATTTGTTAAACAAAATGTTTTACCAAAGAAGTGAGAAGACAAACTAAAAATTCAGTGAACTCAGGCTCATACACCCTTTCTATGAATCACAGTAACTATCATGGAATGCCTCTGACACTCTAAGCACCACCTTCTTTGAATATGGATTATGTCCTATGAATAACAATAGGAAATCCTGAATTTCATTTCCATGAATTATATATTCCTTATCATAAAGTGGTTTACTCCCTGCTGGGCCTCAACTGTGGAGAGGCAAGAATGATGGTGGACAAGCTAAAAAAAAAAGGCTATAGCTCTGGGGTAGTAAAACAACACCTCTAACCACTGTCATCCAGGGAACTGTCATAAATTTTCTTTACTAACTACTTCATAATTAAGCATTTCATTACAGAATGTCAGTTAAACCCAGGACTCCCCCTCCCAAACTGGTTACCTTTGAAGTGTTTATGAACCTGAAGTTCTGAACTTATAAAACCAAAACCTCACCTGATGCTTGTTGCACAGTGACGGGCATGACTTTAAGGCATTCAAGCTGAATCACCAATCCTGCTGCTAATAGCACCTGCTGCCAGCTGTTGACAGAATGTCCCTCACAAGACATTATTGTGGAATTTCCCATTTCTGTGTGAAAATCTTTTCTCAGAACAAGCAATTCAATTCATTTGTACATATGCAAAGTATCATCAACACATTGGCAGTAGTAGTACTGTATTCTCCCTCTTTCCTAGCACCTCCCCAGGCCTGTTTCTTGATGCCTTCAGGGCATATCTCTCTGTCAGATGTCTGTCTTCTCCAGACAACCAGCATCATCTCGTGTGCTTCATCAGGAATTATGAACAGCACTGACTTTATCCTTAACTATGTTGTGTTTAGGACTTTAAAAATTAATAATACAATGCTTTAAAAAAGTTGCCTTTACAGACATTCAAATTTTAAGTAAAAGATTTGCCCCTTATCTTATATTCCTGTCCATTATGTAAGAGCTAAGAGTAAACTGTCCTTGAAATCCCAGCTCTCTAATATAACAGGGAAGGCATAATTTGTGGCCCTGTCAGGAAATTTTGGCATAAACCCCTGTACACACTTGAAAACAATGAGAATATTCACCAAGATATTTAAACACATTAACCTTGCTAACTTTTTTTAGGAAAATGCCCTTGGATTATTATCAGCTTGCTTAAAGTGTATGTTGGGTTAATTTGTAACTAATTACATCAGCACACTCTTCTTATTACCATGGTTTTCTGTTTGTCTTTTCGCTATCCCATGTTATCATGGAATAAGTAATTTCACTCAAAGACATCATTCCTAAGGAGCCTTTTCCTGCAGGAGAGCTGTGACAAAGGCTTAATACTGTAACTCAGGGAGAGGAAATCCCGGGGCAAAATACCTCTAAAACCAAAATCAATCAAAGGGAGAAATAAAGTTTAAAACCTGTTTATTGCTTACAAACTGTGGTTGGGGTCTGTCTTTTTCCTGCTTCAGCAGAAGCAAGTGAGAAACTCCCCCCAGCCTCTCAGGTTCAGATAAGCCCTCTGTCACGCAGGTAATTACCCATTGCTATGGAGATTAACTACTTCTCTCCACTCCTTCGCAACGCCTGTTCATATGGAGATGCACTAAAGCCAGGTGAGAGATTCTGGAATATTACAATTTTACCCACAGGCCACACCTCCAGAAATCTCACTTTACAATCTACACATTCCCCCTCTTCCGCAATGATTCCTGGGTGAGAAAACTGGAGCATTGTGGCTAGACTAATGACATACATTAACAACAGCAATAAAATCATGACAATCCTCAAGCTGGAGGATTCAGCTAGGTTCAAAGTCTTATGCAGATTAAGTCCATAGCTCGCCCATTCCACAGGCGGTGGTCAGTAGCTGAAGAGGTAGAGAGTTCAGAGCTCTCATCATGTGGCAGATGCAGCCAAGGGGCACATCCAGGCCACAGGACTGTAGAAAAAAGTAACCTTAATGGTGATAAGATTTATGTTTTAATGACAGCAGCATAGGCAAATCTTGTCCATCAGGTAGGATACATGCAAGAGAGTGGTTCTGTGACAAGACAGTGGCAGAAATGGGATTTCGTCCTGGTCTAGTATACCAGACTTTCACCCCTCTCCCTGTGGGAGTTACAGATGGGTCAATATATAGGGCTACTGGAGGTACATACACTGGCCATAAAGATAAAACAAAACTTCCCCACAAGAAGCTTTTACCTCCTGGATGTTTTGGGTACACTACAGTGATCTTTGGGGGCCACTCTGCTGTTACTCCAGGAATACATATGAGGCCAGCTTCCAGGCCTTTTCCCCAAGGTGGCAGAAGGGCCAGGGCCACGTCCATTCAACAGTGTCCCAGGGTTTAATGAAGTAGGGGCTGGCAGCAGGATGTTGCTCTGCTGGCCATATCCTGGCTTCAATAACTCCTCGTTGGTTTGCACATATAGTTGTATAGGAGAGGCAGCAAGGTATGTTAGCATATCCATGGGGCTCAGAGCTCCTTTTTCATGGCTTCTCATTCAAATGCCATAGCACTGACCTAAGTGAAGTGACAAGCCCAGTAGACTACTGGTGTCCAACTTCAACAAACCGTTGTACCTCTCTATCATGCCTGCCCCAGTAGGGTTATATGGCACACAAAACTTCCACTTTACTCCTAATTGCTGCACGCATCCTTGTAACCCAAGTCCAGTAAAGTGGGTAGCTTGATTGCTCTCAGTCATCTGCGGCCGGCCATAGGCTGCAAAGAGGTGCTCTAGGCCCCTCTTGTTGGTTTGTTGATCTGCACGACATGCAGGAAAAGCAACCAATAGTCCAGTAGCTGTGTCCACACAAGTCATAGCATACCAATATCCTTCTGATATAGGCAGAGACTGAATACAGTCTATCTGCCACCTGACAAGGGGTATCAGCCCCTTTACTGTTGTCCATGTTACTCCAGGATTTGGTGTAAGTCCCTCTTAGAGCCCACAAGACACTCTTTCCAGGCACTGTAGACTTCTTCAAAGGTCAACGGCATGCCTCACTGACAGGCTACAGCCCACATTGTCTTTTGCCCCACTTGCAACAAATGCTGATGTAACCATTGGGATCCATCAGAGGCAGGGTTTCCTTCTAGCCAGCACATCTGGGCCAATGTGTCTGCTTCATCATTTCCTGGGGATGCCAAAGGCAATGATATATGGTACCTGTCTTAGTCTGACCAGAGGCCCATAGGTCTTGCCACAACTCTTGCCAACAAAGGGGCTGGTAACCAACCATCCAGTTGGCATGGTATCATGTCGGTAGTCACAGGGTCAAGCCCTGATAGACAACCCAGCTGTCAGTGCAGACACTGTAAGGGAGGGCTCCTGGGTGATCATGAGCCATACTACCTGCAACTCAGCCCATTGGCTGCTCTTCCCCTCTACATCCTCCATCTATATTGTCTCAGTCTTAGGATGGAAAGCCACAGCCCTCCACTTTGGGGGCTGCCCACGACTGGAGTCGTCTGTTTACCAAGCATCTTCAGGTATAGGGGCTTTTCCCTCCTGATAAGGACTCTCGGGTACCAATGGATCAAAAGCAAGTTCTTTCTGCTTTCCACTGGTATAGGTCACTGGCCCCAATAAGTGCTGGAGTTCTCCACTTAAGAGGCTAGTAGAGAGGGCACTGCGCTGCTGTAAATATGCGCCCCATTTGGCCAGTGTAGACGTCTGTGCCACACCACTCTGTAGCCTTTGGGTCCAGTCTTGCACTGATGGGGTAGGTAGTTATTACCTTGGTAGGAGGTGTTCGGCGATGGGCTCCATAGTCAGCAAGGTGTGGTACACAGAAGCCAATTGCTTCTCTATCAGGGTGTACTGGACCTCTGCTCCTTTCCATAGTTGTGACCAGAATCCAATAGGCTGGCATGTCCATTCAAGCTGCTGCCAAAGACCCCATCCATAACCATCTTCAGTTATATGAACATCTAGTTTGGTTATATGAACATGTAGTTCATGGGCCTTGATGAGTCCATTACACTCACGGCCTGCTTGGCCTTGACTGCCCACTTGGCAGCAGTGAAAGCAGCTGCACATGTCTCATCCCAGTCCCCCCTGATGCCCTTTTGTTCCAACTGGTATAAGGGCTTCAGAATTTGTGACAAGTGTGGGATAAACACTCTCCAGTAGCCCTAAAGACCCAAAAAATCTTGTAATACTGCCACAGTGGTAGGGGTAGGGAAAGCCTGGACCCTGTCTATGAGTGCTTCATGAATAACTTTGTTCTACCCGACCAGACAACCCCCAAGAATTTTACAGACAAACAAAGTCCCTGAATCTTGGTGCTGTTTACAGCCCATCCTTTCTCCTGTAGATGTTGCAGCAGTCTAGGCACTGCCCCTTCTAAATCTGAAAGAGAATCAGACTTGGGCATAGTATCATCAATGTAGTGATAGAACTACAACATTTGTGATTTCTCCCATGTGGCCAAGTCCTGGGCTACAAGTCCATGACAGATGGTGGGACTGTGGAGGTATCCCTGTAGAAGGAGAGTGAATGTCCACTTCCAGGCTTCCTTCATGAAGGCAAACTGTTCCTGACTTTCCTGTGCTATGTCAATAGAGAGGAAAGCATTAGCAAGGTCTACTAAGTAATGATACATTCCCAGCTCACGGCTGAGGGTGTCCAGAATGGCTGCTATAGAGGGGACAGCAGCATGCCAAGGGGGTGTGACTTTGTTCAATTCCCTATAGGCCACGGTCATATGCCAGGAGCCCTCTGGCTTTTTCACTGGCCACACTGGGGAATCAAAAGGACTATGAGTGGGCTTTATGATGCCCACCTTCTCCAGCTCCTGTGGTTTTTCCAATTTCCTTGTGCACCCCCAGCAATTTATACTGCTTATTATTTGTCACCTGCCGAGGTACAGGCAGAGTTACAGGTGGGTGCTTAAGATGTCCTCTCAGAATTGCCTTAACCATATGTACCCTCAGTCTGCACTCACCTGCAGTGGTCTGTAACCACAGGCTCTGCAGGATATCCATCCCCAAAATATATTCAGGGATGGGAGAAATGTACACAGTATACTCCTTTGGGGGTTAAACCCTATCCCCAGTGGACTTTCTTCACCCTAATTGCCTTACCCCCATAGCCATCTATCACAGCAGGGTTCCTGGGAAAATACTCAGGGTTGCTATCAATCAGAAAACACTCAGCTGCTGTGTCCACCAGCACCAGGACACATTGTACATTCACAGAGAACCAGTGAATTGCTAATTCTACATGTGGCTTCTGGTCCCCAGGGTGAACTGCGATGCCCAATCATCCTCCTGTGGGGGTAAGGGCCCAGGTGAATCCTGAGTACTGTCCCCCAGGAAGTTTTTCAGGAAAACAGGCTGGTCATGAAGCCTTGACTCTGGTTTCTATGTACTGGACCTCAGCGGCTGGAACTGGGCTGCTCTGGCTTTAATTGGTGCCACAGTTCTAACAAGATTCTATTGGGCTACCCATCAAGTTTTTCTTTCACTACCCCAGCCTTTATCAAATCAACACACGTCTGGGTCCACGAGACCTTCCCGGGGCCTTTTGCACCTCTCCTTTCAGTCCTAACCCGTACTTCCTTCCATGCCCTTATTGTTTCAACCTCCCCCAGATCTGCTAAAGTATGAGTAGCCTCACTTATGGCTTGCCCTATGTGGGGGACAAGAGTAGTCACTAGGGACCCAAAAAGAGATGGGAGAGCTGTATGCAGCACCAGATTTTTCATTCCTACAGTGAACAACTCCTCATTGGGGCCCTGAGGGTCCATATTATAGATGATATTTTTCATGCCCAATTCCTGCAATTCCTATTAGAGCTCTACATACTTTTTCCAGCTAGTGGGTAGATATGGTAAATCACCTTGATTAGGCCAAACTGCCCTGATGGCAGCTGCCAGCCATTCCAGAGGTGTCTGATTCCCTGAGGCATGATAAGCACTTTGCAACTGCTTCCCGAGGGAAGGGTGAGTCATCAGGGAAGCCAGTCTACTCATCTCAGTAAACAATGTTTTCCACCCCCAAATCCCAGAGACGTAAAAGCGTGTAGGCAGAGATTCCGATGGGTTCTGCCTATACTGGATGCTCATGTCCACCAGCTCATCCTGGGTATAGGGGCGGAGCATTCAGTGCTCCACAACCTGGTGGGGGGCGGCTCCTCCCCCTGAGGAGCCCGCAGATGTTTCGTTTTTATTTTCTTAATTACAGTCGAGCAGGCCTCTAATACAGGAGAGGCTGTCAGCAGCAGATCGACCCATGGCCCGGCCTCCTTCTCTTCTCTCCCTGGCTCCTCCTCCATCTCTGAGGCTGAAGGCACACTCTTTTCTCCCACTTCCCCACCCCCAGCCCCACCCTCACCCCCGCCCCCACCCTCAGCCTCCTGCAAGGTGGCTTTTCCTGCTGCCTCCCCCCACACTGTTGCTAAGGAATCTTCCAGGAGTATGACCTATCTTTTCAGTAACTGTCTCTCTTACTTAATTGCATCCCATAGGTTATCGCCCAGCTCCTCCAAGTGATGCTGAAGTGTGTCTCTCTCCCGCCTAAGTCCCTCTCCTCCCTAAGCCTCTTGATAATCCTTTCTCCTCGATAGCCCTCTCTCTCCTGTATAACATTTTCCACTATCTTGATGAAAAGAGACCCTACAATGCCAGCTGCTACACAGCCACTTAGGGCCTCAAGGCAGTCTTCTATCTCAGGGAGGTCTAATTCTGCAGCTTCCGGTGTCTCTGCCCTTCCCCAGTTCAGGACCAGTTCCGGGCAGAACCCACCCCTCTAGGAGGTGCTTTTCCCTAGACCAAGTCCCCACTAGGGGCTCCCAGTAGGAAGCCCCACAGATGGAGGGACAATAACAGGTGAAGCCTCACCTTCTGCCGCTGCATGCACTGGGGCCTCCCCACTATCCACTGGGGGATCTGGGCATCTCCCCACCATCTCTAGGGGTAGCCCTTTCAAAGATTACACCCATTTAGACAAATTTCGGGTTCAGAGGTCCTGCTGACTACAGCCAGATGTACCTCCGGGGAGAGGAAATCCAGGGGCAAAATACCTCTAAAACTGAAATCAGTTAAAGGGAGAAATAAAGTTTAAAACCTGTTTATTGCTTACAAACTGTGGTCCGGGGGCTGTCTCCTTCTTGCTCTGGCAGAAGCAAGCAAGAAACTCCCCCCAACTTCTCAGGTTCAGATAAGCCCTCAGTTGCCCAGGTAATTACCCATTGATAAGGCAATGAACTACTTCTCTCCACCCCTTAGGAATGCCTGTTCATATGGAGATGCACTAAAGCCAGGCAAGAGATTCTGGAATATTACAATTTTACCCACAAATATATTCATCTTTTCTGCTTAACTTGCTCTGCTCAAATCTATACAGTGTGAAATGCCGTCATTCTAAACATCAGCTTAAGGTAAAGTTTTTATTGCTATTTCCCCTCAGAACTGACTTTAGGGGAGATTGCTGCCTCTATGTTTGTTATTCAAAAGTAATGAGAATTGATGGAAATCTGTATTATTAAAATTAACCTAACAGTGTAGTAGTGATCTTGTCTTCCTAAAATTGCTAAATTTCATATCCTTATTTTTTCTCCCTTCTGATATCATCTTCATTAGTTGTAAAAGTTGTATCAAGAATTTCCATGAAATATTATAGCTCCAAAGCAGCTTTCTTCTAAATTGGATGGGTGGTCATTTAATCACTTATTAATTCAACAGCAAGACATATAGAGATTATATTTATGTGTGTGGTATATTATATGTTTCTATGGGAAAAATGGTAAATAATCAAACTTTACACTCTCAAGTATCTTATTGTTTAGTGAACGGAGACCAACACTATTTAACAAATCATCACGTATTATCTTATGCTGGGATAAATAATGAAGGGAAGTTTCAGTGTGATAAGCTAAACTGAAAGGTCAGAGAGCTTTCCCTAATATACATATACAGATATATACATATAGCAGCACATTATATACAGTTAGAGCAGATGACCAAGTGGCTGGATGGAGAGATTAGGGAGGAGTAATAGGGATGACACAGAACTGCTAAGAAGAGCCAGATATCATGGGGATTTGTAGGCATCTAACCTGAGAACAGTGGGAAGACTGAATATCTTTAATCAGAGATATATAACTGGATCTGAATTGCATTTAAAAAACAAACTCTGATAGCAGCATGGCTACTGAATTGAAGAAAGGTAGGAATGAATTTGCGGAAACTACTTCGGCAACAATTACTGACTTTTAATGGTAGCTTAGCCTAAAATGTATGCAGAAAAGTGGAGAAAAAACATGGATTAAAAAAAACTGTGGTGCACTCCAAGAAGGGATTAGCAGTTATGAAAAGGAAGGGGGAGGGGAGGGTGGATGGGGAAGGAGGGAGAAGGGGATTAAGGAGCATTATGATTGACGTACATAATGTGAGGGGGTCACGGGGAAGGCAGTACAGTACAAAAAAGACAAGTAGTGACTCTATACCATCTTAGTTTGCTGATGGACAGTGACTACAATGGGGTGCGAGGGGGGACTTGATAATATGGGTGAATGTTGTAACCACAATGTCGCTCAAGTGAAACCTTCATAAAATTGTAATTAATGATACCTTAATAAAAAAAGTCAATGTAAAACAAAAAACAAAAAACTGTGGTGGTGGTGGTATATAAGGAAAGGGGAAGAAGAACACTGAGGAAGTATTAAAGTTGAAGCTATTCTGGAAGTCATTCTATACCATAACATGAATTAACATAAGAAAATGCGTCTGGCTCAGCCTGGTGCTGAAACACTTCTGGAATGAAAGATGGTGTGGGTAAAATTGCAATATTTCCAGAATCTCTCACCTGCCTTCAGTGTATCAGCATATCAATAGGTGTCTCAAGGTGTGGAAAGAGTGGCCATCTACGTTTCAACAGGTAATTATAAGGGCATGTGAGGGTTTATCTGGACCAGAGAGGTTGGGTGGAGCTCTCTTCTGCTGCAGCCTGGTCAAGAGAGATGGGTCAACTGCTTGTAAGAAATAAATGGGTTTCTTAACTTTATTCCTCCCTTTGACTGATTTTGGTTTTGGAGGTGTTTTGCCCTGGGATTTTTCCCCCAGAGTTACAGATGGTATAAATGAATAAGTAGAACTGAGCACACTGTGAACAGGAAGAAACAGTTATATTGCATTGTCAGTATATCTTTTTTTGTTTGGGTTATCATAGGAAGCTTTCACAAGGCTATGTCAGAAGAGTCACAACACATCTAGTGACACCTTAGAGACTAGAAGTCCAGGGAAACAGTTAATTCTCACAGAGGAAGGGCCAAGAGAAACTGAAAGAGCCCAATACTAAAGGAAAAAATTTAAAGTGACTTAAAGAAATTGTACAAGAGTTTTGTACACACCTGGATATGTGTATAGAGCTTGTAATCTAATGGAAACTTAGGTCCCTCTGGACCAAGAGCAAATAATATCCACAGGACAGAAAGTCCTTCTCCCAGCACAACAAAACAACAGGCTGGTAGCCTATTATGGTAGTGGCCAAGCAGATGTCCCACAGTTTTTAAATCAGACACAGAGCCTTGGTGTTATGATTATTGTTACCATGGTGCAGCCATTTGTCTATAAAATTTGTTTTGATGTTATCACATAATCAGTTAATAATCAATTTTTATGTACTTTCTTGGTGAGCAATTACAAAGTAGTGTCTAGTACAGTGTAGTTCTGTCCTCTTTTCTCCAACAGATATAGAACAATCCTGAGGTCAACCAAAAGGTTCTAACAAAGCTTTAGAATTAAAACTGCCACCTCTTAGATCACACTTCACATATGATCCCTCTGTTTCTGCATGTGTTTCACCTACAGATCAGACACCCACCTTGTTGGCTATCTTTTCCCTGCCCACTTTTGGGTTCCACTTGTTCTATCTACATTCTAAATGTAGGTATCTACTAAGATCTAGGCCTATCATTTCTCTCTTCTTCTTCTATCTTCTCTTCCTTGGCAATGTATCCTACTCTACAGGGATAATTTAGCACCTCTCACAGTTAATCCCCAAATTTACATTTTACCCCTAAAATTTATCCTAATAGTAAATTTAGTTAGCATTTTTGAGAATTCCCTGTATACTAGCAAAGTGTCAGTATTATTTCATTAATTTTTAAAAACACTAATATTTACCATTTGACAATTTTAAATGGAGGTTTAATAAAGATGAGTAACTTACTTCACTATTACAGTGCTCCAGGTAGCCGGATATCGGCCCAGATCTCCATGGTTCCAGGTCTTGAGCTCTTACACACTGTGTTGCAATCAACTCACTGTGCTTTAACTGCATGTCAACCTTCTGTGGACGTCTCTACCCAACTGCCTTAAATACCCATCTCTCCTTCCTTATCTTTAAGTCTATGTTCTCAGTCTCTAACCAATCACTGTACTTTCTGTTGCCCAGCCTGAACCTGCTCCCCCCCAAACCCAATAATTCACCAATTCCTAACTCTAACTTCACCATATATTTTCCTTTTGCCTCCTGTGTTTTATTTTCATTGCCTCTACCTAAGTCAGGCTTTGATCATCACCTACCTTGACCATTGTCGTAGTCTCCCAATTATTTTCCCACATGCAGAATTACTTCCCTCTCATTTATCCTTCCCACTACTTTCAGATTAATTTCCCTAAAACACAAATATGGTTTTATGATTTATTTATTTAAAATAAACATTAATAGTACCTATTGAGTAGATTGGACTTTAAACTCCTTAGACCAGTATTAAAGGATCTCAACTGTCATTTCAATTCCTGCAGGTCATCTATTCTTCAATGAAATGGTCCCTGTATTCTTACCTTGCATTTCAAACTGCTTTAAAGAACTTCCTCTATCTAGAATTTTCAACTTTATACCTAAATGTTATTTTCAAATTCACTGATCCTTAACATGGTGTGTACACTGGAGGCTTTAAAGGACATAAACATGCTCAATCTCTATCCTAGACAAATCTCATTGGAATTAATGGACACTTCTATGAACCACTTCTTCAAGACATGTGTGTGTGCATGGGTATAAAATGTTACCACATATACAGTGTTAATGGCATCAGTTGGTATTGTTCCGTGTATAAGTATTAACATATTCTGTAACCCACGGGAGTCTTACTTCAAGATTCAGTGAAAGCATCTCATCTCTATGATGTCTTCTTTAAGTCCCCTTAGCCAGCATAAGCTCTTCCTGTATTGACCTCTCATGGTATTGTGTTACTTCCCTGTAAATTTAAATCTTATTTTATCATACTTGGCATACTAATTTAATCTTTTTGATGGAACGGATGACATAGCTATTTAATACACATTTCCTAGATATTAACAAATTGTTTAATAAATGATTTCATAATCACAGTTTTAGAAAGATCTATGGCAAATGTGGTGACTTTGTTTTTTAATTAAACCTATTTCCATAACATATTTAGAATAATAAACAACATAAAATTAATAGAGACATGAAGCAAATAATGAAAATAATCATGAAAGAAGGGAGAAAGATTTATTCAAAAACCTTCTCTCAGGAATATTAGCTCATTTAAGACTAAGCTCCTGGCAACCAAGACCACAAGAGAAAGGTGATGTGTTTCAAAGCTCTCATCACAGATGAAAACTTAGCCATCCTTTGGAAGACATAAAATTTCTTCATGTACCAATCTCTAAGTTAACATGATTAAGTAGATCTTTATAAGAGATAAACATTAAAATGGATAATGTGTTCAAAGAGTTCCAGCAAAAGGGTCAGAAACAGGAAACATCTTCAAGGGTTTAGAATCTAAAAGATCTCCTATAGTTTGGCCGTTGACCACTTCTCCATCCTTATTTCTTACTCTATGCCACCTCATGCACTCTGCTCAAAACATGTCTGGAACATTCCAAACAACATTCTACCACTGGCTGCTCCCTCTACTTCGAACCCTCTTCTCCCAGGGCTGTGTGCTGGTTCTCTTCCCTCTCTTCATTCAGTTTCTCTGCTCAAATGTTCTCTCTCTAAGGGCCAATGTATTTGAAACAGCAATCTCTCATCACACTCTATCTTCTAATTGCACTTTATTGCATTTATTATATGACCTGACTTTACCATATATTTATTTTATTGTATTAACCTACAATTAAAAAGTTTAAAACTTAACATTGAACCTTAATTCCATGGAATAATGTCTGTGGGGAATGGAAAAACCTACAGTCCAAGAAATAGCTTTCAGGTTATTTGTTTTTATACAAGAAATGATAGGAATAGAAACAATAATAATGAAACAAAACCCTGATATATTAGTTTCCTATTGCTTTATAACAAATAACCACAAATGTAATAGCTTAAAGCAATACCCATTTACTATTTCTAAGTTCTGTATGTCAAAAGTCTGGGTGTGGAGTGGCTGAATTCTCTTCTCAAGGTCCCACATGGCTGAAATCAAGGTTTCTGCTGGGTGAAATTCTCATTTGATGCTTGGGGTCATCTTCTATGCTCATGCATTTGCTGTACAAAGTGAGTCCTTATGGTTGTAGGACTGAGTTTCCTGCTTCCTTGCTTGCTGTTGACCAGGCATTCTCCCAAAGGTGCCCTCAGGTCCTATTTACATGTGACCTCACAGCATGGCAGCTTACTTTTTGAAAGCAGAGGAGAATCTCTCATAATTGAAATCTCTATCCCCTTTTAAGGCCTCCTACCTGATTGACTCCCTTCAATTTCACAACAATATAACATACCCTAATCACTAGAGTGAAAATTACAATATTCATAGCCCCACTTACACTCAAGAGCAGGGAATTATACAAGGTGTATATGCTGGGAGCAGGAATATTGGGTGCCATTGTGGATTTCTGTCTACCACACCTAATATATGACTATTTCAAATCAAGTTCAAAGTTATTACTATTCACATTCAGAAGGGCAGATAGAGAAATTGCTGCTTCCCTCTACAGAATGGCATAGTGATGACAGCTTCCTAGTCTTTCTTTAAACAGGAGAATGGTATGATGTAATTCCAATATCTATCATATACTAAAAAATATTATACTTGTGTTTTCTATCTTAAACTGATTATCTCATTTGAATTTAGAAATAGTAATATAAATAATGCCAGCCATGGATATTGGAAATTAATTTGTTACTAATCCTATAAACCAATTTATTTTAGAGTTTATGCCTTATATTTGAAACAGATGCATTCTTATATCAGGGATTTCTAAAGCAGGAATCATGTAATGTAAACCCCTGCTTCTGGTCAGGAAATCTGCCTAATTTGAAGACATATGTTCTTATTCTGATAGAACTTCTGATCCTAAAATTCCAGTGTCATTGTAGACATATTTTATTATTTTATACTTAACATTTAAATGTAACTCCAGTCCATTTCCTCTTTTTAGAACAGCAGTCTCAGGCATGTTTATGGGAAAAGTGGGGAAGCACACAGTGAACTCAGACTTCTACTATCTCTTGGCCAATCCACAGATCTATCTAGTCAAATGTAATTAGAGGGAGATAACTAGAATGGTGCCAGTGACTCTGAGATTTAACATGAGAAAATTAGGAAGATTTTCCTGAGTTTAAGAAAAATATCTAGATACGTAATTCTCTTATGAATAAGATTAAGACTTATTGGTCATTCATAAGGTTGAATTATATGAGGGTGCTTTTTTTTAATTTGGTGAAATGTGTTATAAAGAATAGATGAAATGGAAGACTCAAGGATTCATCTTAGTCCCTCAGTCTTGTGTCTCATCTAGGAAGGTAGTGGATGATGTCAAAGTACAGTGGGGAAAACTGAAACTGAATTTTAATAAACTAGCATTATTCACAGTAAAGCTTGGAAGAAATATTAACTTAGGATTGGTATCTTCCTCTCCAACATTTCAACACAGGTTGAAGCTACATAAAAACCACACATAGGCCAATGCTATACTCAAAGGAGAGCATGTGAATGGGACAAAACTGCATAGTGACTACTGAATATCTAGTTATATTAAAGATATTGCCATATTTATTATTTTTATAATTATTTTGTGTTCTAAAATGAAGGGTTTTTTTGTTTAAATATCTTTTTCCTAAGGATCTATAGCTAATAAATGGCAGTGCTGGAAATCAAACAAAATCTGTCTGGCTTTACAATCAATTTATTCTCCAACAAATTTTGTTCTGCCTTTCTCCTTCCAATTCATGTATTTATTCATGCATTGATTCATCCATACATTAAATTTGAGTGAATATAAAGTACTAATTTATTATTTTAAATATGTTTTTAATTATTTTTTCATTGACTAACATTGCAAAGCTTTTTTGACCTGTGCCCATTTTTATAGTTATAAGTCCTCAACTATTTAAAAATGTTATTCATTTCTAATAATATGAGATAAAGAGTTATATTTTTTCTTTTTTTATAATTTATTTTGGTATCATTATTCTACAATTACATGTGGAATATTGTGGTTATTAAACTACCCCTTCATCAGGTCCCCCCACCAACCCCATTACAGTCACTGTCCATCAGCATAGTGAGATGCTGTAGAATCACTACTTGTCTTCTCTGAGTTGTACAGCCCTCCCCATGCCACCCCAACATTATGACTGCTAATCGTAATGCCCCTTTTTCCCTCTTATCCATCCCTTCCCACTCATCTTCCCCAGTACCTTTCCTTTTGGTAACTATTAGTCCGTTCTTGGGTTATGTGAGTCTGCTGCTGTTTTGTTCCTTCAGTTTTTTTCTTTGTTCTTATACTCCACATATGAGTGAAATCATTTGATACTTGTCTTTTTTGGCTTGGCTTATTTCACTGAGCATAATACCCTCTAGCTCCATCCATGTTGTTGCAAATGGTAGGATTTGTTTTCTTCTTATGGCTGAATAATATTCCATTGTGTATATATACTACATCTTCTTTATCCATTCATCTACCAATGGACACTTAGGTTGCCTCCATTTCTTGGCTATTGTAAATAGTGCTGTGATAAACATAGGAGTGCATATGTCTTTTTCAAACTGGGCTGCTGCATTCTTAGGGTAAATTCCAAGGAGTGGAATTCCTGGGTCAAATGGTATTTCTATTTTGACTATTTTGAGGAACCTCCATACTGCTTTCCACAATGGTTGAACTAATTTGCATTCCCACCAGCAGTGTAGGAGGGTTCCCTTTTCTCCACATTCTCATCAACATTTGTTGTTGTTTGTGTTTTGGATGTTGGCCATCTTCAGTGATGTGAGGTGATATCTCATTGTGGTTTTAATCTGCATGTCTCTGATGATTAGCGATATGGAGCATCTTTTCATGTGCCTGTTGGCCATCTGAATTTCTTCTTTAGAGAAGTTTCTATTCATGTCCTCTGCCCATTTCTTAATTGGATTATTTGCTTTTTGTTTGTTAAGGTAGTGAGTTCTTTATATATTTTGGATGTCAACCCCTTATCAGATATGTCATTTATGAATATATTCTCCCATACTGTAGGATCTCTTTTTGTTCTACTGATGGTGTCCTTTGCTGTACAGAATCTAAGAGTTAGATTTTTAATTATATTAGTAAATTATTAAGGATTGTATATTCTTTAAAACAGTCATACTTTATTTCATACTTTTTATTTACAATACTAAATTTGAATTTTTCCTAACAAGGATATTTTACTTCTATTTAATTAAGTCATAAAAAGCATAATTTGGAGCTTTGAATTGTGTCTGCAAGCATCTGTGCTTTGTCTTGACTTATTTGATGCATTTGTTAGTACGATGTGTTCTATCAAAAAACTTGAGAGGTGAATTGAAGAAGGCAGCGTGAGAGGTGAGACGGAGAGTTCCTCCCAAAACCACAACAATAAAAAAATATATTTAATTAGTACAACTAACCAGAAGACAGCAGCAAGAAAGAAGGCTGAACCACACTGCATACACATCTCACGAACAGAGCACACCTCAAGAAACAGGGTAAGGTACGAAAGCCTTAATCCAGTGGGACCCAGGCCCTTCTCCCACCCCAGCTCACCAGAGAGAGGAAGAGAAATGGAGTGGGGGAGGGGTGGAAACCTGGGATTGCTGAACACCTAGCCCTGGAGATCTGCTTTGTGAGCAGAAACCTAGAGTGTGTGGTGTACTGGATGTGGGGGAGCTCAGACAGGCGGAGTGCTTGAGAGACTGATATTCTGGCTGTTTGTGGAGTAGGGGATCCACATCTGGCCACTCTGTGTCAGAGGAAAGGCAGGCAGTCTGAGAGGCTTCCTAGCAACGAGAGGGCTGCTGAAGGGGCGGGGTTTGGGCGGAGCTTGCTGCACGGGAGAAGGGAGAGCTGGACAAAGTTAAGGTTGTCTGGGTGCGCTCTGCCCAGCTGGTTGGGAACTTTGAAGAGCTTCAGGTGCTCCATCCCCCTGGCTACCTACTCAGCTCCGAGGACCCCCAGTGTGACACGCAGTCTGCTGCACCTTCCTTCTAGCCTGCTGGCACAGGTTTGCAAACTGGCAGTCACTGTGCTGGCGTCAGGCTAGTCAGAGGGAGGCCCCGCCTACAACAGCTAGAGATGCAAAGCGCAGAGGCTTACCTGTGTGTGCTTGGCCCACTGGCTCTGACACTGGAGATAGGCACCGCAGATGGGAATCAGGAAACAGATCTTTCCTACCCTCAGGCACCAGCTCCCTCCCCTATGACCCCCAACCTCAATCTAGGGGCTGAGCACCTCCACAGACCAGAGTTTCTGTGCACTAGTGGGCACCACACAGAAATGTGAAACGTCAAAGAACATGGTTCAGACCAAAATCTCACAAACTCCAGAAATAGGGCCAAATGAAACTGAACTCACCAATCTTCCTGAAAGAGAGTTCAAAATAAAAATTATAAACATGCTCATGGAGGTACAGAAAAATATTCAAGAACTCAGGAACAAATTTAAGTTGGAGATTCAATCATTAAGAAATTCCATATCTGAAATGAAGCATACGATGGAGGGATTTAAAAGCAGATTAGATGTAGTAGAAGAGATGGTAAATGGAATAGAAATTAGAGAAGAGGAATACAAGGAAGCTGTGGCACAGAGAGAAAAAAAAATTTCTAAGAATGAAAGAATATTGAGAGAACTGTGTGACCTATCAAAATGGAACAATATTCGCATTATAGGGGTACCAGAAGAAGAAGATAGAGAAAAAGGGACAAAAAGTGTCATTGAGGAGGTAATTGCTGAAAACGTCCCCAATCTGGAGAAGGAGATAGTCTCTCAAGCCATGGAGGTGCACAGATCTACCAACACAAGGAACCCAAGGAAGACAACATCAAGACATATAATAATTAAAATGGCAAAGATCAAGGAAAAAGACAGACTTTTAAAAGCAGCTAGAGAGAGAAAAAATATCACACACAAAGGAAAACCCATCAGGCTATCATCAGACTTCTCAACAGAAACCTTACAAGCCAGAAGGGAGTGGCATAATACATTTAACGCAATGAAGTAGAAGGACCTTGAACCAAGAATAGTCTACCCAGCAAGGTTATCACTTAAACTTGAGGAGGGATTAAACAATTTTCAGATAAGCAAAAGCTGAGAGAATTTACCTCCCACAAAGCACCCCTACAGAGCATTTTGGAGGGACTCCTTATAGATGGAAATATACCTAAGGCAAAATAGATGTCACAAGGGAAGACAAAGAGTACAGAATATGATTCATAACATACAAAGAATGGAGGAGGAAGAAAAAGGAGGAAAAAAAAACCCTTTAGGTTGTGTTTGTAATAGCATACAAAGTAAGTTAAATTAGACCCTTAGATAGTACGGGAATTACCCTTGAATCTTTAGTAACCACGAATCTAAAGCCTGCAATGGCAATAAGTACATAACTATCGATAATCACCCTAAATGTAAATGGTATGAATGCACCAATCAAAAGACATAGAGTTACTGAATGGAAAAAAAAATAAGACCCATCTATATGCTGCCTACAAGAGACTCCCTTCAAACCCAAAGACATACACAGACTGAAAGTAAAGGGATCGAAAAAGATATGTCAGGCAACTAATAGTGAGAAAAAAGCAGGAGTTGCAGTACTTGTATCAGACAAAATAGACTTCAAAACAAAGAAAGGAACAAGAGACAAAGAAGGACATTACATAATGATAAAAAGGTCAGTCCAACAAGAGGATATAACTATTATAAATATCTGTGCACCCAACACAGAATCACCTACATATGTGAAACAAATACTAACAGAATTAAAGGGGGAAATACAATGCAATGCATTCATTTTAGGAGACTTCAACACAGCACTCACCTCAAAGGGCAGATCAATCAGACAGAAAATAAGTAAAGAGACAGGCACTGAACAACATACTAGAACAGATGGACCTAATGGACATCTACAGAACACTCCACCCAAAAGCAACAGGATACATATTCTTTTCAAGTGAAATGGAACATTTTCAAGAATAGATCGTATATTAGGCAACAAAAAGTACCTCAGTAAATTCAAAAAGACTGAAATTGTACCAACCAGCTTCTCAGATCACAAAGGTATGAAACTAGAAATAAATTACACAAAGAAAAGGAAAAAGCTCACAAACACGTAGAGGTTTAATAACATGTTCCTAAATAATCAGTGGATCAATGACCCAATAAAAACAGAGATCAAGCAATATATGGAGACAAATGACACCAATAATTCAACACCACAAAATCTGTGGGATGCAGTGAAGGCCATGCTAAGAGGGAAATACATTGCAATACAGGCCTATCTCAGGAAAGAAGAACAATCCCAAATGAATAGTCTAAATTCACAATTAATGAAACTAGAAAAGCAGGACAAATGAGGCCCAGAGTCAGTAGAAGGAGGGACATAATAAAGATTAAAGCAAAAATAAATAAAATTTAGAAGAATAAAACAATAGAAAGAATCAATGAAAGCAGGAGCTGGTTCTTCAAGAAAATATACAAAATAGATAAACACCTAGCCAGACTTATCAAGAAAAAAAGAGAGTCTACACACATAAACAGAATCAGAAATGAGAAAGGAAAAATCACTATGGACACCACAGACATACAAAGAATTATGAGAGAATACTATGCAAAATTATATGGTAAAAACTGGATTACCTAGAAGAAATGGACAACTTTCTAGAAAAATACAACCTTCCAGGACTGACCAGGAAGAAACATAAAATATGAATAGACCAATTACCAGCAAAGAAATTGAATTGGTAATCAAAAATCTACCTAAGAACAAAACTCCTGGACCAGATGGTTTCACTGCTGAATTTTATCAAACATTTAGTGAAGACCTAATACCCATCCTCATTAAGGTTTTCCAAAAAGTGGAGAGGAGGGAATACCCCCAAACTCATTCTACGAGGCCAACATCACTCTAATATCAAAACCAGGCAAAGACACCACAGAAAAAGAAAATTACAGACCAATATCCCTGATGAACATAGATGCAAGAATATTCAACAAAATATTAGCAAACCAAATTCAAAAATACATCAAAAAGTTCAACTATCTTGATCAAGTGGGGTGCATCCCAGGGATGCAAGGATGGTACAACATTTGAAAATCCATCAACATCATCCACTACATCAATGAAAAGAAGGACAAAAACCACATGATCATCTCCATTAATGCTGAAAAAGCATTTGACAAAATTCATCATCCATTCATGATAAAAACTCTCAACAAAATGAGTATAGAGGGCAAGTACCTCAACATAATAAAGTCCATATATGACAAACCCACAGCCAACATTATACTTAACAGCGAGAAGATGAAAGCTTTTCCTTTAAGACTGGGAATGAGACAAGGATGCCCACTCTCCCCACTTTATTCAACATAGTTCTGGATGTCCTAGCCACGGCAATCAGACAACACAAAGAAATAAAAGGCATCCAGACTGGCAAGGAAGAAGTCAAACTGTCCCTGTTTGCAGATGACATGATTTTGTACATAAAAAAACCCTTAAGAATCCACTCCAAAACTACTAGATCTAATATCTGAATTGAGCAAAGTTGCGGGATACAAAATTAACACACAGAAATCTGTTGCATTCCTATACACTAAAGGTGAACTAGCAGAAAGAGAAATAAGGAAAACAATTCCATTCACAATTGTATCAAAAAGAATAAAATAACTAGGAATAAATCTAACCAAGGAAGTTAAAGACCTATACCCTGAAATCTACAAGACACTCTTAAGAGAAATTAAAGAGGACACTAATAAATGGAAATTCATCCCATGCCTTTGGCTAGGAAGAATTAATATTGTCAAAATAGCCATCCTGCCTAAAGCAATCTAAAGATTCAATGCAATTGCTATCAAAATACCAACAGCATTCTTCAATGAACTAGAGCAAATAGTTCTAAAATTCATATGGAACCACAAAAGACCCTGAATAGCCAAAGTTATCCTGAGAAGGAAGAACAAAGCAGGGGAAATTATGCTCCCTGACTTCAAGCTCTACTACAAAGCCACAGTAATCAAGAGAATTTGGTACTGGCACAAGAACAGACCCATAGACCAGTGAAACAGAATAGAGAGCCCAGATATAAACTCAAGCATATATGGTCAATTAATATATGATAAAGGAGCCATGGATATACATTGGGGAAATGACAGCCTCTTCAACAGCTGATATTGGCAAAACTGGACAGCTACATGTAAGAGAATGAAACTGGATTACTGTCTAACCCCATACACAAAAGTAAACTCAAAATGGATTAAAGACCTGAATGTAAGTCATGAAACCATAAAACTCTTAGAAAAAAATATAAGCAAAAATCTCTTGTACATAAACTTGAGCAACTTCTTCATGAACATATCTCCCCAGGCAAAGGAAACAAAAGCAAAAATGAACAAATGGGACTATAGCAAACTAAAAAGCTTATGTACAGCAAGGGACACCATCAGTAGAACAAAAAGACATCCTACAGTATGGGAGAATATATTCATAAATGACATATCCGATAAGGAGTTGATATCCAAATTATATAAAGAGCTCACACACCTCAGCAAACAAAAAGCAAAGAAGACAATTAAAAAATAGGCAGAGGAGCTGAGCACACACTTCTCCAGAGAAGAAATTCAGATGGCCAACAGGCACATGAAAAGATGCTCCACATCGCTAATCATCAGAGAAATGCAGATTAAAACCACAATGAGATATCACCTCACACCAGGTAGGATGGCCAACATCCAAAACACAAACAACAACAAATGTTGGTGAGGATATGGAGAAAGGGGAATCCTCCTACACTGCTGGTGGGAATGTAAATTAGTTCAACCATTGTGGAAAGCAGTATGGAGGTTCCTCAAAATAGTCAAAATAGGAATACCATTTGACCCAGGAATTCCACTCCTAGGAATTTACCCTAAAAATGCAGCAGCCCAGTTTGAAAAAGACATATGCACCCCTATGTTTATTGCAGCACTATTTACAATAGGCCAGAAATGGAAGCAACCTAAATGTCCATTGGTAGATGAATGGATAAAGAAGATGTGGTATATATACACAATGGAATATTATTCAGCTATTAGATGAAAATAAATCCTACCATTTGCAACAACATGGATGGAGCTAGAGGGTATTATGCTCAGTGAAATAAGCCAAGCCAAAAAAGACAAGTATCAAATGATTTCACTCATATGTGGAGTATAAGAACAAAGAAAAAACTGAAGGAATAAACCAGCAGCAGACTTACCGAACCCAAGAATGGACTAACAGTTACCGAAGGGAAAAGGACTGGGGAGGATGGATGGGAAGGGAGGGATAAGGGGACAAAAGGGCTATTGAAATTAGCGCACATAATGTAGTGGGGGTGGGGATGGGGTGGGGGGATATGGGGAAGGCAGTGTAACACAGAGAAGAGAACTAGTGTTTCTATAGCATCTTACTACGCTGATGGACAGTGAGTGCAATGGGGTATGTGGTGGGGACTTGATAATGGGGGGGTCCCATAACCATAGTGTTGCTCATGTAATTGTATATTAATAATAGCAAAAGAAAAAAAGCATATTTTGTACATGTATAAAAATATTAATACATTGTGTTTAAATACTAAATATATAGTGAAATATAAGCTGAAATTTAACTACTTTTTCTGTCATCCAATATAGACCAAAACTTTGATATTTGGATTTCTCTCTTCCACACTTTTTAAATGTGTCATATTGTTTTTATACTTCTAGTCTTTCATTTCTTAATTATGGGATAAGAAAAAAGGTTGCATGATACTTTATAAAACTACCTCTCCATCAGTAACACTATTTGAATGTGACTTATATTTGTACTTAGCAAAATATTAGATTAAATATATATGACACTACATATTCTTTTTCATTACTGATCTTGAATTGCTAGAAACAGCTCTTCTTGCTTTACTGCAATGTCAATCAATTACTGAATGTAGAAACTGCATTCCAAAAAACTGAATGCAATTTTCAAATCTGTTACAGAGTGTGCTGATACAAGTTTGCAGATGTTTGTACTTTCTCTCCTCTACTTAATAGTTGTGGTTTTCAATAACCTTAGGTTTCTCAATATCTTTAATCAATGATTTGGGAAATAGTTTTCAAAATAAGAAAAACAGTAGTTTAAAACTGAATAGAGTTTAAATCTTTTATGGCTGGCAGTGTTCATTGTTGATAAATAGAATGCATATTCATTCAACAACCAGTAAGATCTCAAACTTTTTTTTTTCTTTCTTAAGCAGTTATATTTCTAATTGATTTTAAAATGGAAATCAAAACAGACACATTTACCATCTTTATCATTGTTAATCCCTGAGTATTTTAAATCAATGGCTGGGAAACTGCATTAAAATAATAAGACAGGTAGCTATAAGTCTGTAAGATATTTTAGGTTGTAAGAAAGACCTTTGGAACAATATTCAAGATATCTGGACTGCCTTTTGCCCTGATATTACTATTATTATCTTAAACTTTCACATTCTCTTACCATCCATGACCTTCCATTTCTTAATACACAAATTAGCATTAAATTACCAGGTTTCTGTATTTTACCACGGAATTCTAAGCATATAATTGAATATTCTTTGCCATACCATTTTCTGGGTATCATATCATCTAGATAACCATAAGAGTATTTTTAATTCCGTAAATTGTTAATAACAAGTTATGATTAGAGGAAGATAGAGAACAGTTATGTCAAGTCCATGTACCTTATTAGTGTGTTTAGGTCATAATTACTGGTCATGTCCGTGATTCAGCTGGTGACTCAACGTGTAGCCAGAAATCAATCATAACTATAAGGGTACAAGGAAAAGGGACTTCATATCTATCAAAAGTGAAATCGTTTTGGCATCAAGCCTAAAGACTTAATAATAATATTACATAACAAGATGTTTTTATATTTTTGTGTGAGATAAAGTTCAAAAGCTAATAATTACATAACACATCACCACAGTCTCTAGCATTAGGGATAAAACAAGCTGGTATGTTTCCTTATCATACTTGTTTTATTATTGAATTTAGGCGCTGCAGTCATTGATTCCTGAAAAATATGAGCTAATTCAGTGGTTTTTAACCTTTGCTTTTTCATATGTAGATATGATATCTCAGGATAGGTGACACCAATAGCAGCTTTCAGTTCTTTGTGTCAGAATTTTTATCTTTGATAGATTTTTTAGTTTGCTTTTTTTTGAGAAGTTATGTGTTTTATTTTTGTCCTTTCAAGCATAGATATATAGATGGACCTAATTATACACAGCCTTCAAAGGATTCAGTTGTTTACTGTTGGCTGATGGTGGCTAAAATGGCATAATGAAGCAGTGATCAGTCTGACTTAATATAGGCTACATAAAACCCTATTTGAAAGTACACAGACTTAAATGGGAAATTTTAAGGAAAGGCTGTAAATTTACTACGTGCCTGTTAGTACAAAGAGTCAGATAAAATATAGAGACCAAGGCATAGAAGACTAGGTATATTGTTGTTTGCCCAAAGGTCAAATGTCTGAAACAGTAAGGATTCCCTGGCCATGAATCTGTGGAAACTCTTTTTACTGATCCCTCCAATTTTGTTAATGTATTTGTTTCTGTGATGGCTCATTCAGTAGTGCATGTGATGTGAGTCACTAGTATGGTTTTAACCCTGGATCCCTGCAACCTTTCTTTGGGTGACTTTTGTTCTGACATATGTCATGATTGTAGTGCTTGAGGATATTTTCTCTTTAATATTCCCTCAAATACTTCAACAGTCGTCACAGGGAATGGCAATACACTCAGTGGGGACCTACCATGCTTTTTTCTAAAAGGAAGACTGCAGAAATTATAAATTTTATGTGATATGCCTGGTGTAAGTGCCACAAACCAACAAGCAGGCAGATGCCAATAAATTGAACATCTAATTTCTTTCCTTTCACTTCTAGTTTAAATAGCCTGGAGCATTACAAAATTTAATTCAATCAGACCTGAGAGTGCTTATAAGTGGAATACTGATTCTCCCACTTACAAGATATGTAATCATAGGCCACATAAACTCTCTAAACATTAATTTTATCATTTGTAAAATGCAGTTGAAAGATGATAAATTAATAGGATGTGATTAACTTGATTTTTATAGTAGCCAGCACACTCCTAGATGTCTTTTGATGGTGCATACTTTATATTTGGTCATATAGAGCAGAAGTCACATCACAAGAAGCATAGTGCAATAATGCCAGCACTTTTGTTTTTTCCCATTAAATGATACATAATAGAAAATATAATGATACAATGAGAATATTAAGCCATGGGAATACTCAGTTAAACCCTTAAAGATAATTAACTTTATGTGAATATTAAAGTAAACTAACAATGCAAATTGGAAAGTTTCCCCATTAACATTTTTTCCTCCAAATGAGGATCACAGTTAAATAAGTTGGAGAATGTTGTCAATATTTTTCTCAGCCTCATCTGGTAAACCCATACACTCTGTTTTTTCTTCTTTTTTCCTTTTCTACATTTTTTCCTTAAAGCTTCCTTCCTTGTCCCTGAGACTCTATATGGAGCTTCCAGCTCAAGGAATCTACACCAAAATGTTCCCCAAACAACTGCGCGGAAGATATTGGTATATATGTGTTATGACAGAAAAAAAGGAAGCAACTAAGAAGCTAACCTGATCTAAAGGAAACATCTGGTCCTGAACGCTAGTGATGTGCTAAAAAAGAAACACAGACCTGTGGAGTTTTAAATTTGTTAACAACAATGACCACAACGTAGAAATGGGTGAATTTAGCAGTTAAGATTTCAAGGCCTAACTCTTATCAAGTTTTACATGACATCACTCCATCAAGGAACCTGAGAAACCACAGGAGACAGTTTTTCACATAAAGACTTCACTGCAAACAAAATTCATAAGGCAGAAAATACTTGTGTTTCTTAATGGACAAGTTTGTATTTTTTAATGGACAGAGGAAGTATAGTTAGGCCTGTGAATCTTCCTATAAGCTTCTCTCTTCCCATAAAGTTAAAAGTCAATTTTGTATTCATCTTATTCACAAAAACAATATCTGAAAATCATGATTACTGTGGTTTTTGTCCTTTGACTTTGTATTTGGACTGGTTTTTGAAAATGGAAATAAAGGTATAGTGACCTTATATGCCCATTCCTCCAGCTTCAATGTTTATCAATGTTTGCCATTTGAACACCAAATCAATTTTAAATATTTAGTCCAAAGGCCTTGATGAATAGAAAGGGAAACATGGAAGATGTATAAAAAAATAATTGGATGTGTGAATATAGAAAGTTGAAAGCTAAATCAGAATTAGACTGGAATTGCAAAGACCAAGGTCAGGAGTCACTAGGAAAAAGCAGTCATGAAATGTTGTGTTTGCTTTCCATGTATGCCAGTTCACAAGCCAGAAGAAAGTGATTGGATTTTGCTATCATATGCTACTTAAGCATTAAGAAGTATGTAGGATCCAAGAGACAATAAAAATCACTGAGCCTTAAAAAATATCACCTCTGTTTTTCTTGATATTATAGCAAATGAGAAGTCTATCCCACTATCTTAATGTCACTAGGGGCTAAGTCACATTATGATATAAATGCCTTTGGAGGTCTGGCTCAGTTATAGAGGAAGAAGCAAAACTGTCACATTTGCAGATGACAGATTTGTTTTTTACATGATTCCACTTTTATAAGATAATAGAATAGATTCGTAAAGACAGAAAGTTGAATAGTGGTCACCAAAGGCTAGGAGGAGGGGAGAGTGGGAGTTATTTATTTTTTTATTAAAGTATTATTAATATACAATTTTATGCTGGTTTCAAATGTTCATCACAGTGGTTCAACAGTGTCTGTGATCAACTTATATTGTGATTTTGAAATATTGTGTCCTTTTACCCCCCTCTGCCTCCCTGCTGCACTCAACCCCTTTCCCTTGGTAACCACTAGTCACTTCTCAGTGTCTGAGACTACTGCTCTTAGTTTATGTGAAAGTATTCTGGAAAATGTTCCATGTACACTCAAGAAAAATGTGTATCCTGATTCTTTTGGGTGGAGTGTTTTGTAGATGTCTGTTAAGTCCATTTGGTCTAATGTATTTTCAGTGTCTCTACTTCCTTGTTTATTTTGTCTGGTTGATCTGTCTGTTGATGTGAGTGGTGTGTTAAAGTCACCTAAAATGAATGTGTTGCAATCTATTTCCCCCTTTAAATTGTTAGTATTTGATTTTCATGTTTAGTTGCTCCCATGTTGGGTACATAGATATTTTTCACAGTTACATCCTCCTGTTGGACTGACCCCTTTATCATTATGTAATGTCCTTGTCTCTTGTTACTTTGTTTGGAAATCAATTTTGTCTGATCCTGCTCCTTTCTCCCTATTATTTACATGAAGTATCTTTTTCTATCCCCTCACTTTTAGTCTGTGAATGTCTTTGGGTCTGAAATGAGTCTCTTTTAGGCAGTATATAGATGGGTCTTGTTTCCTTATCCATTCTGCCACCCTGTGTCTTTTGATTGGTGCATTCAGTCCATTTACATTTAAGGTGACTATTGATAGATTTGTACTTATTGCCATTTTATTAATTGTTTTCTGGCTTTTAAAAGCTCTTCTCTATTCTTTTCTTCCTCTCTTATACTTTTCTATTGTTATTGATGGTTTTCTTTAGTACTGTAATTGGATATCTCTTTTTTGAAATTTATTTTTGTGTGTGTGTGTACTTATTGTAGGCTTTAGTTTTGTGGTTACCAAAGGTTCAAGGATAGCTTCCTTACTATATAATAATCTATTTTAAATTGCTGATTACTCCATTTCAAACACAATCTAAAGGTATTTTTTTCCTCCTTATTCCTCCTCCACATTTCTCATATTAGATGTCATAATTCTATACTTTTTGCGTATCCTTTGACTGATTTTGTGTATAATTGATTTTACTTCTTTTGTTTTGTTTTAATTTCATACTTGCTTGGTAGTTAGTTGGCCTCCTACCTTTACTGTGGGTTTATTTTCACTGGTGAAAGCTATTTAGCCTTAGGGTCATTTCTATCTACAGCAATCTCTTTAACATATCCTGTAGGGTTGGCTTAGTGGTAGCAAATTCCTTCAACTTTTGTTTATCTGGAAATTGTTTAATACCTGCTTCAAATTTAAATGATAATCTTGTAGGTGGAGGACTCTTGGTTGGAGGTCCTTTGTTTCAGTACATTAAATATATTATGCTGTTCCCTTCTGGCCTGTAGTTTCTGTTAAGAAGTCGGCTGAGAGCCTGATGAGATTTCCTTTGTAAGTAATCTTTTTTCTCTCTGACTTCTTTCACTACTCTCTCCTTATCCTTGATCTTTGCCATTTTAATTATTGTATGTCTTGTTGGTGTCTTTTTGGGGTTCCTTTTGTTAGAGAATCTCTGTACTTCCATGACCTGAGTGTCTATTTCCTTCCTCAGACTGGGGAAGTTTTCAACAATAATTTCCTTAAAGAGACTTTCTATCCCTTTGTCTTTCTCCTCTCCTTCTGGTACCCCTATTATGTGAATATTGTTTCATTTGGATTGGACACATAGCTCTCTTATCATTCTTTTATTCTTAGAGATACTTTTTACTTTCTGTTCCTCAGCTTCTTTGATTTCCTGTTCTCTAATTTCTATTTCATTTACTGTCTCCTTTACATGATCTAATCTAATTTTAAATTCTTCCATTGTATGTTTCATTTCAGATACTGTATTCTTCATCTCTCACTGGCTCTTTTTCAGGTCTTGTATCTCTTTGTTGAAGTCCTCCCTGAAATCTTGAATACTTTTCTGTAAATCCATAAGCATGTTTATGACTTTTATTTTGAAATCTTTATCAAGAAGATTGCTGATTTCTGCTTCATTTGGCCCTCTTTCTGGGGTTCTGTCCTGTAGTTTTGTGTGGATCATATTCCTCTGCCGACTCATTTTGTCTGGGTTTCTGCGTTTCTTCCTTTGTATTAGATGGCTCTGCTATGTTTTCTGGCATATAGAGCAATAACTTTATGAAGAAGGTGTTTTATTGTGCCCAGAAGCTCAAGATTCTTTAATCTCTAGTGCCTGGTTCTGTTTTGCCAGGGCGCCAGCTGTTGACATGCAGTGGGTGAGGCCACCTTTCTGTCTGGCTTGTGTAGTGTCTGAGTCTGGGTGGGCAGTTTGCTTCAGCCTTTGTGATCAGCTCAGGAGTCTCTGCTGGAATCCCTGTGGGCAGGGCCACCCTCTACCTGGCCTGTAGTAATTGTGGGGCTGCAGGGATAATGGGGTGGGTGGACTGATGTACAGTTCTGCTCCAGCCCAATGCACAGCACCAGGTTTGGACACCTGCAGGGAGGAAGGAATTCTTGGGGCTGGCTCCTGCAGGCACCTTTCCAGTTGGGCTGAAATGGAGCCAAGGAAGCTGGGAGAGTCTCCCTCTGCCTGCCAGGCAGCAAAGTCTGCCACTGCTGCTGGGCCAAGTGGGTTCTCTACTGGCAGTGCACATAGGGTGGAGCCTCAGGGTTGTGTTGCCATTAAGGGGGATGGAGTATCTCAGGCTCCCGAGAGTTCCTGATCTGTTGGGCTGAGGAAGGGCTGGGAAGGTATCCTCCTCTTGCCCTTTCTCCTGAGGGGGGGTTCTGTTCAACCCTTGCCCCTTTGGTACACCTCCCACTGCTAGCAAGTCTTTCAAACTGCTGCCTCTGCTTTGGGTCTCAGGACTGGCAGAGTGTGCCTGCCCTCCACGCTGGCTGCAGTCTCAGCCTCCCAGAGTGTTCCACCTGTCCTTGATGTCTAGCCACGCTAATCACCAGACTCAGTGTAATGTGGCCTCATGCTCCTGGAGCAGATCTCCAGTGCCAGGTGTGCAGCATTCCTCGGCTCCTACTCACCCCTGGTCTGTTCCTCTTCTTCCTGCCTGTCGCTGGGTTTGGGGGAGGGCTTGGGTCCTGCTCAATCTTGGCTCTGCCATTTACCCTTTCCTGTGAGATCCTCTCTTCTTCCGCAGGTGTAGGTGGTCTGTCTGCACTCTTCAGGTAGTTTTCAGGTTTAGTTGCATTTGCTGTATTTTCTTCTTTTATATGTTCTTGGGAGGAGGTTTCTGCCTTGCCTTCCTATTCTGCCATCTTTTTCTGGAACCAATGACAAGATATTTTATGGAAAAAACCCTAAAGACTCCATCAAAAAACTGTTAGATCTAGTCAAAGAATTCAGTAAAGTTGCCGGACACAAAATTAATACAGAAATATGTTGCACTTTTATTCACTAATAACAAACTATTAGAAAGACAAATCAAGAAAACAATCCCATTTATAATTGCATAAAAAAGAATGCAACACTTAAGAATAAATTAAGCAACAAGGTGAAATACCTGTATAATGAAAAGGCAATTAAGGAAGAAATTGAAGATGACATGAATAAATGGCAAGATATTCCACACTCATAGATTAGAAGATCTAATTGTTAAAATGTCCATACTAGTCAAAGCATTCTATAGGTTCAATTCAATAACTATCAAAATTCTAGTATCATTTTTCAGAGAAAGAATAAATAATCCTAAAATTTGTATTGAACTTCAAAAGAACCCAAATGTCCAATGAAATTTTAAGAGAGAACAAAGCTAGAGGCATCACACTCCCTGTTTTAAGTTACATTACAAAGATACAGTAATCAAAACAGTATGGTATTAGCATAAAAACAGACAAGTAGATCAGTGGAACAGAATAGAGAGCTCAGAAACAAACCCATACATATATGGTCAGTTAATTTACAATAAAGGAGCTAAGACTATAAAATGGGAAAAACACAGTTTCTTCAATAAATTGTGTTTGAAAAATTGGACAGCCACATGCTAAAGAATGAAACTGGACTACTATCTTACAACATACACAAAAATTAACTCAAAATGGATAAAAGATTTAAATGTAAGACTTGCAACCATTAAAATCCTAGAAAAAAACATAGGTTTGTAAGCTCCTTGGAATTGGTCTTGGCAATGATTTTTTTAATTTAACACCAAAACCAAAAATAAACAAGTAAGACTGCATCAAACTAAAAATCTTCTGCATAGCAAAAGAAACCATCAACAAAATGAAAAGGAAACCTACAGATTAGAAGAAAATATTTGCTGATGATATATCTGATAAGGGGCTAATGTCCAACCAAATTATATAAATAACTCCTACAACTCAACAGTAGGAAAACTAAACAATTTGATTAAAAAATGGGTAGAAGATCTGAATAGACTATCATTCAAAAAAGACATACAGATGGCCAATGTGCAGATAAAAAGATGTTCAATATCACTAATCATCAGGGAAATGTAAATCAAAACCACAATGAGATATCACTTCATACCTGTTAGAATGTCTATTATCAAGAATACAAGAAATAAGTGTTAGAGAGGATGTGGAGAAAAGGGAAACTGTGCACTATTGGTGGATTATAAATTGGTACAGGCACTATGGAAAACAGTAGAGGATATCCTCAAGAAATTAAAAATAGAACTACCATATGATTCAGAAATTCCACTTCTGGGAAGATATCCAAAGGTAATGAAACACTAAGTTGAAAATATATCTGCAGTATTTATGATAATCAAGACATGGAAACAACCTGTATCCATCAATGGATGAAATAGATAAAGAAGTTGTAGTATATATATACGTACCATCGAACATTATTCAGCAATAAAAAAGAATGAAATCTTGCTAATTGCAAAAGCATGGATGGACCTTGAGGATATTATGCTAAGTGAAATCAGTCAGACAAAGACAATGATTTCACTTATGGGTGGAATCTTAAACAAATAAACAAACAAACAAAAAATAAGCTCATAGATACATAGAACAGACTGGCGATCATCAGCAGTGGGGGTAGAGGTTGGGAGAAATGGGTGAAGGGAGTCAAAAGGTTTAAATTAAAAAAAGAAAAGGGAATAGTGGGATTTAAGGGGATAAAGATGAGTTCAAAATTTTAGTGTAGGAGATGTGTTCAGGTTACTGGAAGACTAGGCTGCATCAGCATGTAACTAATAACCCAAACCAAGAACAGGGTGAGATGGGCCAGGAAAAATGGAGAGTAAGAGGTAGTGCAAGGCCAGGGCCCTGGGGTATATATTAATACCCAGGACATCTAATGGCCAGGCAGAGAAAGAAAGGCCTGCAGAGCAGACTGAGATGGAGCATCCTTAGGAGTAGAAAGAATAAAGAAGTAGAGTCTGAGGTCACAAAAGCTGATAGAAGAATACCTTGAGACCAGAGGCACTTCTGGGAGTGGAAATCAGACTGGACAGAAATAAGGACTGGGAGAAGAAAGACAAGCACAAGCAACTGTTTCTGGAAAGCTGGCTGCTAAAGGCAGTAGAGAAGAATGTAGGGATGTGAGGAGCTGAGGCAGAGCGATGGAGAGACTTAAAGCATGATGAACTGCTACTGGGAAGGAGTTAGTAGAAAGGGAGGGACTAAAGCTGCAGAGGTATAAGGAAAACTAATCCATTCAGCAATTAGTTGACTACCTCCTACATGCCAGGTAATCTGGCCACCCTCTTCTAGAACATGCATGTGGTCTGCACGTTTGACAGGTTAACAAATGTTCTTTAAAAGGATGTAAAGGTTTACTAGTGGAGGAAAGTGACTAGATAAATTATTGAGTAATGTATATGTGATCAATCCCCATTTCTTTCTCCCCTGTTTCTAAGCATATTCTTATGTCAGTTGAATGTTCTTACCATAAGGTTTCTTGTAGAGAAGAAAATAGAAGTCACTTGATGTAAACTCCACATTAGGACTTTCTTAAGTGTCCAAAGTCATTGGAGAAATTATTTTTTATATGGAGAGGAAGGAGAAGTGACTTGTTAGAAAGTAAATGCACAGGACTCCAAAAGTCCAAGAGAGAGGACTTTCCTCCAGCTTCATTACAATATCCAGAGGGAAGTGGCAGGATCTCATTGGCTATGAACTGAGCCTGTGGAAGCATTTCCTAGCATCTCCAGAGCTTCTACCTTCCACAAAAGCTTTTTTTTTTTTGTACCCAAAACATAACACAGAACCAACAGATATCCAGATACTCAGGGCACCATGAAACTCGGTCACTGGACATTTTAATTATAATCACAGAGAACAGAAGACAAGAGCAGCCTCTGGGGCTGCAGTGCAGATGAAACCCCCAGAATTTATCCATGACCTTGACAGAAGGAAGATAATTTTCATAACAAAAAAGATTGAATTTACTTCCCAGTGAACTGATACTCAGAAACTAATTTATGAAAAGAATGCATATGAATATGACATGTTTCTTGCTCCTTGGTTTGGTATAAAGCCATAGTTACTATCAATGATGCCTGTGAATGTTGAGGGTCCCTACCCTGAGTCCTATTTCTCCTAAGTCCTACCAGGTAGCTAGTTGATAAGGATTCAGTAAGTGAGTTTCCTAGGGAGCAATGAAATGTTCACTAGCTTCTTACAAACTCAAATGCTTCTGCTTTCTTACCACTTTGAACTCAGTCTTCTTTCCTTAGTGAAATAAAGGCTCCCATCACATCTGCTCATTGGTCCTGCCTCTTGATCATGGGCCTCAGCTCTTCAGCTTCGTGTTCTTGATAGCCTCATCTAATTCACTGCCAGGAGTTTCATTTTCATATCTTGCTTTATACCTACAAAGAACACTGTAATTCCAGTTTACAGTTTTCCCATCCTTTTCTGTTGTTTTGCTCTTAACTCATTCTCATCTCCTTAATCTGACCTGCCTTCTTCCTGTTTAAACTTTTAAACTACCAATGAATACCCATTCTTCCTAACATTTTGACACTGACCATTACTCAATGTGACATGCAGATGCTTTCAAGTCAAATGACTCCATAAACTAAAACATTTTAACAATGTAAAGGGAACAATAATGATGGCTGGGTTTTGTTTCTTTTTATTTCTTTTTCTTTTTTTGTTTTAAAGCAGAGTATATGCCCCTAATCATTATGTGCAGCCTATCACTTCTGTTTCTGCCGATTAATAAACTCCTGGTAGAGCTCAAACTGATTCAAATTGCCAATGTTTTATTATTTATAAAAAAAATTTAGGATGATATTGAAATGTTAGTGAGCAGAAAATTAGTGCCTTGTGAAGGAGCTCCTTTATGGGCTTTATTAACCATATTCATTGCCCTGCCTTTGTAGTTCAGATTCTACCTTATATGACAGTTGAATGACTTAGAGTAGTTCAAGAGAAAGAACTAAAAACGATTAGAAGAATAGGGGTATTTAGAGAAGTCAAAAGAAAAAGTTGGAATAAAGAACTAACGTGTGTAGTACAGAAGAGGATATAGTTGAGTGATAACTATCACTGAACATATGATTTAGTAATCTAAAGAGCAAATAGATTTATTTTTACCTATAAACACTGGGGAACAATATTAGAAAGTACTGAACATGCTTCTTAGAATTTTTTTAGAGTAGTTTTTTTTTAACTGATAAAAATCATCTGCCTTAACAAGTCATGACAAAAATCTGGCAGGTAAATAAACTAAGGGTGCCTAACCTTGCCTGACTGAAGAGGCTCTGTTTCTATTTTCCATACAGACAGCACAAGTGGTAGTGTGCTCAGCTCATGAAAGGACATTCTACTGGTTGAGTATTGCCCACATGCCAAAACAAGATTCCTGAGACACTTATTCAGAACCAACCCCATTTCCAAGTAATACTAAAGTGTGACTGTATGACCGGTGATAACTCATCTGTTATGGAAACCCAATATTACTGTTGTGATATAAAACACAGTTTGGAAAGAACAATAGCATTTTGAAGATCATATATACCATTCCTTTCAACTTACAAATAAATAAACTGGGTTGCCCTGGGGTTCAACAATTTGCCCAAATTCATATTTTTATTGAATAGCAGAGTCAGAAGTGTCTTCACTTCTAATTCACTGTGTCCAATTGCTTTGTAGGACATGGATAGAATCAAAATGCTTATGTATAATAGACAGAGAGCTATACTTATAAAGTAACCATCATAAATAAAATTTGAATACATTTTGAACTTTAAAAACTGTCATTTTAAAAATGATTCACAATACCATCAGCCTAGAAATGCCGTGAGGCCAATAACATAATTTTTAGAATGTTTCATATCTTGTGTCATGGCAAATAGCTTCCAAATAAGAATTATTGTTGAATTCAGAAACTTTTACTTCTTCTGTCTTTTAACAGAATTATTTTTGCCAAGCACACTAGTCAGTATGGGGGAGAAAATGGTAAGGCAGACATGGCTTTGGGTCTGCAATTGCTTACAAACTAAATGGGGACTAGATGAAATTAAATGGGCAGTTATAATTCAATGTAAAAATATTTTTAGCTGCTTATTATTTTTCAAGCACTATCCTAGGTGCTAGAAACAGCAGTACAGCAGTGAAGGAGGCAGGCAAACCTCTGCCCTACCGTTCCTTTGAGGGATGAGTGAGAAAGAGCTAGAAACAGGAGACAAGATAAAAGACACAGAGAAAGACAGAGAGATGGAGAGCCAGAGAGATAAAGAGACAGAAAGAGATAGAGGCAAAATATAAATAAATATTCATAAATATAAATAATTCATGTGATACCACAAAATGATAAATGCTATGAAGAAAATAAATTAGCATACAGGGCACAGAGTGCCTGGGGGTGAAGACCAAGCATGGCTCTTTTGGAAGGCCTCCCTGAGGTGATGCATTGGAGCAAAGAACTGAATGTAAAGTAGAGCAGCCCTGGGAAGAACAGGGATGCCATTCTAAGCAGAGGATACCACAGTGTGAAGGCCCAAGGATGGATGGAGTTTGGTGTATTAGAGAAACACTAAAGGCAGTATTGTGGGACTGGAGTAAAGGAGAAAGACAATGATAAAATAAGAGGTGGGAGGAGGCCACATCAGATTAGGAAATGGTACAGGTCATGGTAAGAGCATTGTTTTCATTCTGTGTGTGTTGAAAAGCCATTTCAAAATAGGAGAATGTAGGAGAAAGAGTGGAAGCAAAGGGACCAGGTAGGAGACTACTGCAGGAGGCTAGAGAGGTATAGAGGTGGCCTGACAGAGGGTGGTACTGGTGACATTGTTAAGAAAAGGCTGAATTATACATATATATATACACACAAACATATATATATCTAATATGTATATTATATTCCCCAAATACATTGACTAAAATAGTCATTTCTCAGCCTAATTCTTCAACAATAATTCATATAAAAGCTTATAAATGATTTCCTTTTAATTACTAACCTTGAAAGAAGGCTAATAGTCAAGGAGGACCTTGACTATTAATGAAAGGTAGAATGTTTCTATGTTATCTTTCAAATTGTGTGTGCAGACATGAACACAGTGAGGATCAAAGGGAAAGACAGTATGGCTAGATTATGTTTTATTGAAACTCATTAGGCCAGCGTAGTTCAGTGAAGTGTAAAAGTTTATTTGTAAGGAAAATAAAACTAATTTAATAAAATGTTTAAGTTAGAAGGAATTTAGAAATCATCTTGTTTACCACTTCATTTTACAGATGGGAAATTAAGTATCAGAAATATTAGGTAATTCAAAATAGTTTTGCAAAAGTTTCCCTATTTTCCCTAATCACAGAAAAGTACGTATCATTTAGCCTTCTTCTATCTCACTCTTGATTTCTTAAAAAAAATACATAAGGAACTCAAGATGGCAATATGACAAGCTAAGCTCAGACATTTACCTCCTTTCCTTCAAAACTCCACTCAAACAATGGTAAAAATAATAAATGTATAAACCTAATAAAATGAATGGCAAGAGAACCTTCATTGTACAGGAGATTCCAACATATTCCCGGGAAATGGTAGAAGAATCGGAAATTACTGAAAGATGAAGTGAAAACAAAGAAGTCATGGTATAAAATATACACTGAAATGACTGCAGTGGAGCAGCCAGGCCAACCCTACTGACGGGAGTTAAATCTTCATCTCATCCACAGACGATATTTAAATTGATGACTCAAAATATAGTGATGTAGTATTAGAAATCTGGAGAAATTAGAAATTTGGAGGTATTAAGAATAGCTAATATTCTACCTGCCAAATATAATTCAATAATACTTTAAGGTACTACAGCTTATATAGTTGATACTTTATAGATAAGAAAATGAAGACATAGAGTTAAGCCCAAGTCATCCAGCTAACAAGTGGGGAAGCCCAGGTTTCAACCCAGTGGCCTAGGTCCAGTCCCCATGCTTTTAGCCACACATTATGCTAACTGCACATACAACTGTGGAGATAACTACAGTAAGAACTAAAACTGGAATTAGTTAAAAGAAGTTATTTCAGAGAAATGAAATTGGAGGTAGGCAGAAGTGGGACGGAGCATCTTTTCTTTTTGCAGGTTCTGTGTTGCCTAATTTGAATATTTGCAAATATTAAAGTTAAATAAAATTTTAATACGGAATAAAATTGAGGATGCTAAAATCACTGAATGATACTGAGTAATTAGTATATATTCAGAGTCACTTAACACAGAGCCCATGAAGAATTTTCTGTTTTTCAGTTTCCATTCTTGGATCATAAAGATTAAAAAAAAAAACTTTTAAATAAATATAAAATGATTCTACACATATTGAAAGACTCATATTTTGAAACTTCAATTAGTTTTATGACCACCCTCTGTAATATTAAAAGACTGCACAGAAGGAGAAACCTAGGCCTAAAAAGCCACAACTTAAAAGTCACAGTGTTTATACAATCCAAACCGTCAGTAAGATTTAATTCTTTTGCCATATGAACTTAGATTCTAAAAATTCAGAAAGAAGCCCATTATAACTAACACCAGGGATTGATCTCACCTGTGAAGACCGCAGAGTCCTAGAGAGATATATAATTATATATAATATATAATATATATAAAATTATATAATAAGAGTAATTATTTTAACTGTACATTTTTTTATTAGGCCCTAGGCCATCATATCAATATTATATTTCATGAGCATTAGTGAACCAGGAAAATATAATCAAAACAGAACTTTGAAAGTGATGGTTTAAAACAAAGAGAAACTTGACTCCAGCAGTTTTTCAACACAATAGAGCAAAAATCAGCTGTGGAGTATATTAAAATTCAGAAGGCTAGAGTCACTACTTGGAAATTCTGTTTACTTGGCTTAAATGTGCAGCAGAGATATTGACCAAAAATAAAAATCAACAATGAAAATTAAAGAAAATGCCCATGTCCACAGCCAGAATCTAAAACACTGACCTAGATAACAGAGTATCTACATTAAGGACAGATTATTTCCACTTGAAATAATTTGGTGATTCAGCTGGAAATAATTTATCATAAACACAGGAAAAAATGTAATATCCAGCCAAAAGAAGTTAAAGATAATCAGGGTCAGAAATTCACTTTATTTTTGTTGTTCCTATCAATTCCAAGAGGAAATAAAGCACAAAACAGGATAAATGGAGTATTCTTTAAGGAGTGTCTTTGGGATATTTCCTAAAACAAAACAAAAATCTGTGATTAACATATTTTCATGGGCTTTCTATCCTCACACATTGTAGCAATATTAAAGTCTGTCCACAAATTATTTGATCCACCTCCCTTCAAGAAGTAGATCTTGATTTCCTTACCCTTGGGTGTGGGGGCTGGACTTAGTGATGTGTTTCTTGGAGGTAACAATGTGTGAGGGAGAACCCTGCAACACCTCAGCAAACAGAGAATAAAATACCCACTAATCTCTCCCTAAGAGGACATCAAGCCCTTTACCAGAACAACTGTGCAAAAGAGAAAGTAGAATACCCAGGCCTACTCAGTGCTTCAAGATACAATCTGACATTGATATCAGGGACATAAAGACAAGCATGCACCCCAGCTAGACTGTGGGCTAAAGCAGATCATAGAATAACATGAGTGGAGGACCCAACACCAAAGACCCTCTCTGTGATTATTTCCTTGATCCCCAAGTACCTAGTTGGGGTGTATATATTTTGCAGCAGGAGAAACCCTTTCTTGGTTCCCTGACCTGTGAAGTAAGAGCCATTGTGGTAGCATAAGAACCAAGTGAAATCCCCTGGATTTTCTCACTCTTGAAACTTGCCAAGCAACACCATATTCTGGGTAGAATTACAGGGATTAGTGCCATCCTCAAAGGCTTAAGGATATAGGTATGGTGGTTCCCATGATATTCCCATTTAATTCTTTTGAATGGCTCTTGAAAAAACTATAAGGATGACAATAGAATTCCACAGACTGGACCAAGTGGCTCCAATTGCAGCTGCAACATGGATGTGTTACTGTCTTGCCAATGGGTTTCAGCCCTGGGCAAGTTCACAATGGATTCAGTGTGACCAAAGAAAATGACAGTAAAACATTCTTGGGGTGAAAGGATTACACCCAACTTTATTTCCATGGTGGCAAGTCAATCACTAAAATCCTGTACACTCAGAGAGAGTCTGCATGCAGCAAGCCAGTCTCTGACTCTGGGCCTCTCTGCCTGCACAGCCGTCCTCTGGGCCTCTGTCCTTGGCGCTGCCACCACTCCAGCCTCTGCTCTGCTCTCCTGCAGCCTTGCAGCCATGCCACCTTGTCGCCCCGAGCACTGGGCGGAGCTCCTTATATAGAGTCAATAGCCATGTATTGCCCACACGTGTGCAGTGAGCTAGTCAACCAGGGAGGGTCAGGTGAGAATCCTGGCCACAGAAACTCTCATTTTATCCACAGTTATTTTCTCTTGAACATATCAGTACATCTGGCATTAGGTATTTATGTAGTGATCTGGCAAATATAGTTTTTTCAATCCCCAATAATAAAGGGAATAAATGTATCAGTTGGCCTTTATCTGGGAAGAGCAGCAACAAGCATTTGCAATCATGGGTCCCAGCCTATTTTAAATTGCTTGTTCTCTGTCTCTGTCATAATATAGTGCACAGCATGCTTGTTTATCTTCATATCCTGCAGAATGCCATTCTGTTTCTGTAGGGAGAGGGAATAAGATGTCATACAAGTCAGAACTAGTTAAGTATAAAGACCAAAAACTCTGGATGGCCTAGGTAGATATATTTGAGCTAGAGGGGGGAAGATAAAAGATTCATGAGCCAGCTCATCAGAGAGAGTCTTAGGAGTCAAGTGGTATGTTGATTTTAGGATATTCCCTTTTAGATAAAGGATAGGTTATTAAACCTTGAACTTGCTACTCCTAAGAAAGCGGTACACAATTTGGGTTTTCTATTTGGTTTTGGAAGCAGTACTTGACATCTGAAAGCATTCTATTTCAGAGCAAGGAAGAATGATACGTATATGCCATATAAGCATCCTTATATTTTCATCTTTTAGTATGAGTACTTTTAATTTTCCTCTCCCAAAGAATGCTTGGAATTCATACAAAACATAGGTGCAGCAAGGCTAGTTAGGTTAGTTATCAAAAATTCAATCACTATATTCTCTTAGCTCCAGAGTTCTGACACAGAATATACTAACAATGTGTATCACCTGGAATGACTGCTCTACAGTTTCAGATGCATATCTGAGCCAAAGAACCAACCTCTACTAGGAAATAAAAATTGAATACCTTTCCATGTTGTAACCACCATGCAAGCTAAATAAAAGCTGAGTGCTACCTTCCATAAACTGTTCAGTGACACATTCAAAGGAACAAACTCCAGTAATTAAAATAATTTACAGCAATGCATATCTTAACTGCATCTCCCAAGACATCAAGAGTAGATTCAGTACATAATCCTGGCATTGAACACCATTCCTTAGTAACTCATTTCCCTTTTTGTTTTTGCTCTTCAATTCTTCCTATTCCACACCAAAACACTCCCCAACATCCACACCACATATACCTTTCTTCCTCAATTATTTACTGTACTTTATACTGTTGTTATTTAGGGAAGCAACCTAGAACAAGCCAAAGCCCTGTAAGGACTAGATAAATGCTTAACTGTTCATTCTGAAGAGACACATCTGTTCCTTATGTTCCCACAATTATCCTAGAAATCAAACATGCTCCATATAAAACTCATTACTGATTCCAGAAACATTTCTTTTTCATTGAATGTTTTCCAACTTTTGTTATATTCATGTATTTATTAGTAGTATTATTTTTATTTGCAGGTAATAATTATGTAAACAGTTCCAATATTAACATCTTTACTTCAAAATGTCTACTGCCTTTTAAATGTGACACAGTATCATAAATTCATATAAGTAGTCCACTGGAGTTCAACTCAAATCAGAATTAAGGGATAGTATATGTTTGAAACTCAAATGTTTGTGTTACTTTTGTATTATCTAAGAGTATACGCTCTGTAAATTTTGAGGAATTTACAGCAAATAAGTTCTTCTATATCCAAATGCTTACTTCTGGTCTTTTCATTAATAAAAATTTAAATCAAACATAAATCATTAAGTTACAGCCAACTCTTAGGGGGAAAAATGCTAATAGCTATTCAGACTTCCTTGACTAGAGTTTTCACAATATGTTCTTGAGTTCGGTAGTTGAACTATATTTATTTTGGGTTCCCATCTGTAAATCTGGAATTCACTCAAATATCTTTTGTGTGCAAAGCACTGTTCATGAATTAGAGGACAAGTAAGATTTATTTAGCATTTTCTACATATTAGTTCATTTAACCTCCACTACAATTTTTGAGGTAGATCTTCTTATCTCTATATTGATAAGCATGATTAGTCTTGATAAGAATGATAAGCTGAGAAAAATGATTTTCAGAGAGACTGAGGAATTCTCCATGGATATACAGTTAATATATGGCATAGCTGAGATTCTATCCTAAATTATATCTCTTTCCAGCTACACAAAATAACTTCACAGAGGAAAGGAATATTAACAATAACCATATAGCTAAAATAATAATTCAGCATATCTAAGATGGTGAATAAGAATAAAAAATAAATATAAGTAGAGATATTTATACATTGATATTTATTACTTTTACACGATTGGAAAAAGAATGATGAAGTGATATAAATCAAAATCAGTATATTTCTCTCTCTGCCAGGACAAGATTATGCTTCACATTGGCAGAAATTCTGGGGTAATCATAATTTAAACAAGTGTATTCTCTCTCACCTCACAGTATTAGGGATCCAGGCTACTTTTATCTTATTATTTTCTGTTTGTGGGTTCCTGTCTCATGGTGCAAAAGATAAATCCTTCAGAATTCCTAATGAAGCTCCAATCATAGCCTCGGCCTCCCATCTCTCAGGAAGAAGGGTGTGGAAGCAGAGCCTGACTTTGCTCCTTAATGACATTCCTGGATGCTACAGTTACCATTTCACCTACTTCCTACTGGCCAAAATTTTGTCACATGTCAACACCTGATTGTAAGAGAAGCTGGAAAATGTATTCTTCATTCTAGACAGCCAGATAACAGTTAAAATTTGGAAGGTGGTTTACTGTGGAAGGAGAATGTTTTATGACAACCAGAGTTTCTGCTACAGTATCAAAACCCAATTCATTATCTTTCTCCATAGCTAGGTTTTTCTCTTGTCATTAATAGCATCATCTTTTATTCCTTCAATGCGACTCTAAGTCTTCTACTTTTAAATGCATTTAGGGAGGTGATACAGAAAAATGAGAGATTGTAGAATCAAACAGGACTGGACTTGCAACATCTTCTATTTGCAATTTCTTTTTATTGACAGAAGTGTTCTAACTTATTCCCACCTAAGCTTTCTCTTTTTAAAAATAGGAAAACCAGTGGCATTTGACTTTGAGATTCACAAACAACATATGAAATAAGTAACTATTTAACATCATGCTTGACACAAAGTATTCAGTAAACATTAGATCATTATTCTCTTCTCCACTTGGCTTCTTTCTTCCCCTTCATGATCCATACTGTGAAAGTTTCCATGCCCTTTAAAGTTAATCTAAAAATGTATTCGCACCTTCTTGTCCTTCTCCATGCCCTGAGCTCATCTTTAACTTTAACACTCACAGCTATCACACCTTGCCCCCTAAAATGATCTCTATACTTTCATCCTTTCTTCCCTGAAAGCCATTCAACCCAACATCCTAGAATTTCTTTCCAAATAGCAACTCTGAAGGAAAAGATCTCTGTGATTTATAGAAAAAGTTCAGAGAATATTACATGAAATAATGTAGATGAGGGCATGCAGCAGAGTGTTTTATACAAAAGAAGTGTGATGCCGCATGTCCCCATTATCCTTTACACACACACCTCTGAGCTCCGTCTTCATATGATCCAGATACAGTCATAGGATAACCTTGGTTTTCCTTCTGCCCCTTAACCTCTTAAATGGCCTGTTCCTAAGCAATCCCTGGATGACCTTACCCCAGTGCCTTTCCTTATAAAATTTCTTCTCATTGAAATGTCTACGCTAGCTTTTCCAATATCAAAATCTAATTTTTGAAGCATATATGGCAAAATTTTAATAATAGTTAAATATAGATGATTCAGTATATAAGTTTCACTGCACTATTCTTTCTGATTTCTGCATTTTTGAAATTTTGATAATATTAATAATATTTTTTAAAGAAATCAAATGTTTTTCAATGGTAAAACAACTCCTCAAGCTGGAAATATTCTTCCTTTTTTTTTCTCTTTATTTTTCTTTTTTATATGGCAAATGGCATGGAGCTCTCATACTACCTTTTAATTTTTAGCTTGTACTTTAGCCAATTGGTGTATAGATGCTGATTGTCATTTTCTAGATTGTAAGCTACAATCTTACAATCTTAAGTGGGCTTAGTGCGTGTCTAACTCATCTATGTGTAGAATATAAACAACTCAAGAAAAGGATAGGCAATAAACCTTATATCTTCATCAGATCAGAATGTTATAACAAAAATAATCTAGACTGGGTGGTTCAAACATTTATTTCTCACAGTTCTGGAGCCTGGAAGTCTGAGATCAGGGTTTAAGCATGATTGGGTTCTTGGTGAAGAGTACCTTCCTCCTGGCTTAGAAACAGCTCCCTTCTTACAGAAAGAGCAACATTTGGTCTCTTTATCTTCTTACTAATAACTTCTATCTTCTGCACTAATTCCATCTTGGGACTCAGCTCCTCATGACCCCACCTAAAGCTAATTACTTCCACAAGGTCCCATCTCCAAATACTAGCACATTGAGTGGTAAGGCTTCAACATACATATTACATTTGAATTTGGGAGGACACATTCAGTCCATAGCAACTATTATATTGCATACTTAATTGAATTGAAAAGACAGATACCTGTCTAACACCTGTTGTCTGTGAGTAGAATTGGTTTCATAAAGAACTAGTAAAGAAAGACAAAACGTAGACAACAACAAAAGCAAAATGAAACACTATAAAGAAATATTCTTTAATATGAGAAACTAGTGAAAAACCTGGAAAAGAAATTGACTGCCTATAAATTATTGACAATTTTCTAGGTGATTGAAAAAACTTTGGCAATTAGCATCATTACCTACCAGATCAATTTTTCATCCAAAACATATCTATTGAGATGTGAATCTGTGTTTTCATCCAGCTGGAATCAACATAATTTATTCTCAAACTCCATAACCACACATATCACATGTTTAAACATTTGCATGTCATAAGACTGAGTCATGAGAAGAGAATTAATGGTCATAAAAGTGTGCTAAATTGAGAAAAATAAAAAATGCTTATTAGAGTTGTCAGAAATTGACTAGATGAAAGAGACAGATGCATAGAAAAATGAATGAATTACTAAATATAAAAGAACGTCTTTGGTCTCATAAATAAAAGTTATCACTGAGTGATGAACACTTGGAAGCTGAGTTAGAACTTTCTACATAGTTTTTCAGTATACATGAAAAGCATTCCTAAATTCTATAAATGTCCTGTGTCACACTGTTACAGACATTCTCAGTAAATAATTTTCATGTATTTTCAAGTTAGACATGCTATGTCAGCTACTCGATAAATTCATTCAAGGATTCGTGGTTCAGAGTTGGTAAAAGCAAGAAAGATAGAAGCCTTACTATATTATGGAGCAGTATGAACTTCTAGATGTCTTATAAATTATAAGATCTATGTCCTGACAGATTACTTAGCACATTTAAAGCATGAAACTATTCAAAGTAATCATTTCGAAGTAGTATCTTTGAGAAATATTGGTGTAAGTAGTCTGATAGTATAAGCAGTCTCCACAGCAACTCCACAGGAGAAATTATAATTCATTTGTTCTTGCTGGAAAAACTTAATATCAGGAAAGGTTATCTCTGGGTCATTAGGATGAAGGCTAATGTTGAGAGAACAGGAAGAGTAACAGGTCTGCCTATATTCCTGACTGAAAGGCAGGAAGTAGCAGGGTGACTTTTCCTCTTGATAAATCCCAGTAATTGCATGTTTACAAGTTTTAATTAAAGAGGCAGAGGGTCTTTTGACCTAGATAAGCAGGTATACATACATTCTGAAAGATGGAAGTTAATGCTCAGAGTCATCCCTCCCCACCAAATTCCTTCCTGATTTGCATATTCTTGCCTAAAACATTACTCCTTTCAGATGTTTTACTTTTACAAATATCATGTTATGCATCAAGAAGTGAAATGAAGGGCTTTTCTGTGGTTTTATAGAGGGATAAGCCCTCCCTCCTCCCAGCAATCCTGATGTTTGCTTCTGAGCACCATAGGTGCCAAAATACTTAGTGGTATATATTTCTTCAGTACAAACTCAGTCACTTAAAAGAGCCTATCTCAATCTTTTAAGAGTCATTTGAAAGTATTCCTAACCGCCCTTAAAAATTGCAAACTAAACTTAAGAAAGGCTGTTGGGATGAATTGAGGCAAGTGTTGTGCACGCCTACTGAGGACAGACATGGAGGAAAACTTCCTGGTTTTCACTGAGAGACTGGATGGCTTTACTAACCTTCCTCCTTTTAGTTTGGTGACAAAAGATTGAAAGGGAAAATGGGCAGGAGAGCCAGAAAGCAATACACCTAAAATAAAAATGGAACTGAGAAAAGGAATAGCGTAAGTACAAAATGGAATGAAATATCCTATGTGTAGAGCATAATTCAGGCAAGTGCTTCTCCTCCAAGCAGGACAGGCATCTCCATAACTGGGCACATGGGCTGAGGGCCAAGCACAGTCCTCCCTCATATTTAGGTTGGGTATGCTGGGAGTCGGTGTGTGGGGTAGGGAATAGTGGAGCAACAGGAGATGCAGCTTACAAGCCTGGGCTTTGGAGTTTGAGAGTTAGGCTTCTTTGCATACTTCATGAAATTAGGCCAGTTACTTAAATTTCTAAGTTTCAATTTTCTCCACATTTAAATATCAACCTCATGGGACAATTCTACTAAGTAATATATTACTATAAGTATAGTATTATAGCAATTAATACTTAATGCATATAGGGGTTACTATATGGCAACACTGTTCTAAGTGTTTTTTCACTTACCAATTCTATTCTATACAACACAAAAAGGTAAATACTATTATTCTTTCCCTTTCATACATGAGCAAATGTTAGTAAGCTATAGATAGTGTGTGCCAACTCCATGCCACAGTCTCTCATACACAAGTGGAGCTCAGTAAACAAGAATCACTGTTACTTCAAATATTGCCCATCTATTTATATTGGGGGGGGTGAACCAGTTTCTTAAATGAAGTGATCTAATTGCTGAAATTATCTAAAAAAAGAATGTAGCTGAGAATGAAAACTTTGTGGATAGAAAGGCAATATCTCAATAATTAAGGAAAACCCTAATTATATCTACATGAGAACTCTTACTGAACTAGGAGGTGATACAAATTTGTCAAGTCTTCCTTTTAAAAAAAATCAATTATTTATCAAAATACTATAATCATTGAAAGGTAAAACTTATTTCTGTTAGATAATTTACTCCCATCTAAGATTTAAGAATGGCAATTTTGGTTTTTAATTCTGATGTCAATAAAATATAGAACCTTAAATTAAGTGTGAACACCATAGGGTGTAAATATCTATCCAGGCAATTTCATTTCACATGTAATTGGGAAGGAGCAACTGATACTTAATGATCTTTAGTTTTCCTTTGATAAAAAAAAAAGGGTAAAATTCCTAAGATTTATAGGTTTTTCATGAGTACTTGCTTTTTTTTTCTTCCCAGGAAGCAAGAGAAATAAATAGCTCAGAAAAACCATGAGTTTTTAATAATTCTCTTTATTTCCCTTTTAAATTTTACATCTTGATAAATATTTGGAAGAAATATTATAGTACAAGTCCCAGTTTTTTGACAGCTACCTAATGCTCCATGAATCCTAAGTCTTCTCATAATATTTTTCATTTATGGGATATAGCTCAGGTGAAATGTTAAATTATTCTTTGACACAAGCTATCTTATTGCAGAAAACTGCAAATTTGAACTGTAAGTCTCATGAATAGCTTTGACTGGTTTTTGACCCTTTGACTCCATCTTAGAAACAACTGGCCTCCACTGGTAAAAATATTGCCAAGTTGCTCTTAGCCGTCAACCTGATTTAAAATTTGTAGTTTAAGGCAGCCTTCTGGAGCCTATCACTGGGGAAATGGAGGAGGATATCACTCCCATTGTACAATTGGGACAAAAAGTTTATTTCCTCTCAAGCTAATTAAATTTTAAAGGGAAAGGTTAAAATGGAGAATATGAAAAACAGAACGTTAGTCCCATGTGTTCTCATTGCCTTCTCTCGTAAATGTGAAAGCACTGTGTGAACCGGCAGCTCCTAAAACTGCCAATAGCAGGAACTGAAGCAATCTAAAATTAGATGTTAATAAAGAAAGTCTCTGGGGATGTTCAAAAATGTTCTTTTGTTTGTTTTCTTTTGTGTCATTAACATAAATGTTGTAAATCATAGGCCAAACTTTCTAGAACACTTCCAAAAACCAACTCCTTTTTACACGGAGAGAAAATACCAGAGAATTATGAAGAGCTAATAGGAATTCACTAGGAAAGAGAAAAACATAACAATAAACTAGTTATGTTAAACAAAGGTACAACTACTAATCAAGATTAAGTGGAGCTGTCAAACTAAGATAAAGGGTAGGCAGCAACAAACATTAGTTGAGAAATTAATGAAAAAAACCCCCACTTATTTGTGATATGCCAATTTGAGAGAGAGCAAGAATGAGAAAGCAAGAGTTAAAGAAAGAGAGGAAACTAAGAATCTCTGCCAGTCCTTGCCTACGGAGGAAATCCCTAGCCTTCAATCATAAACTCAACCCTGACTTGCCACCAATTCAATGAAGCTTTTCCTAAAACTACCCCCTACTCCAGAACTAATAAGGTTACCCATGCAGTCCCAATGCATGGAATATACATTTTCTATTTCATATTTATGTCATTATGCTTTATATTATAGCAAGTGGATGCACATGTCATTCAGTTATGGATATCACAAATATTTACTGATCACATTCTATTTGCCAGAAAAATTTACCAGGGTCTTGGAAAAATGCCAGTGAATGTTCTTGTAATAGGGGATTTTCCTAGCTACCAGGAGAGACAGATAATAAATAAATTGTGAAAAAAATGGCATAGAAAGTTATTAATTTGACACACTGGTCCAGCATTTAAGACAGAGATAGTAAAGACAGGGAGCCTTAAGAATACATAATGTGTGACTGAGAGTGAAGGGAACAAAATGGGGTGAGGGACCCCACACTGAAGATATGACCTGATGCAAAGGGCCTTGAATGGCAGGCCATGGAGTGCAGACTTGATTTTCTAGTCCAGAATCTCAATTGGTAGGGATTCATTCAGAAGTGTACATTTCAATAAACTTCCAGGATGATTTTTATGCTAAATCATCCAGTCTAATCAGATAAAATAGCTTTTTGCCATTATCAGAGCTGATACATTCTTTATCTGACATTATATAGCATTATTTTTTCATATTTTTAGAATTATACATTTTTGAATTTACATTGGTCATTTTTCAACTGAAACAGGAAATTGCCATTTTTATATTGAAATGTTCAAATATCAGTAGTTACATGTAATTCAACACGTTTTCTGAAACTTTACAAGTATTTAAAGAAAATAGAATTGAATATTTTAGGGCTTTTACACCTTGAACTTTATTATTTAACATAGAAGATTTGTCAGAAACCCCTCAAAATTTGTCTTAATAAATTAATGTATATTCAGTGCATATTCATGTATACTATAAATACTAGTTGAATGCCTAATATGGCCAGACATTGTTTTAGACCTTAGGGAAACCACAGTGAAGAAGACAAATATCTTTCTTCTCATTATATATTATATGAGCTTGTATTAACAATATGGATGATCTTTATAAAATCGCCCAAGAACTAGGCTTAAAGTAGAAGAACCTGGACTCTAATTTTGTCTTAGAACTGAACTGGCTGAATTATTTTCAGAAAAATATCTAGGTCTCTAATCAATGACATGAAAACTTTTTATCTTATAATTTCTATTTATCACCTAGTCATAGTATTCCAAGCTTCTGTTTTCCCTCATATTTCATAAACTTCCAGGGTTTTCTCAGATTTTCCTGTCAATACTTTATCAATATGTTACTTCACAATACTCTTTTATTTGCATTCTGCTCTTCTCTTTATAGTAAGAGTTCTGTTTTGTTTATGCTTCTTGAACTATCATTTATTTGAACCTCTGACAGGGATTTTTCACTTATTTAATTTCTTCTTATTATCCATACAGTCTTATTACTATCCAAAGGATAAAGAACCATAAGAAATCAGACTATACTCCCTCTGAGAAGTATCTCTTTGACTTGAATAAATTGCGTGTTCTTGAGGCCTAATGTTTCCAAGATACAAAGAAAAAGAAGAAAAAACAAGAGAAAGAAAACAATGTTGGTTTCAAACATTTCTATGGGCACACTAGTTTACATATTTAATTGTAATTTGAGGCATTTAAAATAAGTAGTAGTAGTAGGCTATAAACCCAAATATGTTAAGAATTATTTTTAAAAATTCAAAATATAATGAAGGATAAGCTAATTACAAGGACCATCCTATTAAAATAACTTGAAAGAATAAGAGGAGCAATATTACAAACATCTGTAATAATAACTATGATTATTCATTCACTTGTTTTTCATTTATGTGGACATTTAGTCAAGCATTAAGAAAAATCAATAAATATATTTTAGGAGCTTTCTGTGCCTCAGGGACTCTGGGGAAGACAAAAATAAAGATATTAAATATGTCCCTGCTCAGAACAATCTTCTAGTTAAGTTCCTGACTTCCACAGATTTTTCTCCAGGAAACTGAGGAAGAGGTGATAAAGCTGATGGGATGGGTGGGGAGGAAAGAAGAGGTGGAGGAAGGGGAGCTCTGATAAGGGTTAAAGCCTCAGGACAATCTAATGAGTTTTTGAAAATTGAACACTCAAAATCCCCAAATTTTCCACTCCATATATTTTTCTAGGTGGGACTTTTAACTAAAAATAAATAAATAAATAAATAAATAACCCTGTGCCCAGGAGTGCAGAAAAAGCTGAATGTGCCTTTTTGCTTTGTGTTTGTCTTGAAGTTCCTTTTGGCTAGTTATCAAGATGAGTCACTAGGCAGAAGGCTTTAAAGAAACTAGGCTATAGGCAAATTGCAGATGTAGTCAAGGAAAATAACTTTTCTAGAGATTCTTATGAGTCTAGTGACACCGAGGATCCTCCCCTGAATGCACGATGTCTCTAAGAAAGTAAGATGCAAGGAAGTTTATTTCAAGGAGTATAAAGGATGTAAATGAACAATTTAGGATTTCTTTGCCAAACTTTCAAAGCTACATATGTTATTATAAAATAGCATAACATACAAATTATAGCAAGAATGGAAACATTTTAATTCCTACCTGTCCATAACAATTTGTGTAATAATGAGTGAGTGACTGAGTGAGGGTAAATTTGCTTAAGACTTTGGATTCCTTTGATATACTATCAGACATCTGAACTTTTAATTTGATATTTTCTTTCATGCGATTCCTTCACATTTTCAGATAGGCTTGATACTAGTCTGAATAGTAAGGATGTTTTACTCTTTATACTAGTTTGCATGGAAAGGGCTTTGTGAATCTTTTGAAAAAAAGGCTAAAAATCATGTTCATAAATATTCTCATTTGTTTACAAAGATAATTTCACCCATGTTTAAGAACCACAAAGTTGGAGATTGAGAAGGCACTCAAGATGGAGACATAAGTGGGGGGGGGGGAATCTCCTGCCAAAACCATATTTATTTTTGAAAATACAGCATATACAACTATTCCTAAAAGAGAGACCAGAAGATACAACAGCCTGGCTACACCTACATCTGTGAGAACTCAGCATCTCACGAAAAGGGTAAGATACAAAGCCATTACGTGGTGGTCCCAAGCACTTCCCCTACCCCAGCTCACCTGCGGGAGGAAAAGAATCAGAATGGGGAGGGAGTGGAATCACAGGACTGCTAAATAACCAGCCATACTAATCTGCACCAGGAGAAAAGATACACATCACATGGTGTACTGGATATTAGAGAAACAGAAAAGTAAAATCCAAGATGGAGACTGTGAGTATGTCCCCACAGCCGGCTCCCCTGGGACAAAAGAAAAGGACACTTTAGAAGTCTAAAAGGGACAAGGGTTTAACAGGTGGACAAAATTGTCCTGGCACACTAAGCCCAGCAGGCTGGGAATCTTAAGGAACTTCAGGTGCCCTAACCCCCCGGATGGCAACACAGCTCCAAAGCCCCTCACGGCGATAAGCAGCCTGCCATTCATTCCCCCCCGCCAGTGCTGCAACCAACTGGCTGACCTGCCACTATTTCGGAGCACCCAGGGAGCAGACCCACCCACAGCAACCACACAGAGTCTTCTCCCAGTGCACAGCTAACAGGGCCAGACCCAGAGGCTCCTGCCTATGTGCAGCTGCCCAGCACAGGGAGAGGAAGCTGGTGCAAGGTCTGGAAGGCACAAAGGGGCACCATTCTCTCAGGAGAACACATCTGGTGCATCTGCGAACCCCCTATACAGAGAGCCAATCAGCCCATGGCAGCTCAGAGAATTAACCCAGAGACTGTCCCCAGTGTGCAGGTAACCAACACACGCAGCGGAAAAGGGCAAGGCGACCAGCAAGCAGGAAGAAGCTGGGGCATAGAGAGATAAAAGGATCTCTAGGAATGAAAGAATATAAAGAGAACTTTGTGACCAATCCAAACGGAAGAATATTTGCAAAATAGGGGTACCAGAAGAAGAAGGGAGAGAAAAAGGGATAGAAAGTGTCTTTGAAGAAATAATTGCTGAAAACTTTCCCAAGCTGGAGAAGGAAATAGTCTCTCAGATCATGGAAGTCCACAGATCTCACAACACAAGGGACCCAAGGAGGACAACATCAAGACATATAATAATTAAAATGACAAAAAAAAAAAAAGGACAGGGTATTAAAGGCAGCCAGAGAGAGAAAAAAGACATCTACAAAAGAAAACCCATCAGGCTATCATCAGATTTCTCAACGGAAACCTTACAGGCCAGAAGAGAACAGCATGATATATTTAATGCAATGAAACATAAGGGCCTTGAACCAAGAATACTGAATCCAGCAAGATTATCATTTAAATTTAAAGGAGGGATTAAACAATTTCCAGATAAGTAAAAGTTGCAGGAATTTGCCTACAACAAACCACCCCTATAGGGTATTTTAAAGGGACTGCTCTAGACGGAAGTACTCTTAAGGCTAAATAGATGTCACCAGAGAAAATAAAATTACAGCAAAGAAAGCAGACCAACCAAATACTAACTAACGGCAAAAAATAAAATCAGCTATCACAAAAGCAGTCAAAGGAAACACAAAAGAGTACAGAATAAAACACATAATATAAAGAGTGGAAGAGGAAGAATAGAAGGGAGAGAAATAAAGAATCATCAGACTGTGTTTATAATAGCATAATAAGTGAGTTAAAGTTATATGGTTAGATAGTAAAGAAGCTACCCTTGGACCTTTGGTAACCACGAATCCAAAGCCTGCAATGGCAATAAGTACATACCTATCAATAATCATCCCAAATGTAATTGAACTGAATGCACCAATCAAAAGACAGAGTAATAGAATGGATAAAAAAGCAACAGCCATTTATATGCTGCTTACAAGAAACTCACTCCAAACACAAAGACATTGACATACACAGTCTAAAAGTGAAGGGATGGAAAAGGATATTTCATGCAAATAGGGAGAAAAAAGCAGGTGTTGCAGTACTTGTAGCAGACAAAATAGACTTCAAAACAAAGAAAGTCACAAGAGACAAAGAAGGACATTACATAATGATAAAGGGGTCAGTCCAACAAGAGGATATAACCATTATAAATATCTATGCACCCAACACAAGAGCACTGACATATGTGAAACAAATACTAACAGAATTAAAGGAGGAAATAGAATGCAATGCGTTCATTTTAGGAGACTTCAACACACCACTCACTCCAAAGGAAAGATCAATCAGACAGAAAATAAGTAAGGACACAGAGGCACTGAACAACACACTAGAACAGACGGACCTAACAGACATCAACAGAACTCTGCCCTCAAAAGCACCAGGAAACACATTCTTCTCAAGTGCACATGGAACAATTTCCAGAATAGACCACAAAAAGAACCTCAGCAAATTCAAAAAGATTGAAATTCTACCAACTAACTTCTCAGATCACAAAGGTATAAAACTAGAAATAAATCATACAAAGAAAACAAAAAGGCTCACAAACACATGGAGGCTTAACAACATGCTCCTAAATAATCAATGGATCAATGACCAAATTAAAATATAGATCAAGCAATATATGGAGACAAATGAAAACAACAGCACAATGCCCCAACTTCTGTGGGACGCAGCGAAGGCAATTCTAAGAGGAAAGTATGTAGCAATCCAGGCCTATTGAAAGAAGGAAGAACAATCCCAAATGAACAGTCTTAAGTCACAATTATTGAAACTGGAAAAAGAAGAACAAATGAAGCCTAAAGTCAGCAGAGGAGGGACATAATAAAGATCAGAGAAGAAATAAATAAAATTGAGAAGAATAAAGCAACAGAGAAAATCAATGACACCAAGAGCTGGTTCTTTGAGAAAATAAACAAAACAGATAAACCCCTAGCCAGACTTATTAAGAGAAAAAGAGAATTTCCACACAAAAATAGAATCAGAAATGAGAAAGGAAAAATCATGATGGACACCACAGAAATACAAAGAATCATTAGAGAATACTATGAAAATCTATATGTTGACAAGCTGGATAACCTAGAAAAAATGGGCAACTTTCTAGAAAAATACAACCTTCCAAGACTGACCAAGGAAGAAACACAAAATCTAAACAGACCAATTACCAGCAATGAAATTGAATCGGTAATGAAAAACTGCAGAAGAACAAAAACCCTCAGGCCAGATGGATTCACCGCTGAATTTTTATCAGACATATAGAGAAGACTTAATACCCATTCTCCTTAAAGTTTTCCAAAAAATAGAAGAGGAAGGAATACTTTCAAACTCGTTCTATGAAGCCAGCATCACTCTAATACCAAAATCAGGCGAAAACACCATAAAAAAAGAAAACAACAGATCAATATCCCTGATGAACATAGATGGAAAAATACTCAACAAAATATTAGTGAACTGAATTCAAAAATACATCAAGAGGATCATACACCATGTTCAAGTGGGATTCATCTCAGGGATGCAAGGTGGTACAACATTGGAAAATTCATCAACATCTTCCACCATATCAACAAAAAGAAGGACAAAAACCACATGATCATTTCCATAGATGCTGAAAAAGGATTCGACAAAATTCAACATCCATTCATGATAAAAACTCTCAACAACAGGGTATAGAGGGCAAGTACCTCAACATAATAAAGACCATATAAAACAAACCCACAGCCAACATCATACTTAACTGTAGGGACTTCTAATCTAAGAAGTAGCCTTTAAATGCATTGCCAAGATGGCTCTCACCGGATGAGCATGGGGTGGTGCCCAGGCATTTTGGTTGGCTATGACGTTAGTCTACCTGTGTTCCTGGTATCTCCCTATTGGTGGCATGAGTCTTTTGCGAACGTGATCAGCTCATGGACACCGTTTGCTTGCATTATGTGCCTTCCTGCATGAAGAACTTGTGATTGCTTGACCTTTATGCTGATTGGCCCATGAATGTTATATATATACCATGCTGTTTCCGCAATAAATGAGTTCCTGCTTTGACTGAGCTCCCTGTCACATCTGTTTGTCTCCCGTTTAGACCTAGGGACTGGAGGCTGGTGATCGGGCGGACAGTCGGCACTCACCCTTCCCGGTCCTGCCTTGCTGGGGCGTGTCTCCCCCTTCCCATTCTCTCCACAGGTTCGGAGGGGGCTCGGGGAAGGCTAAAAACCCTGACATTTGGCGCCCAATGTGGGGCCCGAAAGGACGGATGAAAACCAAAAGTATCGGCGGATCGGGCCAAGCGTGTCTCTGGGAGAGTACCCCCCCGAAAAGATGGGGCAGGCACCTTCTAAAGGACGATGAGCCTGCGCTTAAAGCACTGAGACTTATGCTTAAGAGCCGAGGGTTAGAACTATTAGACCCTCAAGCTGAGAGAGTTTGGACCACCCTTGTAAGGGTGGCACCCTGGCTCCCTGTTGGTGACCTTTTTAATTGGTCCACTTGGGACTGTGTGGAGCAACTTGTCCGAAAAGCGGAAATAAATCAAGGGGAAGATCCCCCTTTGGGAGTCTACCCCACCTTGTCAGCCCTTAAGGCATGCTTTGGGGGTCCCCGGCCCTCGCCGCCATGCCTGGTGGCTCCACCCAATCAGGGAAATAAAAAGCAACCTGTAGAGGAAGGCCATAAGCCACCCTCGAGAGAGGCCCTGCCCCCATCTCTGGAAAGGGACTGGGAATGCTTTGTGGAAGAACGTTTTAAGCGACCTAAGAAAATTTATCCCTCATTGCCTAGACCTGACTCTGACCCTTGGGCTAGCATGGACCCACCCAAGCCACCAGTGTGGGGGCCTTTAGATCCTGACCCTCCACCTTCCCATTACCAGGCCTTTCCTGTAAATGTTAACCCCGGCGGAAATCGGCCCACTGCGTGGTATCCCTGGGAGCACGAAGACCTCAAGGAACTTAAAAAAGCAGTCTCTGAGGATGGGCCTAATTCTCCTTGGGCCGAAGCCATCCTCCAGGGACTAGCACACCAACCCTGTACCACTCAAGATTGGAAGAGTTTAACCAAGGCAATTCTCCCCGGTCCCATGTTTCTCAAGTGGTGCGCCTTCTTTAAGGAAGAATGCCACGTTCAGGTGGAGAGAAACCAATCTGCCAGTCCTCCCATCCCTATAATATTTGGGATGCTCTCTGGGACTAATGATCAATTTGCTACAGGGCTCCAACAGGCAGCCATTCCCGCCCCTTATCAGGAGCAAGTGAGGGCCCTGGGGTTGGCGGCTTGGAAAAAGCTAGAGGAAGGCCCTTCGAGCCACCAATCTCCAGAATTACCCAGAGGGCTAATGAGGATCTCCCCTCCTTTGTAGACAGAGTTGAAAAAAGCTTACAGCACAAATTCCCCCCCGGCCCCTTGCGAGACCAATTTGTTAAAATGCTAATCTGGGAAGGGATGACTTCAGGTCATAAATGAGCCTGTGCTGGATTAAAAAAGCGATCCATAGAGAAATGGATTGTTGCTACTAAAGATGTGGGGACCCAAGCCCACCACTCAAAGGCCCTGGTAACTGCCTTGCGGGTGTGGACCGCCTCCCTGGCAGAGGCTTTAACATCTGCCCTCTCCCTCCGCCCTTTTGGGGGCATGATCCCCAATCCAAGAGTCATAAGTGCAGCTCACTGACCAATTGTGCCACTGGAGCTCCTACAACAAGCGCAAGATCTTCATGATCTTACTCATCTTAATTGGAGAGGTTTACATCACAGGTTTCCTTCCATCCCTATCAAGGATTTAAAAGGGATTGTCAGAACCTGCAAATCTTGCCTGCTGGTTTTGCAAGTCCCACCCCTCCAATCCCCTGGAGTCAGCCCCAGAGGCCTCAAACCAAATTGCCTTTGGCAAATTGATGTTACTCACTATGCTGCCTTTGGAAAATTAAAATTTATTTTTGTCTCTGTTGACACCTTTTCCCATGCCTGTTGGGCTACAGCCCACTCGGGAGAAAGCCAAACATGCACAAAGCCACTTCTTGCAATGCTTTGCTATTTTAGGGATTCCTCATCAAGTGAAGACCGATAATGGTCTGTGCTTCACTAGTAAGGCTCTACAGAACTTCTTTCTCAGATGGCACATAAGCCACACCACAGGGATCCCTTACAATCCCCAAGGCCAAGCAATTGTTGAGAGATATAATAAGACCCTTAAAGCCATGTTACAAAAACAAAAAGGGGGAACAAGCCCCCATGACCAATTAAGAATGGCACTACTCACTCTAAATATTTTAAATTTTTCAAAAAATCAGCCCCTAACAGCTTTTCAAAGACATTGGACTAATCAAACGCCTTATACTAAGATTGAGGTACACTGGAAAGATCCATTAATGGGGCAATGGCGTGGACCAGATCCCCTCATAAGTTTAGGCAGGGGGTTTGGATGCATATTCCCTATAGGGAACCCAAACCCGATCTGCATCCCTGCGTGCAATTTGAAATTTTGCCAGCAGGTGAATGATGACCAAAACCCCAGAACAAGCCAAACCTCTATCTAATAAAGACAACCCAAGAGTGCCATCCACTCTTGAGGGGTTCCCTGTGTTTTCTCTCCCCTAGGGAATGTGCCCGCTGCACCGCCCCTGGTGGACGTTCTGCTTGCTGGTGACCGGCCTCCTCATCATTACCCTGCTTGCTACTGTTACTGAGTAAATTCTCCAGAACCTCCTGGAAGACTTGAAACACGAAAACCTCACAAAAGACTGAAGGGTTACCCATAGACTTCTCCTTCTGATCCATCCAGGTCCTTGTATTGTTAATAAGCTGTCTGAGTTCATAAAAAACAGGATGAATGCTGTACATCTCATGGTGCTTAAGCAGCAATACCAGTCCCTGCGCAATCCTGCATGGGAACCATATGAGAATGGCCTTGACTATCAAGAAACTGTAGTCCCATAACCATAATAGAGTTCTGCTCTAAAGGTTTTGCCGTGTTTCCTAAACTGTCAAACTAGATTTCCTTGTTCGTCAAATATGTCCTATAATTGCCCGACTAATGCCCTTATGCATTTATATTTCTGTACAATTCTATAAAATCATGTGCTGACTCCCCGTCTGCATTTACTACAAGTAAATTGTCATGTATATTGTAATTCTATCCAAAAAATATAGCTGCTGGCTGTCCTCTCTTTTATATTTTATCTCCCTGTTGAGTCCCAAGAGGTGGCTGGTTAGCCAGAGACAGGTAAGATTCCTCATGGGAGGGACGACCTAAGACAGGCACAGTTGCAAGGGACCTCAGGTGAGCAACGTGGGGGCCAACTGAGGTGAGGCATAGAACCTCACCCCCCCAGCTGAGAGAGAGACATTGTCTGTGAATGCCACAGACCAAGCCCAGCTATTTATTATTCCAACACCTTCCATAAATACATGCACATGCATCTCTGGTATGTAAAACAAAAAAGGGGGAAATGTAGGGCCTTCTAATTTAAGAAGTAGCCTTTAAATGCATTGCCAAGATGGCTCTCACTGGATGAGCATGGGGTGGTGCCCAGGCATTTTGGTTGGCTATGACGTTAGTCTACCTGTGTTCTGGGTATCTCCCTATTGGTGGCGTGAGTCTTTCGCAAACGTGATCAGCTCGTGGACACCGTTTGCTTGCATTATGTGCCTTCCTGCGTGAAGAACTTGTGATTGCTTGACCTTTATGTTGATTGGCCCATGAATGTTATATATATACCATGCTGTTTCCGCAATAAATGAGTTCCTGCTTTGACTGAGCTCCCTGTCACGTCTATTTGTCTCCCGTTTAGACCTAGGGACCGGAGGCTGGTGATCGGGCGGACAGTCGGCACTCACCCTTCCCGGTCCTGCCTTGCTGGGGCATGTCTCCCCCTTCCCGTTCTCTCCGCAGGTTCGGAGGGGGCTCGGGGAAGGCTAAAAACCCCGACACTTCACGGTGAGAAGCTGCTTTTCCTCCAAGATCGGGAACAAGACAAAGATGCACACTCTCCCCTCTTTTATTCAATGTAGTACTGGAGGACCTGGCCACAGCAATCAGAAAACACAAAGAAATAAAAGGCATCCAGATTGGCAAGGAAGAAGTTAAACTGTCCCTGTTTGCAAATGACATGATATTGTACATAAAAAACCCCAAAAGAATCCACTCCAAAACTACTAGAACTAATATCTGAATTCAGCAAAGTTGCAGGATACAAAATGAATACACAGAAATCTGTTGCATTCCTATATACTAATGATGAACTAGCAGAAACAGAAATCAGGCAAACAATTCTATTCACAATTGCATCAAAAAGAATAGAATATCTAGGAATAAACCTAACCAAGGAAGTGAAAGATCTATACCCTGAAAACTACAAGACACTCCTAAGAGAAATTAAAGAGGACACTAACAAATGGAAATTCATCCCATGCTCTTGGCTAGGAAGAATAAATATTGTCAATATGGGTATCCTGTCTAAAGCAATCTACAGATTCAATGCAATCCCTATCAAAATACCAACAGCATTCTTCAACAAACTGGAACAAATAGTTCAAAAATTCATATGGAACAACAAAAGACCCCAAATAGCCAAAGCAATTCTGATAAGGAAGAATAAAATGGGGGGAATTATGCTCCCTGACTTCAATCTCTACTACAAAGCCACTGTAATCAAGAGAATTTTGTACTGGCACAAGAACAGACCTACAGACCAATGGAACAGAACAAAGTCCAGATATTAACCCAAACATATATGGTCAGTTAATATGTGATAAACGAGCCATGGATATACAATGGGAAAATGACAGCCTCTTCAACAGCTGTTGTTGGCAAAACTGGACAGCTACATGTAACAGAATGAAACTGGATCATTGTCTAACCCCATACACAAAAGTATACTCAAAATGGATCAGAGACCTGAATATAAGTCATGAAACCATAAAACTCTTTAGAAGAAAACATAGGCAAAAATCTCTTAGACGTAAACATGAGCGACTTCTTCATGAACATATCTCCCTGGGCAAGGGAAACAAAAGCAAAAATGAACAAGTGGGACTATATCAAGCTGAAAGCTTCTGTACAGCAAAGGACACCATCAATAGAACAAAAAGGCATCCTACAGTATGGGAGAATATATTCATAAATAACATATCCAATAAAGGGTTGACATCCAAAATATATAAAGAACTCATGCACCTCATCAAATGAAAAGCAAATAAGCCAATTAAAAAATGGGCAGAGGAGCTGAACAGACACTTTTCCAAAGAAGAAATCCAGATGGCCAACAGGCATATGAAAAGATGCTCCACATCGCTAATCATCAGAGAAATGCAAATTAAAACCACAATGAGATATCACCTCACACCAGTTAGGATGGTCAACATCCAAAAAACAAACAACAACAAATGTTGGTGAGGATGTGGAGAAAGGAGAATCCTCCTACACTGCTGGTGGGAATGTAAATTAGTTCAACCATTGTGGAAAGCTGTATGAAGGTTCCTCATAAAACTCAAAATAGAAATACCATTTGACCCAGGAATTCCACTCCTAGGTATTTACCCTAAGAATGAAGGAGCCCAGCTTGAAAAAGACATATGCACCCCTATGTTTATCACAGCACAATTTACAATAGCCAAGAAATGGAAGAAACGTAAGTGTCCATCAGTAAATGAATGGATAAAGAAGATGTTGCATATATACACAATGGAATATTATTCAGCCATAAGAAGAAAACAAATCCTACCATTTGCAACAACATGGATGGAGCTAGAGGGTATTATGCTCAGTGAAATAAGCCAGGTGGAGAAAGACAAGTATCAAATGATTTCACTCATCTGTGGAGTAGTATAAGAACAAAGAAAAAAACTGAAGGAACAAAACAGCAGACTCACAGAATCCAAAAATGGACTAATAGTTACCAAAGGGAAAGGGACTGGGAGGATGAGTAGGAAGGGAGGGATAAGGGGGACATTACAATTAGCACACATAACATGGGGGGGGGCCTCGCAGAAGGCTGTACAACACAGAGAAGACAAGTCATGATTCTATAGCATCTTACTACGCTGATGGACAGTGAGTATAATGGGGTATGTGGTACTTGATAATGCAGGGCATCTAGTAACCATAATGTTGCTCATGTAATTGTATATTAATGATACCAAAAAAAAGAAAAGAACCCCAAAGTTGATGAACCCAACACAATTAAGAGTAGATACAGTCATGATAAAGAAGAAACAAAGCAGAAGAGTAGATACAGATGACATAATACAGTAGATTCAAGGTGCATTCCATGGAGAGGCCTTTGGTTCTGAGGCTACTATGATGCCCCTTCAAAAAAGAAGCCCCAAGTTACCCTTAATACTGAATAACTATCAATACAGTGCAATTCACCTCCCCAGTGAGATACTGGGCACTCCAATCATTGTCTACTTGCACTGATATGGATGTGGTTTGCTTAATGGAACTGGTCAGCAGATTGTATGTTCTATATTGTGGGTACATTACAACTTATTAAAAGGACCTTGGAAAAGAAAACACTTTTATAAAAGGTTCTCATTTACTGAGCACTTTGTGTCATTCACAGATGGATACTTAATTGATCTACCTTACTTACTACTCACAACAAGTTTCTGAGTTCACCTGAGTATTACGAACTATCTGCTTATTGGGAAATCAATTTCGAGTCTGCTTTAAAACTGTTCAAAAGGATAGATTTTCTAGGCTTTTATTCCAGAAATCTCTTTAATAACTGAATAATGTTTTAAAGTATATCCATCAATTCATTTATTACTCTTAAGATTTACTGAAGACCTTGATATGTCAGGTACTATGGAAATTAAAAGAAAAAGTGGAATTACTCTACTCAGGTAGTCCTCAGGCCAATTTGGGAGATAAACAATCCTACCTAAGCAAGACTAAATGGGAATAATTATAATGGAATTGGGTGGCTTCCATTACCGTTTACCTTTCAATTTAATTAGAGATGAGTTATTGGAATATATATATACACACACACACACAAAGCATCTTGGTCTACCAGACATAAAATCTTTCTGTGGACTCCAGAGACTTTGCACACACAGCATCCTCTGCCTTGAATATATATATATATATCTATCCTTCTCCATAGACGAAAAGACGTATTCTTAAGTCATGGAAGAAGGATAGCTTTCCTTGACCCTTTCTGAGCTTCCCTTGCTTAATAATTTTTACAAGACAAGAAAGGGAGTGATTCATATGAGCTACGCTAAAAGCTTATGGCCTGTGACTGAAACCTTCCTCTTCCTTTCCTTTTCATTTACAGTTCTAAAATAACTCAACAATTTAACATTGCTCTTTAAAGTTCTGAGAAATAAAATGTGAAAACAGGGGAACAACAGAGAAAACAGATAAACACATTTGTTTAACATTATAAACATGCCAAAGTAGCTACTCTTTAAAAAGCTTGGTCAATGTGCGAATGTGAGATATTAGAACTGGGTGGTGGAGAAATTTGAAACCTCTCAAATTGTATCACACATTTATCAACCTACCTATCTACTCATGAGCACATTTGGTCCTTTCTTAAGAATATTGCCTACAGTCAGAATCAATAAGCTAGAAGAAATTGGGCAATAGTAGGAAGTGATACATATTTTCATTTAACAAAGTACCATTAACTGCATTGTCAGTAGCAAAAAGACATAAAAAATAGAATTATTAAAGTAAGACATTCTCTCCATTTGTGGGAAAAAAGCCAGAGAATGGTAGGACATCAGTTAGGAAAACAACAATTCTCAAAAAAAAATGGAAAAACTGCTAATAACCAAATATCTCAATAAAAATATAGAAAAAATAAGGTCTGGAATCTGATTAGAGCTAAACTAAAACATAGTCTGAAAAAACTAGAATAATGTGCAAACAATTCATAAGCTGTCATTAAAGTGTGAGAAAGTTTTTTGTTCTTGCTAAACTCATATATTTAAAAAGAAAATATTCCTTCATGTGCATTTAGGCATTCTTTTAGAGAAAATGGTCATGTAATTGAAAATACAAATGCCTCACTTTCACAGGAAAATTTAATAGCAATAGCTTGGGTAGCTAAATAATCTTAAACATTCAACTTATTTAGTTTTATTTTTGCTCACATAGGTGCACATAAATACATTTCGGTACAGTAAAAGTTGACAGAAAGAATTATATTCATGTATCTATATTGGAATATAGAAAACATTTCTTCTTTATTTTACTTATTAAGTATTCTCCAGTACTCTGTCCTCAGAATTCTGGTCTCTTCCTTCTGAGTACAGTCTTCATGCAATTTTATCCCATATAGTGTGAGTGCTGTATGAAATCACTGTTGTGTCAAGTCCCTGAGATTTTGGCATTGTTTGTTAAAGCAGTATCATTTGTTCTACTTTGATTGATTCAGAGCCCTAAACTGATATTATAGCAATGACTTAAAAAAAAAATTTTTCCAAAAAATTTCCATAGCTTAGAACCATGCCTAACCACATTCAAAACAATTTTGTTCTATCAAGTGAGCCAAAAGAATACTAATTTTTGCACATAAATCACTCAGTCTTTCAACAAATTTTGAGCACTTACCATGTGTCAGGCACTATGTCAAGATCTGAGACTGGAACAGTCAATATGTAGCATCTTTCCCAGTAGTTTTGGAACCCAACATAAAGAATTAAAAATGAAATTATTCAGCTTCATGTATTGATGTACTGTTATCAAGATAAGCCTGGAGCAGTAGAGGAGACTACCTGGCCTACTCCAGGATAGTAGGGAGTGTTTGTTTTGTTTTTGATAGTAAAAAAGGATAAGAGATCAAATTTGACACTTGAAAGATTAGAAGGAACTATCCAAATTGGAGGAGTTTAAAGCATAAGGAAATTCAAGGTAGAAGAAGCTGTGTGTGCAAAATCTCTGGAGTCCACAGAAAGATTTTTTTTCTGGTAGGTTAAGATGCTTAGTATGACTACAGTGGGGGTGTGATGACAAGGAAAGTGACTAGGAGATTTAGGAGGAGCTGGATCATGAAGGACCCTGTGCACGAGTAAGGCAAACTGCTGCTGGCTGAATTGAGTAGCCAAGTCAAGCAAGATCTCTATCTGCAAGTCTGAGAAATGAGTAAGGGAGTGTGTCTGTGTTCTTATTATCCAGAAGTAATATATGTTGAAAATGTGCAGTTAATTTCCCACCTGTAATTTTCTTGGAAGAATTGTTACCCCAGGCAAAACCACATGGGTATTGTTCTCAAAGAATATTCAGAATGTTATAGGCGACGGAAAATGGTAAGAATGATAATCTTGGTAAAGTCAGTGGAATTCAGAAGCAAATGAGCTAGAGGAAAAGCTACTCTTCAGTAAAATGGAAAATGTGCTGTTGTCATTTGTGCCTCCAATTTGTTTATTCTGTCCAATTTCTTCCATTTGGTGTCATCCTTTCCACATTCTACTCATGCCTCTAAGTCCTCATTGCATTCTACCCTATTCCTAACAAGACATGGTTTAAGGAAGTGATCTTCAGCTCATTCACCACAAAGCAGAAAGCTTAACAACTTAAGTAACTTCAGTTTGTGGTAATACAATATTCCTTCAGACATTTAGTTATGTAAAATTTTATATTTCTGGATAACTTTACTTTTTATGTATGAAGGAAGTGGTGATCCTTTGCATGTAAGGAGCTTGGAGTCACCACTCCATCCCCACAAGTAGAAAGCTGAATAAACTGAAAAATTAACAACTCTTTTTGGATCCCTGAGAGAACTGAGGTCACAGGAAAAATTGCTGTCCCCCCAATTGGAAAGAAAGGCAAATACAGACAACCACAACTTAACAGAAAAGATACCCATAAGCAGAAATCTCTGCAGAGCCAAGGTAGGAAAACCTGACCTATAAGTGGCAAATTGCTAAAGGCTCAATGTGGACAGTCTGAGAGAAAAAACTCCAAGGGGACCCAGTCATAAGTGGGGTGATAAAACTTTGATGAGTTTTACCTCCTGGAGCAGTAAATATCAGAGGACAGTCCTCTCATGCTTCCAGCAGGGGAAGGGGAAAAGGAACCATTCTGAAGCATATCAGAGCACTCTGTTTTTCTTAACAATGTCTGTCCTCAGGAGAAACCATTTAACCACAGATTAACCTGCCAGAAATTTATCAGAGCCTAACCAAATTGGGGAAAGTGAAATACCCAACTCTAGCCCAGTGTGGACAACACTGTCCTATATAAAGGAAGGGCAGGGGAAACCTAAGCACCTGTGAAGTTCTCAGTCCAGAGACACAAACTCACTAAACTGAGACATAATCATCAGCAGATAGAATGCGTCTCCCCCACCTGCTCCATACTTACCACTACATCACTTAAGGCCTATTTACAGCAGTTCCTTTTACAAAGTACAATTACAAAGCATATTAAAAGGCAAAAAATACAGTTTGAAGAAACAGAGCAACCATCAGAACTAGACTCAGATGCAGCATGGATGTTAGAATTATCACACTGGGAATTTAAAACAACTATGATTAAGATGCTAAGGGATCTAATAAAGTAGAAAGCATGCAAAAGCAGATGGGAAATGTAAGCAGAGAGAAATTCTAAGAACTAAAGGGGGGAAAAAAAAGAAGCGTAGAGATTTAAAAAAGCACCATGTCTTGCCAATGGGTTTCAGCCTTGGGCAAGTTCGCAATGGATTCAATGTGACCAAAGAAATTGACAGCAAAACGTTCTTTGGGGTGAAAGGGTTTATTACTCAGCTTGTTCTCCCAGCGGTAGGTCAAGCACTAGCGTCTCTACCTCTACCCAGAGCACTGGGCTGAGCTCTCTATATAGCACAATAATAGCTTATTGCCTAAAGGTGTGGAAGCGGTAGCCTAGCAACAGGCCAGTTACATCATCAGGTGGTTTAAGTTCAGTGAGGATCCTGGCTGTAGGAACTCCAACTTCCCCACACTCCACCCCTCCAGGATTCTCACCTTACAATCTACACGCTTTCAATCTTCCACAATGGTCCCTGTGCAACAAAGCTGGAGCACTGTAACCAGATTCCACAATAACAACAGAGGATAACAACAACTTAGAGATAATAAAAATTAAGATACAGCAAGATTTTGATACAGGTAACAAAAATTATAATAATCCTCAGGCCAGAGGAAGTTCCAATCCACAAAGACTTTAGGAGACACATGTTTTAATGTCACCAACATAGGCAAATCTTGTCCATCAGGTAGGATGCATGCTAGAGAGTGGTCCTGTGATAGGACTGTAGCAGGAAGGGGGTCCCTTCCAGGTCTAGTATACCATACTTTTACTCCTTTCCCCATGGGGGTTACTGAAGGGTCTATATATAGTGCTACAGGAGATGCACGCACTGGTCATAATGATAAAACAAAACTCCCTGGTAAGATGCTCCTACCTTCTGGCCATTCAGGATATACTACAGTGACCTTTGGTGGGCACTCTGCTGTTATTCCAGGACTACACAGGAGGCCAGCTTCGAGGCATTGTCCCCAAGGTGCCAGGAGAGCCAGCCATTGTTGGTCCATGTGTCGAAAGGTCCAAGGCCATGTCCACTCAATGGAGTCTCCGGGGTTCAGTGCAGTTGGTGCTGGCAGCAAGATGTTATCCTGGTGGCTGAACCTTGGCTTCAGCAATCCTTCCTTGGTTTGCACTTGCAGTTGTATAGGGGAGGCAGCCACATATGTTAACTTGTCTAGGGGCTCAGGGCTCGCTTTTGAGGTCTCTCATTCAAATGCCGTAGCACGGTTCATAAGCGGACTCACCATCCCTGCAGACTATTGGTATCTGACTTTAGTCCGGATTTTAACAAGCCACTGTGCCTCTCTATCATGCCTGCTACAGTAGGACTGTATGGCACATGAAACCTCCATTTGATTCCCAGGTATTGTACCCATTCTTGCAGTGTATGTCCAGTAAGATGGGTGCCCTGATCACTCTCAATTACCTGTGGTCGGCCATAGGCAGCAGAGAGACATTCCAGGCTCATCTGCTGGTCTGCACAATGGGTAGGAAAAGCAACCAGAAGTCCAGTAGCTGTGTCCACACAAGTCATTGCATACTGATATCCTTCTGACACAGGTAGAGGCCCAATATAGTTTATCTGCCACCTGACAAGTGGTAGAGGCCCCTTAGCTATTGTCCCATGTTGCTGTGGAACTCAGTGTAAGTCCCTTTTGGAGGACATGACACACTCCTGCCAGGCTCTACTAATTTCTTCGAAGGTCAAAGGCAAGCCCCACTGATGGGCTACAGCCCACATTGTCTTTTGCCCTGCATGCAACAAACGCTGATATAGCCATTGGGCTACATCAGAGGCAGGCTTTCCTTCTAACCAGTGTATCTGGGCCAATTTATCTGCTTCATCATTTCCTGGGGATGCCAGTGGCAAATGACCTGTCACATGGTATATTGTAATTATTTTAGTCTGAACACAGGCCCATAAGTCTTGGCACAATTCTTGCCCCCAAAGGGGTCGGTGACCAACCAGCCAACTGGCATGGTACCAGATTGGTAGCCACAGAGTCAAGCCCCGATAGACAGCCCAGGTGTCAGTGCAGACAACCATAGGGGAGGGCTCCTGGCTGATCACAAGCCACATGGCCCGCAACTCTGCCCATTGGCTGCTCTTCCCCTCACCATCTTCTATCCATATTGTCTCAGTCTTAGGATGGAAAACTGGCCCTCCATTTTGGGGGCTGCCCACGGCTGGAGCGATCTGTGTACCATGCATCTTCGGGTACAGGGGCTCTTCCCTCCCGATAGGAACTCTCTGCTACTAATGGTTCTAAAGCAAGTTCATCCTGCTTTTCACTAGTATATGTCACTGGCCCCAACAAGCATTGGAGTTCTTCACTCAAGGGGCTACTAGAGAGGGCACTACCCTGCCATAGGTAAGCACCCCACCTGGCTAGTGTGGGTGTTTGTGCCACACAACTCCTTGGCTTTTGGGTCCAGTCTTGTACCCACCCCAAGATGGGATAGGTGGTTATTACCTTTATCAGGGCCATCCCAGTGATGGGGTCTGTAGCCAGCAAGGCGTGATACATGGCAGCCAGTTGTTTTTCTATCAAAGTGTATTGTACCTCTGCCCTTGTCCAGAGTTATGATCAGAATCCAATGGGTTGGTGAGTTCATTCAAGCTGCAGCCAGAGACCCCAGCCATAACCGTCTTCAGTCACATGAACGTCCAGCTCACAGGGCCTTGATGGGTCTATCACACTCAAGGCCTATATGGCCTTTACTGCCTATTTTGCTGTAGTAAAGGCAGATGCACATGTCTCATCCCAGTCCCACCTGACACCCTTTCATACCAACTGGTATAAGGGCTTCAGAATTTGTGCCACATGCGGGATAAACACTCTCCAGTAGCCTAGAAGACCCAGAAATTCCTGTAGCAATGCTACAGTTGTGGGGGTAGGAAAGGCCTGGACTTTATAACTGCTTCTGGTATCACTTTGGTCTTACCCGACCAGATAACCCCCAGGAATTTCACAGACAAACCAGGTTCCTGAACCTTGGTGCTGTTCACAGCCCATCTTTTCTCCTGTAAATGTTGCAGCAGTCTACGTGCTGCACCTTCTAGATCTGAAAGAGAATTGGACGTGAGCATGAGATCATCAATATAATGGTACAGCCGCATCGTTGGTGGTTTCTTGCCTGTAGCCAAGTCCTGGGCTACAAGTCCATGACACATGGTGGGGCTGTGGAGGTATCCCTGTGGGAAGATGGTGAAAGTCCATTGCTGTCCTCCCCATGTGAAGGCAAACTGTTCCTAACTTTCTTCCTCAATGTCAGTGGAAAAGAAGGCATTAGCAAGATCTACCACATAATGATATGTTCAAAAGCAAGTTCATGGCTGAGGGTGTCCATCAAGCCTGCAATAGGGGGGACAACATCATGCATAGGGGGTACGACTTTATTCAGCTCTCTGTAATCCACAGTCATACGCCAGGAGCCATCTGGCTTTTTTACTGGCCACACTGGGGAACTGAAAGGACTATGGGTGGGCTTTATAATACCCACCTTTTCCAGCTCCTGAAGAGTTTCTCCAATCTCTTTATGCCCTCCAGGCAGTTTGTATTGTTTGGTATTAGTCACCTGCCGAGGCACAGGCAAAGCTATGGGTGGGTGCCTACCATGTCCCCTCAGAACTGCCTTCAACACACATACTCTCAGTCTGAACTCACCTGCAGTGATCTGCAACCATAGACCCTGCAGGATATCAATCCCCCAAATATACTCAGATATAGGAGATATATACACAGTATACTCTTTTGGAGGTAGACACCCTGTTCCCAAAGGGATTTGGGCTTTTTTCACTCTGATAGCCTTCCCCCCATATCCATATATGATAGTGGGGGTCCCAGGGAACCATTCAGGTTTACCATGAATCACTGAACGTTCAGCCCAGTGTCCACTAGAGCCAGGACACATTGTATGTTCACTGGGGACCAATGGATAGCTATTTAAAAATATGGCCTCCAGTCTCCCTCTGGTCCCTCAGGGCAGATACCTTGATCTTCCCCTCAGTCAAACTGTGTGGACTCCTTCCTCTGTGGACTCAAATGAGTTTGGCTTACTCTCCAGCAGGAAGTCTTGCAAACACACAGGTCGGACTTGTGGCTTTGTCTCTGACCTCTGCCTCTTTGGTCTTAATGGATGGAACTGCTCCTATAGTTTCAGCTGCTTCCATAGCTATAATAATATCCTATTTAACTTCCCATCTAATTTCTTTCCATCTTCCCCTGCCCGTATTAAATCAACCCACATCTGGGTCCTCGTAACCTTCATAGGGCCCTGTAAATTCTTCTTGTGAGTGGCAGGTCTTATTTCTTTCCAAGTTCTCATTGCTTCAGCCTCTCCAAAGTCTGCTACTGTACATGTCACCTAGCTTATGGGATGCCCTAAGTGAGGGGAAAGAATGGCCACTAGAGACCCAAAGAGGGATGTAGGAGCCGTTTGAAGTATAATATTTCTCATCCCAGTAGTGAAAAATCTCTTCCTCTGGGCCATAATTCTCTGGACTATAGATGGCATTTCTTATGCCTAGCTCTTGTAACACCTGTTGGAGCTCAGCATATGTCTGCCATCTAACAGGAGAGGATTGTAGATCACCCAGATTGGGCCACACAGCACGAAGTGCAGCCATAAGCCAATTGAGGAGGGAGTGACTCCCTGTGGTCTGATGTGCATTTTGTAATCGCTGCCACAAGGCAAGCTGCACTGTCAGGGAGGACAGCTTTCCCATCTCTGATCCCAATAGAAGAATTCCATCCACCTCTAAGTCCCACAGACACAGAAGCCAAGCTGATATTGACTCCGAGGGCTTCTGCCTAAACCAGGGGCCCAAATCACCAGCTCAGCCTGAGTATAGGGGCAGAGCATAGAGTGCTCCACGACCTGGGGAGGAGGCTACTCCTCTCCTTGGGGAACTTTCAGCTGCTGGGTCTTTATTTTCTTTACAACCACTGGGCGTGCTTTCAATACAGGAGGGGCCGGGGCCTCCAGCACCACCCCTTCATCCTTCCCCAGCTCCTCTATTTCTGGGACTGATGGCACCTTTCTCTCCCCTCCCCCGAGTGCCTCCTCTGCTACAACCTTTACCTTTTCTACTGTGCCTCACAGCAATGCTACCTCAGTCTTCCGAAGCTCTCTTACCTTCACCTCAATGCTTCGCAGCTGATGTTCTCTTGCCACCTCTGCCTGTACTTCCCTCAGGAGTTTGTCTTTTTCCTTGATGGCCTCTTCCTCCTTCAGAACACCTGGCAGCACTGCCATCTCATTCTGTAAAGAATTGTCTACCTCTCCAATGGCACCTTGCTGCCAGCGTTCTCATGCAATCTCCTCTCACATCAATTCCATTTCCCTCTTCAGGGGATCCACAGAAGTTTGCAGCTCACATTCTCATGCTGCCTCTTGCATCAATGCCATTTCCTTTTTCAAGGAATCCACAGAATTTGCAGCTTGCATTCTTGTGCTGCCGTTTCTTGGGTCTCTTCTGTAGACCTTTTTAATACTTTGAGAAGCAGCTAACCCACAGTCCCTGCTGCCTCATGGGCACTCTGTTTCTCAAATGATTTACTTACTATACCAAGGGCCTCTCCTACTGCCTCAGGTGTCACCTCCAATTGCCTCCAGTCCTGGGGTGAGGCCCAGTCCTCTAGGAGGAAGCCACCTTAGACCACATACCCATTGGGGGACAATCCACTGTCTCCCCATTCACAGGGGCAGCCCACTGAAGCACCCCTCCCATAAAGGCAGCCTGTCTTTTTCCTTGGTCAACAGTGAACCCTGCCGACTTTCACCAATTATCTTGCCAATGGGTTTCAGCCCCAGGCAAGTTTGCTATGGATTCAATGTGACCAAAGAAATTGACCGCAAAACGTTTATTACCCAGCTTGTTCTCCCGGCAGTAGGTCGAGCACTAGCATCTCTGCCGCTGCCCAGAGCACTGGGCCGAACTCTCTATATAACACAATAATAGCTTATTGCCTAAAGGTGTGGAAGCAGTAGCCTAGCAACAGGCCTGTTACATCATCAAGTGGTTTAAGTTCAGTGAGGATCCTGGCCATAGGAACCCCAACTTCCCCACACACCAACAGAAAAGAATAATGCTTTAATAGACTTATTAGTAGACTGTATATAGCTGAGGAAAAAATTTCTGAGCTTGAGTATATCTCAGTAGAAATTTCCAAAAACTGAAAAGCAAAGAGAAAAAAGAATGAAAAAAAGCAGGATAGAATATTCAAGAACTGTGGGACAAGTATGAAACATATGAAGTATGTGTAATGGTAATACCAGAAGAAGAAAAAAGGAAAAGAAATACTTGAAACAATAATGACTCAAATTTTCCCCATATTAATATCTGAAACCCAATCACAGACCAAGAAGGCACAGAGAATACCAGGCAGAATAAATGCCAAACTAACAAATCACATACCAAAAACAATCTAAAACTATACATATAAGTATTATATTCAAACTACAGAGAATCAAAGATAAAGGATAGATCTTGAAAAAAGCCAGAGACAGGGGGAACCTCTTTCTTATGAAGAAGGAAAGATAAGAATTACACCCAACTTCTCTTCAAAAACCATGAAAGCAAGAAGAGAGTAAAGTGAAATGTTTAAAGTATTGAGAGGGAAAAAAACCCTACCAACCTTGAATTCTGTACTCTGAGAAACTATCTTTCAAAATTGAAGGAGAAATAATAATAAAGAGGGAAATTACATAATGATAAAGTGTTCAGTTCTCCAAGAAGACATAAGAATATTTAACGTATATGTGACTACCAACAAAATGAGGCAAAAATTGATAAAACTGCAAGGACAAATTGATGACTCCACTATCACAGCTGGAGACTTCAACACCCTTCCATCAAAGTGGACAGATCCAGAAAAAGGAAAAATAACAACAAAAAGAAAAAAAAAGTGGACAGATCCAGCAGGCAGAACCAATAAGGAAATAGTTGAAATAATATCATCAATCAACTGGATATAATAGACAATATAGATGACCTCACCCATACAACCTCCTCGTGCTTGCATGGAGCATTCACCAAGATAGACCATATTCTGAGCAATAAAACATGCCTTGATTTAAGTGAATTAAATACACAATGATTTAAAATAAATAAATAAAAACACACTTTAAATTTAAGAGTAGAAATCACATGATGTCTGCTGTCAGACCACATTGAATTAAGATAAAAATCAATAACAACAGGATAGGTGGACATTCCCCCAACACTTGGAAATTAAGCACTATACTTCTAAATGACACATGGGTCAAAGAGGAAATCTCAAGTAAATAAAAACACAACTGATCAAAATCTGCAGGATGCAGTGAAAGTGTTGCTTAGGACAGTTTATAGCACTGAGTGCATATATTAGAAAAGAAGAAAGATCTAAAATCAATCATCTAAGCTTCCATCTTAAGAAGAGAAAAAGAAAAGCAAAATAAATGCAAAGTGAGAAGTAAAAAATAAATAATAAAAATCACACCAAAAATCAATGAAATTGAAAACAGGAAATCAATAGAGAAAATCAGTAAGATCAAAAGCTGGTTCTTGAAAAAAAAATTCAGTGGAATCAGTAAGTCTCTAGATAGACTAACTAGGAAAAAAACAGTGGACAAATTACTAACGTCAGAAATGAAAAAGAGGAAATTACTGACCCCACAGACATTAGAAGGAACAGCTCTATGCCCATAAATTTGATAACTTACATGCACTTAGATCTAAGATATCTCACATCAATTTTTGTAAGATGCCAAAGAAGATATACAGATGCACATAAGCATATGAAAAGATGCTCCATATGGTATGTCATTAGCGGAAATACAAATTAAAACAATGAGATACTGCTACACACTAACAAGTATGGTTAAAATCTGGAACCCTGGTTGTAAGAATGACATGAGAGTTAGTAAGGAGGATGCCTTGGTTGACTGAATGAAAACGGTGCTGTTCAGCACACAAAATGCAGTGGAAAGCACAGGGTTGCTGAAGGTTCTATCTTTGGTGGTGGTGGTCTGTTCTGGCACAGGACAGTTACTTGGTGCTTCCCTGGGATGCGGACTCTGAAACAGACTACTGGAAAGGGAGCTGATTAGGGAGTGCTCCCGGGTCATCATCTGTGGGGGAAGTAAAAAAAGCAGAGTTAGACTGAGGGAGAGGTTGGGCTCTAGAGCAGTTGCAACAATGTTTCAGCCAGTCCTACACGGAGCCCTGAAGTGGGATGGCTCTTCAGATTTGTCCCAACTTGAGACACACCAGTCACTGGGCACAGACTAGGCTCCTCTGACATAAGTGACCTTGAGTGAGGTAGACATTTTTGGCCGAGGGAAATATCTGGAGAGCACTGAGCTTACGGCTATCAGGCAGCAACACTTTAGCAAGTAGAGGAGCAATTCCTCCAGTCCTGAAGGAGGGTGTGGGCGGCGAGGCACAGCATCTACAAAGGACATCTATGGAAACTCCTGATAAACATGTCCTTTAGACCACCCACAAGATAAAGAATTGTGCTGCAGATAAAATCATCACTGGGTACTCGATGAGACCAGGAAGAATATCATCTTTTAAAGTCTGCCATTTGCAAGGCACTGTTCTAATATTCTATCATGTGTCAGTTCATTTATTTGTGACAACAGATTTTAGCATCTGCATTTTTAGAGAGGACTTAAGTTTAGTGAGATCTGCCTGCCTTTCCATACTTCTATATTGCTTATTAAAATAGCTTTGATAGCTTGATATTTAGAGGGTAGAACAGGTTGTGTTTAGTGGCAGAGTTTGGGGAAAGGCTGCCATTTGTAAAATGGAAAGTTCAGGGAGGCTTCTGTGCTTTTAAGGAGAAATGTTTCGACAGGAGAAGAGAGAAACTTTCAAAAGGGAGGTAGGATGGTGCAAATAACGATATCACTCACTTATGAGGACAACTCTCTTTAAAGGGATTGGCCTCAGGTCAAATAAAATTAAGCCAATGATTATTCAGTAATGTTGGCTGCCCATTCAAGGCAAACACCATTATGGATGGTAAAGCCTTTTTACATTTGTCCATTACTGCCCTTCATGGGAAATGTTTGGGTTTGCATTATTTTTAAAACTAAGAAAAAGGAAGGGCATGTGATTTCTTATTCATTTTGTATTTGAATCAAATTGTTTGAGTCAACACATAGCACAATATAAATCCAATATTCTGAGTGCTAGATCTGTGCTTAACTAAAAGAAATTTTCTAATTTATAAAATTAAACAAAACATTCATCTTGTTCTGGTCTATTTCAGGTATGTTGTTTGTTTTTCCAAATTCTGTTCATTTACACTATCACCACCCCACTTCAGAATAAAAAAAAAAATGCCTTACTATTCCATCATATTATAATTGCACAGGAAATTCACTGGCATTAGTACTTTTAGGAATTAAGGAAAATGAGTATATGATTAAATTCACAAAAAGAGTGAAGGCAGGATTTTGAGCCCCAAACTCTCTGACAGAAAAAAAAAGGTGTTCCTTTCACTGCACCAAAGTTTCATTCTATGTTCCCTTTTCATCAAGCATCTATTATATTTTTCTAGCTATTATTTCTTTCATTTGTACATTATCTTAAAATTACATTTCCACATTTGAGCCCTAATTCTAAATCTTATTTTCTAATGTTTTACTTAGTGTACTAGATTCCTGACCTGGTTCTCTATTTCTCTTCTTCTTTCTTCTAAGTCAGCTGTCAAGGTAGTGGTAGATTTCTATTCTTAAAATCTATTCTACTTGGCTACTCCCTTACTCAAAACTATTTATTGGCTTTTTTCCAACCTATACAACAAACTCCTTACCTCGGAATACAATGGCCTTCATAATCTTGTTTCAATCTACTTTGCTAAATGTTATCTCCTGTTGCTCCCAAATGCACATAACCTTGAGCCACAATGGTTCATGGTAACTCACCACACTCTCTCTTAAACTCATCTATGTCTGTGTGAATTCCTGCCTCTGGTTCTCAGAACATGCAGTTTTTCCTTCATCTGTAAAAGTCATCCTCCAGGCTCCATGCTAGAAGTTTCACAGACTTTTTAAAAATCTTCTAAAGAATGTTGTAAGTCTCTTTGTTTAATAAGGGAAGAAAAATAAGTCTTTAAATATCAAGTTATTTGCACAGGACAACACAACTACCAGGAGAGTGGTGGCTCCTGACTACAAATTCCATGTCTTTTTAGTATTCTATACTGTGTTCTCAATGCCTTTTCTTTCATTCACTTGAAATTTCAACTACAATTCAAAGCATAGCTGAAGTCATAACTTCGTCATATACCATTTCTTATACTATATAAAAGCTAGGTCTCTTCTCTGAACACTTTGAATTGTGTGTCTGTGTGTATACAATTCTCTGATATTAATCATAAACCTCTTGTACCACAGCTTTCATTTCATGTGCTCCTGGGTTACTGTCCTAACTATACATTCTTCAAGAGTATCTTTCTCTAGTATGACTATAGTTCAAAATTTCAGTAGAGATATAAGTGGTGTTGAACTGGCAGAGAAATTTTAGGATTTGTTGTAGAAAAGATTATTCAAAGGAGATATGAAATTATTCTTTAGCTAACACAATGAAGACAGAAAGAAGAACACAGAGTTGTTGAAACATTCATTTTTCTTCCTGCTACCACCAACAGCTAATATGTCTCTCTGATCCATATATGGATAGGAAATAGAAACCACAGCAATTAAGAGTGAACATACTGGAACATGGGTTAGTGTTAGGAGAGTCATGGCTTTGTGACTGCTTTCTGGCACTTGTGTGTTGTGGACAATGAGAGGAAAAGAAGGAAATAACCAGATTAGGATTCATGTGGCATGAGTCATAGAAAGAGGGCCCAACACAAGTACAGCGAGCCCTGCAGTGGATGAGGCATGGACCTCATGTGGCATTCACAGCAAGGATCTGTGTGTGGCAAGATAGATGGATTTTGCAGATGAAGTTTTCCCTGGAAATCTTACTGTTCAGATGAAGGCAGAACATGTAGTATCTAAAAGCTACTAGACCCTTGTATCTATTGAGATTTAAGTCCAAAATCATTTAAATTAAATAGAATTTAAAATTTCATTCCTTAGTGGCACTGGGCACCCTTCAAGAGCTCAATAGCCACACAGAGCTAGTAGATACTGTACTGGACTGTGCAAATACAGGGCACTTTCATCATTGCAGAAGGTTCTACCACACAGTTCTGACTAAAATACAAGTAACATACAGTACTTTTTTCTCAGATTTCTCTGTCTCTAAAGCCTACAGTTTATCCATTGATATGAGTATAAACCAGATATAGAAATGATTTAAATAAATTGAGGTTAAGTCCAATTAGTATTATAAAAGGGATCCCAGTAAAAATTGTTTTCAGAGAACATACACATAGCTTTCAAGTTTGGGTGGAGCTGAAGGTAGCAGATGCAGCAACATTTGCATGGGCATTAATAAAATTTTTGAGATGAGAAAGGGTATTGCAGCAACAAGTAAAGCACAGGGTTAGTGAACAAAGGCATGAAGGCTGACAAAATCTGTGGGAAACAGTCATTTTCACTCCCATTTAAAATGATCAGAGGAGAGAAAAGTAAAATTTAGGAGAAAGGCGGATTGAGATTGATTAGTGTAGATTTAAAATTTTGTTTTTTTATAAGACATTTTGTTTTACAGTGCATTCCTTCAATCTGGAAACACGAAGTAAATATTCACACAGGGATACCGGGAAGTGGAGAGTCTTGTACAATGGATAATTTCAATAGATCTGCGGTTATTTGGTCTTTGAGGTAAAGGGCTTCATTTAGGGTGGACTTTGGTTTTATTTAAACTTGTAATTCAACAGTGATCCTAGGGAAGTATGGTCAGTAGAAGGGGTGAAACTGTAATTTCCACAAGTAGGGATTGTTGAGTATTTCAGTTTTTTTAATCCCTACTGTTTAGATGACTAAGGAGAACAATAAAAACTCAGCTAGTTTCTGTCCATTGGGACTTTTAAAAGTTTGTTTTCAATTTAAACGGTGGACATGTTATAAGGGATGTTGCCATTTGTTCCTGGGGAAGATAGATTGTCCATCCTCATGATGGCAGATTGAATAAGAATGTGGTTGAAAAGAGGAAGTAGGATTCATGAGGAGACTGCCCCAATAATAAGGGGGAGAGAGAGAACCATGTGCCTGGATAAGAGAGTTGGCAGCGGAAACAAAAAGGGAGAAAGGATTTGAAAGCACTTTTAGGAGCTACAGAACCTATATTAAATGCAGGAAGAAAGGGAGATACAGACATGACTCAGATTTCCAGTGTGGGGAATGAGAATTGCACTACCACACCAAGGAATGGGGAAAGGTTTATGAAGCAATGCGACAATTTCAGTTTCAGACACATTGATTTTGAAATGCTACAGGACTAGCCACAGACTGAGGGGCATCTAGGTGGAGATGAGCTTGCGGGGCTCCTCTTGCCAGAGTCTGACCCCTCAAGAGTCGATCACGACACTGTGGTCCACACCTTCTAGTCCAGCGGGCTTGCCAAAAAGCAGCTCTTTGTAGGGGTGTTAACAGCTTGGCCAGAGCTTGCCCAGGCAAGAGTTCTGTCATGGCAAAGCTTGAAGTTGACAGTGGGAAGAGAAGAAGTGCAGGAGGCTTATTCTTTCATGTTTCAGTGTCGAAAAGGAGTCAGGGTGTGCTAACTTTGAGCATGTCTTTTCACAGCATTATGAAGTTATTTTTAAGAAGAACATTTTTATATAACAGTGTGTTAGTTTGATTTGTAACTATTTAGATGTGCAGGATGTGAGCTTTAAGTGACACTCTGGCCTTGAAAATGTCAGATGTAGGCCTGACTGGATTCAGTGGGTAATTCTCAACATATTTTTATTTGACCAAGCAGTAGTATTAGACAAAGTCTGTTACTCCCTCCTCCTAAGACCCTTTCTTCCCTTGGTTTCTAGGAGGACAATATGTTCTGATACTTCTCCTCCCACAGTAGCAGCAACTTCTCAGATTCCTTTGAATGACCTTAGACATAGTCCCTAAACCTCTTTTCTATCTTTGCATTTCCTGTACTCTATCACCTACTTTTGTAGCTTTAAATGCCAGTATCTGCTGAACTCGTAAATTATTCCCACCCAAAAGTCTGACCTCTAGATTCATACAGAGTGGCCTGCTTGAACTCTTAATTTGGCTGCCTGATAATTATTTCAAATGTACGATATTCAAGACTGAGTTCCTCATCTTTCTCCTCCAAATCTGTTTGTTCCACAGTCTTTCCTAACTCAATATAAGCAACTTCATTCTTAAAATTCCTTAGGCTCCCCACTTTCTCTCAAATCCTACATCCCTCAAAACCTGCCAGCTCTACCTGTAATGTATATGGTGACCTTTCCTCACCATGTCAATAATCTAGCCTAAATCATGTTTCCTTTCACCTGGATTATTGCAAGATTTTCCTAATTAATTGTCAACCTGTTATCTGATTTTTCCCCCATTAACATGTTGCTTATGTCCATTTATTCCACTTTTCAAAACCCTGTTTTCCAGTCTTAGAGTAAAAGCCAAAGTCCTGAGCTAACCTAGGAGGCCCTCAATGATCTGGGCAATCCACCCCATGCCCACTCTCTGCTTTCCTCTTCTATCCTCTTCTATACTGTCCCTGCACTCACTCTATTCCAGCCACCCTTGTTCCCTTACAGTTCTCCAGTCACACTAGGCAAGAGCTGGTCTCACATCATTATCTTTGCTGTGATTCTATTTGCTCAGATTTGTTCTCCAGATGTCAGTGTTTTTCATTCCTCATCTTTAATGCTTTTGCCCAAATGTTACTAAGGTGAACTTTGCTGTACCACTCAGAACTCCTTTCATGACTGAGACACTCATTCTTCCAGCAACTGGGAGTGTTGGCAGTAAGTCCCCCTCCAGGAACTGTCCTTGGCTGAAAGGAGATGACTTACCCAAGGCCGTAACTCCTACCCAGGAGCAGCCCACATCCAATGACCAGGCGACTTAGAAGTGTAAGGGCTTATCTCCCGTCTCAGCTATGACTCTGAAGAGTGAGACCACCTACAGACTCCCTATAGGATCATGTGAGGCCTCTCTTGAGACTACATTGTAGTTCAGGCTTTCCTACTGCCAAGTCCTGCCCCCCTCATTCCATACAGCTATATTTGCCAAAGGTATTCACATTCTCCTTCCTCATGCAAATCTGTGTCAGATTCTGTTTCCAGAAAGCTTAATCTGAAAGAGTGGTCCTAAGAAGTGATAGTAAGTTTCAGACTCTAAAAGGGGATATTGGAACTAGATTACCTACTTCCACCCCTCAAGCTCTAGCCAGCTGGACAATTATAACCCCATTACTGGTGATAGGTCTATTACTGACAGGTATATTACCGATCCAGGTGCCAACACATGGGAGATGGCTTGCAGCTACAGTATCATTTTTAAAATTATCAATGGTAGTGACCTGAGAAGGGACACCAGTGAGGGACAATGTACAGATGTGCAAACTCTCAGAGTTTTGAGTTAGGGAAGTAGAAATTGTAAGGAGTGCTGTTGGGGGCTTTCACACTGGAGAAAGACAACGGAAGGCCCAAAGTGATTAATCACTAATTTAATGTAAAGTAGAAAAGCCAGAGGATCTCCTCTGCTGTACAAAAAGACTCTAATCTCCTGCAGTGGAAATGAGGGAGAAAGAAAGTGATGAACAGGGTTCATTATAAGGACAGGAGAGTTCCAGAGAGGACTGAATTTTCAACTGTGGCAAGACTATAACACCAAAATCAAGATCTTCATTGGAAAGGAATGGAACCAGGATAGCCATGCCTGGGCTAATGCACTAAAAAATCATCAATCCTTAGATTCCACTTGGACCCTCTGGGCTGGCAAAAGCAGAACACTCTTCCCTTTTAAAGGCTAGCACTCTCTGCTTGCATGAAGACAATGCAGAGGGCTTTGTCTTATAAGATAACATTCAATCTAGTGAGGATCTATACACACTGCTTCTAGAGACCAGGTCAACAGGTATAATCTACTTGTGACATAACCTGCCAAGGAAGTTCTGGACATGCTACCAAGAGAGCTACAGAAACTAACCAACATGTCTTTGCAGGCACTGGAAGAATATTCAGAATTACAGATGGTGACAAGTGTCACATATATATGATTGGATTCTAAGAGTGCCAGATCAAAGGAAGGTGGAACATATAGTTGGATAAAGGAGAGGTTTCATATGGAAACCCTTTCCTATAATCCAGGTGCCACCACTTGGGAGACGGTATCAACCTCTTTCATAAAATGGCTCTTGGAAGACTGTATATAGCGCTGCCCCATGGCAAATGGGAGATGAAGGCAACAAAGGGCTCAGAGAAGTTGGCATCCTAGATTGGAAAACTAATCAGACTTTAATAAATGACCAAATAGCTTTTCATGTATTAAAATAAAAAGGAATGCACTAGTGAGGGGGATTTCACACATTATTGAGAAGGTTCTTTATAGGCAGGGGTTGATGACAGAAATGGAATTACAGACTTAGTCATCCTCAAAGCAATGGAAATAAGATCCCCAAATAAGAGAGACCAGGTACCAGCATTTAATTTTGAGATCCAAAGTAGGTATAATATTGCAATAAGTGTCAAGATCATAGTGGCAGCCAGGAGAGCCTAATACAAAGAAACCTATGGAAAAAGTTAATAGAACAATGTTCTTAAAGCAAAATAAATGGGCAGGCAACATGAGTATTACTCAGTTTAATCAACCAGAAGGGTCAAGGTTAATGATTATGAGGATAATGAGGCCACCCCCAAAAAATGTTAAGACTCCTTGTCCTATTTCTAGACCTGAGTTATTTCTCAGAGCCAGGACCCAATTACTGAAAGGTTCTCAGGAAAGCAAATTCTTCACAACCTAACAAATGTATGGAGTGAAGATTCACTAAAGATACCCTATGGGGTCTGAGTGCACCTTGATACCTGGGGACTAGCAGTAGCATCACAGTCCTCATGTTAGAGTGGAAACATGTGGGAACCACGTACTAAATTGTATCCTGGACCATGTCAGAGTTGCAGTGGATCCAGTGGACTCACAGATGCAGTTGACAGTGATTTCTTGAGTCCCTAAATTTACTATTGGAATGAATATACGTGGCAGTTGGCATAATCCTTGTACCACTTTTTTGGATTGTGCCAGAAAAGTCAGCGAAGTGAAGAATATCAAATGGAAGCCTCTAAGGCTGACCAGTCCCCTGCTGTTGTGGTCCTACAGGGGCGTGTGAGGCCAGTCTTTGCACCTCCTTTCAGCATAAATCTGAAGGACCATCATAGCTTCAGGGATGTCTGTAGGATTGGTTGAATTCTCTGTTGCAACTGCTTTGACATCTGATTTCTCCTGCCAGTACTGCTTCCTTCACTCACTTACATGGACTGCTCTGAAGGACACTTTCCAATAAACTTTCTACATGCATTTTTCATATTAAAGTCAATTTTCAGGGAACTTAATCTAAAACAAGTATCTTTTCAGTTAGGTCTTCCCTGGACATTTTATATAAACTTCCAATCTCATCCTCACCACCACCACCACACTTATGTCCATTTTGTTGTTGCTGTTTTTTTCTTAACACTTGTCACCATCTATGGTTATATATACTTTAAATATTTATCATGTTTATTGTTTGTGTAAATCCCTCTACACACTCACATACTAAAATTTAAGCTCTATGAGAAGAGGTATCTAATTTGTTTACTGCTGCATCTCCCATGCCTGGTATAGAATGCTGAATATATCAGTTGCTGAATAAATGAATTCCTGCAATTCTAGAGGTAATATTTCTAACTTGCAAACATTTGGGAAGGAGGATCATGCATTTCCAAGATGGAACAAAGAGCTCTCAAACTCCATCTATCTCTCAATCACTCACTATTCACTGATTATTTTAATGAACAAGATTTTCTAGTTACTGTCAGTTTGGAGCCTGCAAACAGAAGAGAAGAACCAGAGGGCATAAGCACAGGAATGTATCCTGCCTACCTAGTGAGGAAGGACAAGCTGAGCAGCCACAGATTCCTCTTAGGAATTTGGAAGGTAAAGAATCACCCAATGGTGTCAGTCGGTGTGAAGCATAATGGAGAATATGCATATTAGGTTCTTTCTTAAAGAATTGGTTCTACAAAAAGTCAGCTATGGAAGAGCACAATATTCCAAGTGAGGAAGAAAAGCATGAGTGAAAGCTAAGCTGGAGCACCTCAGTAGGGCAGAGCTAAACTCCAGCTCTAAGAGAGAATGTGTTATGGGAAGTACTGGGAAATATACTGGATAACTGGGTGGTGCTAACTAGATTATTGATAGCAGGACTAAAATAAGAGTCTGTAATAAATAAGGAGTTCTTGTTTTTTCAACAAGGGAAATATAATAATGAAATTTGGGTTTGAGGAAGTTTAATCTGGCACAATCAGACAGGTTAGACTGGACTAGGGCAGAGACTAGAATCAGGAAACCTAAGATTCAGAGGCTAGAATCTAAGGAAACCTAGAGACTAGAATCAGATTAAACCTAAATAGCAATAATCAGGACTAAAGTTACTGAGGAACAAGATTAAGGGAGTAAATAGTGGAAATGTTGGGTTAAAAAGACACATAAAAAACATCCCAAAAGAGACAGAATTTGGGACAGAAAAAGGCTCCTTGGGAAATCATGACTCTCATCTTCTCTGCTAATTAGGCTTGTAACATTTTTATTTCCAATAATCATTGTATACAATCATATCCTTATCCATAAAGAAGTGTATGGGGCATAAGCAAAGGTAGAAATCAACTCTAATGAATAAAAATACATATTCATATTACCTTTAAGACATAAGAGCTGTGTAATGCTGACATTGTAAACTTATTGCACCATCTGAATGTACTAACTTGAAACAGCAAGTTTTGTCCTATTGCCTTCAGATCAAAAGACCGCTCTCAGCAAGTCCCCAAAGACATGAACTCTCTGGAGGAACTACTATGCACAGGGCTCCCAGAAGTACACATATGAGTACCATTAGCAAAGAAGGGATGGTTTGCCTCAAATTTCATGGGAATATGCAAGGATAAAGGTCATTGCTAAGGTAGCCAGACCTCTAACTACCCGGGGACCCAAGGCCTGAAGTCAACACCTCCTATAAAAAATGGAAACAAAATAAAGAGCAATACAGAAGGCAGCTTGTATTTACAATTTCTACAAGGAGCTGAGCCACTGAGGCCACGTATTGAAGTCAGCCACATGGCCCATTCTCAGGGGGAATCCAGCCTGATAACTGTAGAAGCCCAGGTAATACTGGCAAAAGAGACATCTCCAAAAATATAGGTTGAAATCTCATTATTAAAAGCAGGTGGGAAATATCTGCATGCCATCTCAAGCTGGATGTTGAATTCTAAATATAAAATAGTGATTACTCAAACCTTTTAAGGGTTAATATTCTCTTTTGAAGGTTCCACAGAGACCCTGACCAAAAATAGCCAGAGGAAAAATTATTCACACCAGGCAAGCCTGTGGTATTTCAGTGACAAGCCTGTGGTATTTTCAGTGACCTTTAGGGTTGAGGGTTTACTTTCTGTATTTTACCTCAAGTTGATTTTCTTTCTTGCAGAGCCTGGTACCAAAAGAATGTATTCTCAATCAGGCTAATGCTGTGATACAAAAAGAAAAAGAAAAAAGAAAAAAGAAACAAAGGTCTTAGAAGTCATTCTCAATGATTTTTCTAAAATACCGCAGTGTACAAACACCATGTCTCTTGCTTTCAGTGTATATGCAGGGGTTGTATGTGCATGTGTGTGGGTGTACCCACAGAACAATCTCTTTCTAGCTGACCAATATATACAAGTCTAACATGGTGGTGTCCTGGAAAACTCTGTGTTCCCTGTTTTGAAGAACAAACAAAATTTATGGCCATGTTTTTCTCTGAATAAAAAGCATCTAATTTAGTTATCTTTTCTTGTTGCCATCTTCTATCAATTTTCCCTCAGTACAGAGCAGAGTTTAACCACAGAGAGGGGGTATGCTGGTGTTATTTTTCAGGCTGAGAAAAAAAGCTTAACGACTGTCACCGTAACAGTTGTAATTTTATAGATTGATAGTATTTCAATCTAAAACTGGGCTTTTTCACTGATTTTGGAGTTACTCTAAAATTTCTAGGGTTTTGAGATAGACCCAACTATGATGCTGAAGTTTAGAAGAAATCCAGCCATACCGTCATCCCAGCAGAGCACGAGAGAAAAGGGACTGTAGGACTTTATCAATGCATTAGCAAGAAATAATTTTTGAACACTTGCTATGGATAGCACTGTCCAAATCCTGTGGACAGCCAAGTGAATAAGATACTATCCCCACACTAGTGGAATTTGCTATTCTCTTTTCATCATTTTCTTAGGTCCAGAAAGCTCTAATTCTAAGTGAGGCAATACAGACTAATAACTGTGTTAACAACTCCAGCTCATTAATGAAGCTGAATCCCAGGTACTCAGGGGAAAGGGCTGAGAAAGGAAACTCTACTCTCTGGCTCTCCCCAGGCTGCCTCTCCTAAATATAGATACATCTTGAATTTTATGTTAAGAATATTTTAGTCACTGATGAAAAAAATCACATAATAATCTCATAAAGTTGATGATTAAACATTCGGGGTTACACAGAAAAATACAATTTCATAATTTTATACAGTGCAGAAAATGTACACTTCTTCTCCTGAAAGATGGTCAGTTTTAGTCAGAAACCCACACAAGAAGTCTTAGTAAAATGCATATCCTTTCAAAACCAGGGTATGTCCCCACCAAGCAGCTATGGGCTATATTATGAACAAGCAAAAAGCTATAGGCTATTACTTTGTACGTTGTCAATTAATATGAAGTACTTTGTCAGTTAATAATTGCTATGGAACATACAAGAATCTTGTACCTTCAGGGTACTGTGTATAATCAATTTTGATATAAAAACAATTGGCGAAAACAGATTTTAGTGTTTGTGTTCTTTTGTGTTTCTGCCAGAACGGACTCTGTTCCTGGGTAAAAGTATAAATAAACCCAGCAGTGCGAATCCTCTTCCTTTGGGGCAGGCCCTTCGCATTGTGAAAGCAATAGCACCTGATTTGCACAAACCCTTGCGTGACCTACTTGTCCACATCTTTACATGGCTTTGAAGGGATGAAATCCAAAAAGTTTTGACTATGCTTTTGTATATGCAGACTATTATTTCATGTGAAAAAGTAAACAAAGCAGGACTATGTATTTAACTTGGAAGCCTATTTCCTTGTTGTATGAATATGCAAAAACCCACCTGTTCAAACTCTGCACATGATCCCACAAGAAGGTCAGCACTGACATGTTGATGAACTGACTCTGTTCTGGTATTTCCTGGTTACCCACATTCACAAATTCCAAAATGTGCACTGAAAGATTTGCCTTCTGCCCCCGGTAGTCAAGTCTATTTATAAGGAAAATATTGATTGACTACCTAACAAGTGCTTTATGCTTCACATAAAAAAAATAATTGTTCAACATAATCTCTATCCCCAAGCTTGCAGATTTTCAAGAACTACACGATTACTATTAGGGTAGGGTATTATCCTGTAGGTAGTACCGATCACAATTATGAGGTATGGAACATATTTAGGTATACTTCACTATTCTACCTTTTCAGGAAGAACCAAATTACCTACTGTTTCAAGGTACACCACTCTTTATTCCCTTGGTACCAAATCAATAACTGTCCTTACAGTACAGCAGCTGTTGATTAATGGCCCCCAAAAGTTAACACACTGCCTGAGCTGAACTTAGTTCAGGGTCTACACCAAATGGACCCTCAATTAATGTTGATGGACTGACTTTCTCACAAGCAGTAAAAGCCAATTTATAGATGGATCCTATGAGACTGAAATCAATAATTTGAGAGTACTCTGTACTGAATTCTATGTTTGTGCTAATACAACAATGTGTATAAATATAAGATGTACATTTATTATTTTTTAAAAAGGTGTTTTCTAGGTAACTGACAGATACAAAGAGATTCTCAATAGCTGATTCAGAGTCTAAGTTAGTAGACTATAAGTTTGGATGATTCAATATATTCTGGTAGTTAGAGTGATTATTAAGAATTTGAAGACAGATATCTGAAGAAAAGATGCAAACTTCTTGACTAGTAAAAACTTCAAGTAACAGTAAAAAGATTGCTTATTAGTAAGAAGCTTTCCATTTGAGCTGCTCATTTCAGATTATCTTTGGTGTATAGATTTGAACAACTTTCTACATTACTGTATACTCTTCTTTAAGGAGGTGAGTAGATGTTCAAAGATGTTCTAGAAGTGGTCATTTAATTTAAAAGCATACGAATTTCCTCTCTAGCTTCAACCATACAACCACAGGGTTATACAACTTGACCCTCTGATCAGGTGACAGTTCAGAAAGCCTCTCCTTAGTCAGAGCAGAATCTTAGAGAGTGAGGGACTGGGCTGCTGGGTAGCTCGGCAGAGCATTACTCTTGCATCCTATGTCTTAACCAGAGAAGAGCTGAGCTCTGCGTTTGAAAAAGTTTGAGCAAATAAGCTAACAAGTATCTAACACCACAAGATGGGAAGCAGAATTAGCTCAGAGAACAAGGAGTCAGCCAAAAGATCAAAAGAACTGGAGAAAAAGCTTCAGAAAGATGCTGAGAGAGATGCAAGAACTGTAAAGTTGCTGTTATTAGGTAATTTTTTTTCCATTTGCTTTCAAAATGCTGATTTTTTCCAATTGTGATGTATTTATTTTTCTCAAACTTTAATTTCAAGTGTATTACTGTACAGGAAATTTATTATGAAAATGTGGTTAGAAATGTCAATAGACTTTATACATAATCTATAAATATTTACTAATTTTTTGTTTAGTATTTCATTCCATTTTTATTAAGCTGAGAGACAAACATTACATGAATCAATTTCTCTATGTCAGTAATGCAATTTACTATGATTAAAAAACTCATACACATTTATTATTTTATCACATATTAATCATTTCCTGAATGTCAGCTTCTTAATACTGAAAACAATCCTTTAATAACAAACTATAAATATTTATGTTATCTTCTTTGAACAGAAATATATTGAGTTGTTTGATACGTTATTTAATTACTTGAGCTATTAAAATCAGTCTCAAGTTATTCAGAGAGTAATGATAAGATGCTTGAAGTTGTATTAATACTACTCAGCCTTCTGAATACTGCCTACAATAGTATCTGTATGCTCAGAAAATATTCGATTTAAATCCTTTTAGGATATATATTCATTCAGGTTATGAATTATGCCTCCTCTATCTTTTCATTCCCTTAAAACTCAGCACAATGTTCTACACAACTATAAATTCAATAAATGTTCAATGACGTGAAAGATTGAAAATTATCCATATACCACACATTTTTCTAAACAAAATGTTTAATATGCAGTGGTTACTGGAAAATATATGTGTTTTTGAAATAAAAATAAAGACCCATAAAAAGAATACAAAACAGTAACTTTAACCAGTGTCCTTTCCTCCTGGTCTTATACACAAGGGCTCCGTTTTATCTCAGAATTGTGTATCTTTCACACAACAAAATGTCCTCTTCTTAAGTGTTCCTTTACTGTGTCTAGTTGGCTCCCAGTGGCAAGAGTGTCTGAGAAATCAGCTGTGGGTATTTCCAGCACTTACTCCTCAAAGGAAAGGAAATGGGCTCTCCCTTTATGAGCAAGTTCTGTGGCTGCACACTTGCCCACAGCATTTGTAAGTAACCACCTAGAGGGCTGGTCAACTCTTCTGAAACCAGCAAATATACTTTCCCTAACACTACAGAGTCATCCCTGAGGCTTTGATCAAGCAAAGAAAAAGCAAATAAAAGGTGAGAGGGAAAGCCAAGCATGCCCACAAATGCATTCTGTGTCCTTCCTGTATTAACAATAGTATAAGAGTAGTGGCAAAATACATTTAAAATCCCCATGTTTGAATAAAATTTCAAAAGAACAGAAATATTTTCAATGTGCCAATTATTTTTACATTAAAGTGGTGGGTTAGATCAAGAAGAAAGGGTAACTTTTGGAACCAGAGATATAAAAGAATCATTAGTGGTACTATTACATCTTTTACTTTCCCAAAACAATCACAATTTCATAACTTCAGATCCAAAGTTACCATTCAATATATTTAGATTTCTTTGGTTCCAGAAACATGTACACTGAACTTGTCACATCTTATTTACACAAAATAAATCAAATTCTCTTAAGCTCTTCTTATTTCAAATACATTTCAAACACTTGACTAAATTTTCCCTTCTGGACTCTATTTGAGTACTATGCATAATGATTCAACTGCAAGTTCAAAACAATAGTCTTGTAACAACACTGCTTTGATTTTCATTTTTTAATTGAACTTAAATTCACTAAAGTGCATTTTTATATTCAATTTGCCCTCATTAAGACATAAAAGTGTTCAGTGGAACTAAACTAAACCTTCCCACCATCCCATCGCTAGATCCCCTCACTAATGAGATCTACTTAATTTCTCCCATCATTGAAACAGTGACTCTCATTTATCAGTGTAGTGTGAACAATAGTTTTTAAGTTTATCAATGAGTGTTTGTCACATCAGACTAACCTAAGTTAAGGCTTAGGGATCATCAGTCTAACACTATTTCTATAAAAATTAGAAATTGAAAAACATTTTTGACAGAATTAATTCTTTATGCTTATCCTGTTTTCTGATGAATTCCTTCGTACTTAAGCACATAATGAAACTTTTTAAATTTAACATGTACTATAGACTAGATGGACAATTTTGTATTATTGGACACAAGATTCCACTGAATCTGAAGAGCTCTCAAAGTGCTACCTTACAAGTAAAGGATCACCTTGCAGACAGATTCCTTTATTTATTATGCATTTCAGACATTTAGTCAAATTACAGAGATGCCAAATCTTTCTTCTTAAGCAAAATGAAGGCTTCTAGGAAACATTGGAGATGACTCATATATTCCTGGCACATTTGATAATTGCTATTAGGCCATTAAGTCACACGCTTAAAAAAAAAATGCCTGTAAAGATGCCCCAGAAAGGAGTACATTTTAATAAGAAAAACAAATTCTAATGAATAAGATGTTCTCTTTTGTAGACTTCCTAAGTTAGCTTCTTTAAGACTTAACTTACAAATGCTTGATTAAACTTTATTTCTATTCAAAAGAAATACCTGTCATTTAATTGTGTGAAGAGTGTGGATCATGTTTCCATTTTTTTCAATGTCCCTTCTCTTTAAATTTTACGTTACTTTCTTCTATAGTTTTTTTTAGATTCAGAGCTCCATGAGAAGTACAGGGGAAAAAATCAGCTTTGTTTTTCTTCATATGTGAAACACCACCACTTTCATTCTACAAGTCTCAGTGATGATATTATAATAAGCTTTCAGACTTGATGTCCAGCATTATCATGGGCCATGCATCATTGGTGTTCTTTTTTCTTTAAGTTTTCAAAACCTTTTTATTCTTTATTTTTCTATGTGCTATATTGTAAACATCAGACTTTTTTGATGGTGCCATCTGAGTCTGTTTTAAAATATTATTTCAATCATCTAACTCCTAGAAACATGAACTTTGATGGATTCTAAAGATAAAAGAATGTCTACTTTAAATGTGTTTATATTTACCTAGCTAATCAACATTTTCAAATTTTCCAAATGGTCCCATTTATTCAATGAACGAACATTTTCGGACGCATGACTTTTTTTTAGTATGATGTAGGAGAATTATAATGATTGTGACACTCTCTAAAAGCCTGTTACAAAATAGCTGGAAATATAAAATTGCACAGCAGAATTATCTAAATAGGTTTGTCCACCTGGCAGAACGGAGAGACTACAATTCAAAACCAGTAAAGCAGAAGATATTTTTAAGCCATCTGAGATAAAAACTGATATGTTAACATTTTTATCAAGTGCTATGCTTTATTCACTTTTCTGAGTGACCTGGGACTAGTCACATGGCCTCAAATAATGGGCATCAAATGATTTTGTAAATTGTACAAATCCAGACAAATGTGGCTTATTCTTCTGGGTATTAGATTCTCAAAACTGAAGTAAATTGAATGTTAATAAATATATACAATTTTTCTTCTGTTTATGTATACATAAAAGAAAACAGGACATAAGACTCAAAAACTTAGTTCTATTTTTAAATAGGTCTTTATTTTTATTTTTAAAAAGTACCTCTCGATATGAGTAGGAGAGGATACAGGAAACAAGAGGTATTCCTGAGTCACTGGATAGATTATAAATTCATCAAATGTAAGAAATTCTATTTGAGTTCCATTACACCAATAGAGTCAATGCCTGTTCATAGATACGATGAGATAAACAGATCCCCTGGAAAAAATGGTATTAAGATTAGCCAATAAATTTATTTGTGCTCATTAGTTATAAGAGAAGTATGTTGTGAACATGTAGGGCATATTCCTGAATAATGTTTCCAATTTTCTGTTTTATTTATCCAAATTAAAGCCATTCTTTCCTTGCTCTATTTTATTTCAAAATATAATATAATTTATTTTATTTTATGTTTCTAAAGATATCCACTCCTGTGGATGCATGAATATTTTTAATATAAATGTTTAAAATTGCTTTTCAATAATGTGGAGAGAAAACATGCAGAAAAGGTCTACTTGGAGAGTTTCAAACTGTCTCCAAAATGTAACAGACTACACCACAGCAATTTCAAAATTCTAGAAGCAAAGCCAAATATTTATAAAGTTGCATTTATTAAGAATGGCAGATGGCAGCATCAAATAGCTTTCTAAAATATACCTTTTTCCAAAGGCAAAAAGCATTTGGGTAAATGTTTTGAATAAATCTGATTATTTAAGATTAATTTATCTCAAATAATCAGCACATGTTAAACATAGACTCACAAGTCTCTCATATAAAAGATGCAAACCATTTATTAAAGCATTCCATATTTAGCCAAATGATGGTATTTGTTAATGAGATGAAATATCCTCGTTGCCAAGAATGTCTCTTGTTAACTACAATTTAACAGAACCTCCCTGGTAAACAGAACATTCTTATATTTACATTTTTTCATTCAAATCCTTAATTACTGATTCCAGAACAACACTGTACCTTTAAAAACAATTTGATAGGCAACATCAACAGTTAACAAAGTTATTTACCCCTCTATACTGTTAGAAAGGAGGCAGGTTAGTGGAATATTTGACAGCATAAAGACTCACTATGTTTTACGTGAAATAAATATACTCCAGGTAGGATTTTAGATGCAAATTCAGAAACCATCTCCTTATTTAAGGGTCCTCTAAATACCAATGTGTAAATACATCAATGTAGAGTTTGAACCTAAAGAAGGAGGATTCAAGATGAGACTCCATCAAGATATGAAAATACCCATTCTGTGTCTTTGATCTCAGGGCTTATAAGTACAAGTCATGGGTTATTTCCTGCCACAGTATTTTATATTCAAATAGAATGAATTTGCTACTTAGAATTGTTCTTCTTTTAAGATAGTCTAGAAATTTCATTCTCTCACCAGGATGTTAGATTGTATTATTTCTCATACTTTTCCATGCTTACTGTATTAGTTATTCAATTTCAAATACTTCCCTCTAATCAGAGTCAGCCATTTTAGTTGCATTCCTATTAAAATTCTGGAATCCACTGTCCCCTTAATCATCTACCTTTATTGACACTCACACGGTCAACCCTGAATAAATTCGAAGTCGTCCATTCCCCACTGTGCTCCGACACACTGTTCCCAGGAGACTCCCTCCGAAGCGATGCTCCTGAACACCCTTCCAGCCCTTGGTGCTGCTCTGCCCCAGAGCCCCCCATGAACTCCTAATTTCCCCCATTCCCAGGCATTGCAAAATAAAACGATCTATTATTTTCCGTTTCCTGGCTGACAAATTCATTTTGAACTTTGGCTGGGCCAATATTATTTTATTTATTCCTAGCCTTCTACTAAAATACTCTAAAAGGCAGCTGTTTCTGCATTCCCAACTTTCATCTAGAATTTCTTTCCCTCCGTCCCACCCTAGATGACCACCCTTGCATGAGAGAGTGATCGAGCCATAACCTCCAAATCTTACCGAGCACTAATTTCTCCTCTTCTACTTCAACCCATGTTAGGAAGTGGTACTATCCCATTTTAAGACTCCATTTCAGCCTTGGTGCTATAAATTATGTCCTCTTCCATATCTTAAGAATTTTGCTTTATGAATTATTCTCTTTGCCATTTTCAAAATTCTTCTTTACTGACTCCTTCCTCTTGTAATTTAAAAATATTTCCATTAATCTAAAAAAAAAAGTTTTTGACTCTATAATCCCCTTGAATTCATCCTATGAAGGTATGGTTTTATCTTTTAAAATGTTTTTATATTGAAATGCTTCTCAAAGTAGTTTGTGCTCACTGCTTCTATTTTCTAACTCTCTATACACTTCTCAGTTAATTATAATTTAACTTGTATATCCTCCTCTACTAAAAAATGATCTCCCACAGCTCCAATAACCCCCAATTCACAAAACTCAGACCTCCATAACTTTAAGTCTCTCTTCTTTCTTAACTCCTGTAACACTCCAGTACCTTCTCAAATTTCATATCCCTTCACTCCTCAATTAAATCTTGCTTTTTCTCTGCATTCCTAAATGGTTTCATTCGCCAAAGTTTCTCCTTGGACTTCTGTGTTTTTCAATCTGTACTCTTTCTTGGGAACCTCTTATTAGGACATAACTATCATTTCTAGAAGAATGGCACTAACATCCTTTTTTTGCCACATTTCTTGACCCATATTTGCAAATTTCTATTATTTATCAATAACCTGATTGTACTTTTAGAGACCTTAAAATTATTTCCCAAGATTATCTTGCTGTTCATTCATCCCCAAACTTTGTTTCTCATGGGGTCCCCATTATATTCTTTTTCATTATATCAACTCTCTAGTTTAATCTTCTTTAGCTCCTTTCTTTGTGATCATTCCCTGCTCACAGTCAATCTTTTCACAAAGGTTAGTTTTCGCTCTATCTCTGATGGAATGGACCTCCTGTTTCTCTTTTTCCACTGCTTCTGTTATTGTTTTCAATATACAGGAAAACACTATGAAATGATACTATTTTCATTATATGATAAAAAGAAAATGAAAACTTAAGAAAGAAATTCAGTTTCTATGATCACAAAGTTGTATACAGGAGAACAAAACCTTTGATTTTTATGTGTGTCAGTTTTAAATTAGTTATCTGTATCCTGAGTTCTATGAAAACAGAACATGTCTGCTTTTCCTCTTCACTGGATTCCTATGGCTTAGCACAGGGCAGCATACATGCATAATGCATGGGGGCATGATAGAATTGGAATCTAAAATATTTCTATAAGTTGTTCATCCTGACTAAAGCATAAACATACATTTGGCATGTAGAAATAGAGTTAGAAGACAGACATATATTTCACCACAGAGGAGCTTTCTTTTTTTTTTAATTCAAATAGTAAGATATTGATAAGTTTTCAGAATGTAAATGAGAATTGTAGTACTTGGAGTTTTTTGTCAAAAGCCATCCTGGCTATCCTATGAGACTAAGATTTTATGAGGATGATTAGGGAATTTGTCACTGCCATGGAAGTACTTGATGAGACTGTAAATTAGGCAGAAATCACAAGTTTGGAAGTAAGATTTGAGAGACACTAGGTGACAAAATCAATAGAACTTGGTGGCTGACTACATGTGGGTGTTAAATGAGAGGAATGATTAAGGGTGGAGTTGTGTATTGTGATTATTCATCAGTATATGAAATAAAGGACAAAGGTTACATTGGGGAAGAAATGAAAGGTGTAATAATTTGGAACATTCAAATTTCTGATTTCGTTTGCACAACCACGTGGAGATATCTATGAAATGGATGAATATAGGGGTCTGGATAGTAGGAGGGACAACAAAGTGAGCACTATAAATATGACATATCAATCTATCTTTTCCCTTTCCCAGGCATCAAATGTGTATAGGCTAACCATGTAATTAACCAAGGTCTTTTTTAAAGCTTTATTTTACACAAAAAGTTGTGTGCATGGCTGTTCCCTCAATGAATTTACATTTAGACAAATATCTATCTATCTAATCTTCTATGTTTCTATTTAAAATAGGCATGTTTGGGAATAATTCTGTACTTCAGTTTCTTCCTTTTTAGCCTAAAAGGAATACTAATAAAAAGGTATTTGTTTAAATACATCTCAAAATCCAAGAAGGCTCATATGTCAGAAATATTACTGGATATTTTTAAAACAAGCATAAAATTGGAAGTATTTAATAAAATTTCATAAGAAAGAAAAGAGTACATAGTCACAACATTCTTTCTTACAACTGAAACATGCTTAGTTTTCCTGTTGAGGTATTTTACAGATTAGTAAAATTATTTTGCTGATTAATACTATATCACATAAAACGCTCAGAAATATTAGTAGTCATAAAAATATATCTGACTTGATGTGATACACTGAAAAACACAATATTACTTGTGTCATATTTATGGAAAAATATTTATATTAAATCTAATTAAATATAGAATACAGATTACATAAGAAATTGTGCTAGGCTTTAGAAAAATGTCAGTGTCATGAGCCCAAAATACCAACAACAACATGACAAGTGAAATGTTCTACATTAAAAGAATTTAAATAGCATAATAATATGAAAACCTTGACTGGATCCAGAATCCAAAAAATATTAAAAGGTATGAAAAACATTTTTTGATACAGTCAGATAATTTGAATATGGAGTGTCTATTAAATAACATTTTGGATTTACATAAATTTTCTCAAGCATGAAAATAGTATTGTGGTTTTATAGAAAAATGTCCTTATGATTACAAGATGTATTTTGAAATATTTATGAGTAAAATGTCTGCTTTCAAAAGGTTCAGCAAAACAAAGCATATAAAAATATTATGTGTATAAATATATACTAGAAAGAAAATAAACATGAAAAAGCATTCATAATTGGTAAAGTTTAAGAGTATGAAATATAGATTTCTAAAGTACTCTTTTCTCAGACTTTAGGTTTTAAGATTACTAAAATAAAAAGTTTGGGGAAGGTATGAAAGATGGTGGCATGAGAGGTGAGACACAGGCTTCCTCCTAAAACTGCATATAATACAAAAATATAATTAATACAACTAATCCTAAAAGAGAAACAGGAAAGAGGACTGTGCCAGACTGCATACACCTGGAGAAAAGAGCAGACCCCACAGAACAGGGTAACATACCAAACCTGAGGCCCGGTGGGACCCAAGCCCTTCCCCCACCCCAGCTCACTGGCAGGAGAAAGAGAAACCGAGCAGGGAGGGTGTGGAGGCCTGGGACTGCTGAATACCTAATTCTGGAGATCTGCTCTGGGAGCACAAACCTACATTTCATGGTTCTTGCATGGTACTCTCATGATTAGGGGGTTGGAAAGCTAAGAGAGGCAGAATTCCTGGAGAGATTGAGATTCCAGCTGATTGTAGAAAGCAGGGATCCATATCCAGCTGATCTGGGACAAAGGAAAGGCGGGCAGTCTGAGAGACTTCCTAACAAGGAAGCCCTTAACAAGAAGGCTGCTAAAGGGGCAAGGACTGCACAGAGCTTACTGCTCAGGAGAGAGGGCAGGTAGACAAAATTTTCTGGGTGCACTCTGCCCAGCAGGTTGGGAGCTTTGCCATATAGACTCCCATATTTAAGGAGGAAAACGAAATCTTCCTCCTTAGACAATCTTCAAGTGGTCCAGCTCCCTGGCTGGCTACACAGTGCCAAGGACACCCTCCATGATATGCAGCCTACTGTGCCTTTCTGCCAGCCAGCCCCCCCAGCCTGCAAACTGGCAAAACCTACCCTGGCGTTAGGCCAGCCAGAGGGAAGATCTGTCTACGGCAACTACAAATGCAAAGCATAGAGGGTTATGCCTTGTGCTCAGCCCACTGGTTCAGGCAGTGGAGACAGGTATAGCAGCCGGGTAGCAAGAAACAGATCTTTCTTCACCCCATGCACCAATACCACTCCCCTGTGACCCCCAACACTGTTTCAGGGGCTGAGCAGCTCCAGGGAGTAGAGCTTCTGGGCACTGGAGGGTGCCATATACAAATATGAAATGCCAAAGGAATCTGGTTCAGAGTAAAATTATTAATACCACTCCTGGGAAAGATTTAAATGACATTGACCTCATGACTCCTCCTGAAAGGGAGTTCAAAATAAAAATCATTAACATGCTCATGGAGGTACAGAAATATATTCAAGAACTCAGAAATGAATTCCGATTGGGGATCCAATCGTTGAAGAGAATGATGGAGGGTATTAAAAGCAGATTGGATATGGTGGAGACAATAAATGAAATAGAAACTAGGGAAGAGGAATACAAAGAAGCTGAGGCAAAGAGAGAAAAAAGGATCTCTAAGAATGAATGAATATTGAGAGAACTGTGTGACCAATCCAAATGGAACAATATTCACATTATAGAGGTACCAGAAGAAGAAGAGAGAAAAAAAGGGATAGAAAGTGCCTTTGAGGAGGTAATTGCTGAAAATTTCCCCAGTCTGGGAAAGGAGATAGTCTCTTAGGCCATGGAGGTGCACAAATCTACCAACACAAGGGACCCAAATAAGACAACACCAAGACATATAGTAATAGAAATGGCAAAGATCAAGGATAAGGACAGACTAATAAAAGTAGCCAGAGAGAGAAATAAGATCACATATAAAGGAAAGCCCATCAGGCTATCATCAGACATCTCAACAGAAAGCTTGCAGGCCATAAGGGAGTGGCATGATGTATTTAAGGCGATGAAGAAGAGCTTCGAACCAACAATACTTTATCCTGCAAGATTATCATTTAAATTTGATGGAGGGATTAAACAACTTCCAGATAAGCAAAAGCTGAGAGGATTTACCTCCCACAAACCATCTCTACAGTGTATTTTGGAGGGACTGCTATAGATGGAAGTGTTCCTAAGGTTTAATAGCTGTCAGCAGAGGTAATAAAACCACAGTAAAGAAAGTAGAACAGCTAATTACTAAGCAAATGCAAAAATTAAAATAACTATCTCCAAAGTCAATCAAGGGACAGACAAAGAGTAGAGAAAATTATACCTAATATATAAAGAATGGAGGAGGAAGAAAAAGGAGGAAGAAAAAAAGAACCTTTAGATTGTGTTTGTAATAGCATATTAAGTGAGTTAAGTTAGACTCTTAGATAGTAAGGATGTTAACCTTGAACCTTTGGTAACTACGAAACTAAAGAATGCAATGCCAGTAAGTACATACCTATCGATAATCACCCTAAATGTAAATGGACTGAATGCACCAATCAAAAGACATAGAGTCACTGAATGGATAAAAAAACAAGACCCATCTATATGCGACCTACAAGAGACTCATTTTAAACCCAAAGACATACACTGACTAAAAGTGACAGGATGGAAAATATTTCATGCAACTAATAGGGAGAACAAAGCAGGAGGTGCAGTACTTGTATCAGACAAAATAGATGTCGAAACAAAGAAAGTCACAAGAGACAAAGAAGGACATTACATAATGAAAAAGGGGTCAATCCAACAAGAAGATATAACCATTATAAATATCTATGTACCCAACACAGGAGCACTTACATATGTGAAACAAATACAAACAGAATTAAAAGGAAAAATAGAATGCAATGCATTCATTCTAGGAAACTTCAACACTCCCCTCACTATGAAGGACAGATCAACCAGACAGAAAATAAGTAAGGAGACAGAAGCACTGAACAACACAATAAAACAGATGGACCTAACAGACATCTACAGAACTCTACACCCCAAAGCAGCAGAATACACATTCTTCTCAAGTGTACATGGAACATTTTCAAGAATAGATCATATGCTAGGCCACAAAAGAGCCTCAGTAAATTCAAGAAGATTGAAATTGTATAAACTATTTCTCTGACCACAAAGGTATGAAACTAGAAATAAATTACACAAAGAAAATGAAAAATCCCACAAACACATGGAGGCTTCACAACATGCTCCTAAATAACCAATTGATCAAGACCAAATAAAAACAGAGATCATGCAATATATGGAGACAAATGACAACAATAATTCAAAACCACAAAATCTGTGGGATGCAGTGAAGGCTGTGTTAGGAGGAAAGTATATTGCACGACTCAGGCCTACCTCAGGAAAGAAGAATAATCCCATGTGAGCAGTCTAAACTCACAATTAACGAAACCAGAAAAAGAAGAACAAATGAGGCCCAAAGTCAGAAGAAGGAGGAACATAATAAAGATTAGAGGAAAAATAAATAAAATCGAGAAGAATAAAACAATAGAAAAAAATCAATGAAAGCAGGAGCTGGTTCTTCAAGAAAATAAACAAAATAGATAAACACCTAGCTAGACTTATCAAGAAAGAAAGAGAGTCTGCTCACATAAACAGAATCAGAAATGAGAAAGGAAAAATCACGATGGACACCACAGAAATACAAAGAATTATGAGAGAATACTATGAAAAAGTATATGCTAACAAACTGGAAAACCTAGAAGAAAAGAAATGGACAACTTTCAAGAAAAATACAACCTTCCAAGGCTGATCCAGAAAGAAACAGAAAATCTCAACAGACCAATTACCAGTAACGAAATTGAACTGGTCATCAAAAACCTACCTAAGAACAAAACACCTGGACCAGATGGCTTCACTGCTGAATTTTATCAAACATTTAGTGAGGACCTAATACCCACTCTCCTTAAAGTTTTCCAAAGAGTAGAAGAAAAGGGATTACTTCCAAACTTATTCTATGAGGCCAGCATCACTCTAATACCAAAACCAGGCAAAGACACCACAAAAAAAACAAAATTACCGACCAATATCCCTGATGAATATAGATGCAAAAATACTCAACAAAATATTAGCAAACCAAATTCAAAAATATCATCTATCATGATCAAGTAGGATTTATTCCAGGGGTGCAAGGATGGTACAACATTTGAAAATCCATCAACATCATCCACCACATCAACAAAAAAAGGAAAAAAACCACATGACCATTCCCATAGATGCTGAAAAAGCATTCGACAAAATTCAACATCCATTCATGATAAAAACTCTCAACAAAATGGGTATAGAGGGCAAGTGCCTCAACATAATAAAGGCCATATAAAACAAACCCACAGCCAACATCATACTTAACAGTGAGAAGCTGAAAGCTTTTCCTTTAAGATTGGAAACAAGACAAGGATGCCTACTCTCCCCACTTCTATTCAACATAGTACTGGAGGTCCTAGCCATGGCAATCAGACAACACAAAGAAATAAAAGGCATCCAGATTGGCAAGGAAGAAGTTAAACTGTCCCTGTTTGCAGATGACATGATATTGTACAGAAAAAACCCTGAAGAATCCACTCCAAAACTACTAGATCTAATATTTGAATTCAGCAAAGTTGAGGGATACAAAATTAATATGCAGAAATCGGTGGCATTCCTATACACTAACAATGAACTAGCAAAGAAAGAAATCAGGAAAGCAATTCCATTCACAGTTGAATCAAAAAGAATAAAATACCTAAGAATAAACCTAACCAAGGAAGTGAAAGACCTATACTCTGAAAACTATAAGACACTCATGACAGAAATTAAAGAAGATACCAATAAATAGAAACACATCCCGTGCTCATGGATAGAAAGAATTAATATTGTCAAAATGGTCGTCCTTCCTAAAGCAATCTACAAATTCAGTGCAATTCCTATCAAAATTTCAACAGCATTCTTCAATGAACTAGAGAAAATCGTTCTAAAATTCATATGGAAACAAAAAAGACCCTGAATAGCCAAAGCAATCCTGAGAAAGAAGAATAAAGTTGGGGATTATGCTCCCCAACTTCAAGCTCAACTACAAAGCCACATACTCAAGACAATTTGGTACTGGCGTAAGAACAGACACATAGACCAATGGAACAAACTAGAGATCCCTGATATAAACCCAACCGTATATGGTCAATTAATATATGATAAAGGAGCCATGGACATACAATGGGGAAATGATAGCCTCTTCAACATCTGGTGTTGGCAACTGGACAGCTACATGCAAAAGAATGAAAGTGGAATACTGTTTAACCCCATACACAAAAGTAAACTCGAAATGGATCAAGGACCTGAATATAAGTCATGAAACCATAAAACTCTTAGAAGACAACATAGGCAAAAAGCATGAGCAACTTCTTCCTGAACGCATCTCCTCAAGCAAGGGAAACAAAAGCAAAAATGAACAAAAGCAAAAAAGTTTCTGTATGGCAAAGGACACCATCAACAGAACAAAAAGGCATCCTACAGTATGGGAGAATATGTTTGTAAATGACATATCTGACAAGGGTTAACATGCAAAATATATAAAGAACTTACATGCCACAACACCCAAAAAGCAAATAACCCGATTAAAAAATGGGCAGAGGATATGAAGAGACAGTTCTCCAAAGAAGAAATTCAGATGGCCAACAGACACATGAGAAGGTGCTCCACATCACTAATCATCAGGGAAATGCAAATTAAATCCACAGTAAGATATCACCTCACACCAGTAAGGATGGCCAGCATGGAAAAGACTAAGAACAACAAATGCTGGTGAGGATGCGGAGAAAGGGGACTCTTCCTACACTGCTGGTGGGAATGTAAACTAGTTCAACCACTGTGGAAAGCAATATGGAGGTTCCTCAAAAAACTCAAAATCGAAATACCATTTTACCCGGGAATCCCACTTCTTGGAATTTACCCAAAGAATACAACTTCTCAGATTCAAAAAGACATATGCACCCCTATGTTTATCACAGCACTTTTTACAATAGCCAAGATATGGAAGCAACCTAAGTGTCCATCAGTAGATGAATGGATAAAGAAGAGGTGGTACATATACACAATGGAATACTATTCAGCCATAACAAAGAAACAAATCCTACCATTTGCAACAACATGGATGGAGCTGGAGGATTTTATGCTCAGTGAAATAAGCCAGGCGGAGAACGACAAGTGCTAAATGATTTCCCTCATTTGTGGAGTATAACAACGAAGCAAAACTGAAGGAACAAAATAGCAGCAGACTCAGAGACTCCAAGAAGGAACTAGTGGTTACCAAAGGGAAGGGTGTGGGAGGGCGGTGGTGAGGATGGGAGAAGGTGATTGAAGGGTATTTTGTTTAGTACACATGGTGTGGTGGATCACAGGGAAAACAGTATAGCACAGAGAAGGCAACTAGTGAATCTGTGACATCTTACTACACCCGAGGACAGTCACCACATTGAGGTATGGGTGGCGACTTGATAATATGGGTAAATGTAGTAACCACATTGTTTTTTCATGTGACACCTTCATAAGAGTGTATATCAATAATACCTTAATTTAAAAAATAATAAATATATAAATAAATAAATAAAAGAGTCAAAGGGGAAAAAAAAGTTTGGGAAAACAAGTGCACATTGGGATATTACTTATTCTCTGGCCAAAGAAATTATACAACTTATCTATGAATTTATCTGCAAATTCAATAGAGATTTATAAGTGAATTTTTCCAAGTGTCTCATGAATGAATCATTTTAAAAGTACATAAAACTTTTAGTAAGTTCTTAATGCATTATTTGATAACCTTGCCAAGTAAAGTTAACAAAGACAGTGACTTGCCAAACTCCTTCACAAACATTAATACAAAACTCAAAGCAAAATATTAGCAAACTTATTCCAGCAATGTAAAAATGTAAAAAAATTTTTTTAAATAAAGAAAGAAAGTTGTGGGGTGGGGAGGAGGTAATGTGGGAGGGAGTTATCCCAAGAATGCATGGTTGAAACAGTTTTACAACATCAGTATTACTCACTACATTATCATTAGGGAAGAAAATTCATTATGTATATGTTTGGAGATGCACCAAAAGAAAAACAAAAAGATAAAACTTTCATCTGTTTTGTGGTAAAAACTCTTAAACTCGAATAGATGGCAATCCCTTTAACCATATAAAACAGTATGTATAAAAACTTCAGTAATAGTCATACTTAATGGCAAACATTTAGCATTGTTGACTACAGACAACCAGGACTTATTAATGGCCCTATTATAGTCTCCTGCCCTTGATGTTTTTCTCTCCAATGCTCTTATCAGGGATTTGGGTAAGGTGGATAACGTAGTATTTCACACTTGAGTAAGACTCAGAGTTGAAGCATATAATGACATATAACAACGTGCTCTCAACTAGCAGAAATGCTTGGTCCAAATCCAAACAAACAAAGTGGAATTTAATAGCTACCTTTTACTGAGGTCAAAATCAATGACACATATGTAGTATGTGAGAGAATCTGTTTGCTAAGAGATGATGTGAAACAAAGTAGACAAATTTTAACTAGTATAAATATAATATAGGCAAAGAATGTTATAAAGCTACAAAGAAAAAAAAGGCAAACTAATCATGGTCTTTATTAAGAAAAGTGTTTTATTTAAAAACCAGTACCAGGAGTCAGGCACACCTAAGTTGCATTCCTATCCTATTACATCAGAATATCAGTGCTGTTGATAATCTCCTGATATCTACAGCACAATATTTGGTACCAGCGTTTTGGAAAGACATTGGCTCTTGTGTGGAGTGTGATTCAGTGTGGTAAGGAGTCTAAAGATCATGTTCCACAAGAAAGGACTAAAGGAATGGATTATACTTGAAAAGTCTCTTACAAAAGAGATAGAACAATAGAAAATATCGAGAGCTCACTATATGTTTGAGCATGTCCTAAGTATTTTATGTGTAATTTAATCTTCCCAAACCCTAAGATGTAGATATTAATAATGCAATTTCACAACAGAGGAAACTGACTCTTAAATTTGATCTGGATACTCAGTCAGAAATAAGTGCAAGCCCACATTATTTAATTTCAAAACATAAGTATGCTTATTACATTCTCCTACCCTCACTCTAGACTATTTGAAGGGTTGTCATGTGGAAGAGACAGGTAGAATTTTTGTTGCCCCATGAGAAGGAAGAATAGTGAGGGAACAAATTAAGGAGTTCAAAAGGATTGCCTAAAACGTCTTTTGTGCCAACAGTCTACCAATAGTTAACAAGCAGATACTGCATATCAATATATCCATGGAAGTATACTGCTTTTATATTAATCTAAAATAAATGAATTTAAATAATTTGTAAGTACTGAAATCATTTTGACATTGAACACTATCAGTGCATTCTTAAAAACAAAGCAATATTACAGCATTAATATGGAACCGGGAGACCTAGGGTCTCTGCTTTAACACAGGTCTGAGATTTGGATGAGTTGTCACATTTCTACTGGACTCCTTTTTCTTATGCATAGAATGAAGAGAGGTGCATAGTTGATTTCTGAAGTTTCCTTCTACTGTAGAGTCATGTGAATTTTTAAGATTGCCTACAAAACATCTTATTCATGATTATAAGTAGAAGTTTGCATTCTTATTTTGCCTGTTTCAGTGAATTATACCAAATAAGCACTCAAGCCTTCAGTGTGTTCAATTGAAGTTCAGTTACAGATACAGATATCATGTAGCTTTAAAATTGTTTTTGATATTTGTAAATAAAAATGTGGAATAAAAACCCTAATTAATTCTATTAAGATTAAAATAATTTATGCATATTAAAGTATGAACAGAGTATAAACTTAAGTAATTATTTGCAACATTACCTACTTCAAAGAAATAAATGCATATTTGTTAAAATTCCTTTGTCACCCCTTGACCCAGAAAATAATTTTAGTGATGACCACAGATTGGAAGGAAGAGATTATTTTGGGACACCACAGCCTATGTGAATGTGCTGTTTTGATGTAATATTTGGCTCTGTAACATGATCTAATCTTACAAGAATGGAATGGTTATTGTGAACTAAGACCTAGAAGCATTGTGAGAACGGGATTCACAAATTTATTTCTGAAATAAGTTTGCAATAGAGCTCCAAATAGTAAATGAGATTTTTGGACAGATTGAGTTTTCTTCAGAAATTATCCTGTTAATTCTATAGTTGACCCTACTGAACCTTCATACAGAAGTCTGAAGTCAACACACAGAGCAAGGAATCCAGATACCTTCTGTAAAGTCCTCCAAAGGAGAATATTAATGTTTCATATGAAGTTTTGTGGTAGGGCAAGGACATGGGACAACCATCATCTTTAACTTTTCCTGCCTGTGATGAAAAATGCAGAGATACAAATAGTATAGTAAGAAAGGAGGGACCCCACCTTAAGGCTAAGATTCCATTTTAAAAACCAGGGAGTAGAAGATAAGATTCCTAACATATTTTATGGTAATTAACCAACAACTGACCCTATGTTAAGCCACAGCAAGCAGTCCTAAATGGCATGTCCCCATTGCTTGGGGGTAACCACTATCCTGGAGAACAGGATCAAGAAATTCCTTGTATTAACTTTATCTTACAGAACATCTAGAGGACAGACTATGGATGATGACACAATGTCTCTCACCAGAGAGGGATATCATGGGACCACATGTTAAGCCTAGGCTTATCCCCACCATCACTCCCCCTACTCCCCATACCCCACCCCTGACCCTTTGCTCCATTCTTGAAAGCCTAGAAAGATAGAGTCCTAAGCCTCTAAGCACACCTCCTCTCTTGAGTTTGCCTACACTCCCCTTTCTTCAACTGAGTACTTTTTGCTTAAATAAAGACTTCTCACTGCTCAACTTTTGCATTTTGTCTGTGCTCTTTCAGTGATAAGCATCTTTGTTAGTTCACTATTTCATTCTATTTTATAGACTTAAACCCAAGTCTTCACTCTCTCTGTCCTACTTCAAACAAGCACAGAAGAGCTACTGAGATTTCTCATTTGGGCTTGCAGGTTCCCATTGCCTGGGTGACCCAGACAAGACTTCAGCTGTAGATCATGCTTCTTAGTAGCCTCCCTGAAAATCTCCTTTCTTTGACTTTGGGAAGTTCTCAGAACATAATCTCACTCTATCCAGTGCTGTGCAGCAATCCCACACCCTGGGGTGGTAGAGGCTTAGTTCCCATGCCGTGCAGTACAAGCAGACACTGGATGCCAGGTAACCCCGGCTTTAGGAGTTGGCAGGGGATTTTCCCTAAGCCAGCAGGAGTTCAAAGAGCTTCACTTTCCTCTCTCTGCTCTTTCTTGCTCTTTGCCATTCACTACTATCTTGCTTTAATGAATTCCTTACTTACCTTTCTCTTTTAGAATCAAGAACCCTCCACCGTCCAGGTTGAGGTTTCACCTAGTGGGCAGCAAGAGACCTCCCCAGATGCAGTTGCCCTGACAACAGTTTCATAACAAACTGCATGCTATTTTTAAAGTGATGGATTACTCTGCTTACCTGAGACACATCATGATCAGCTAATTATAAGGAATCATTATATAATAATATACTCTCTAGTTTCAGAAATAATTTTGGGAACTTACCAGGTCTTATTGTCATCAGTAAGTTGGCCATATTTATGAAGTGTAGAAAACAATTCTGGATGGTACATCAGTTTTCTGCCACAGTCTAAAAGTTGCTTTCCTCAAATGTATGAACTTTTGACTTGTCAGTAACAGAATGAATATAATGAAATTTGGTTGTGATTACTTAAAAAATTGTATGTGTTCCATAATGTAGGGGGGTCACGAGGAAGGCAGTACAGTACAGAGAAGACAGGTAGTGACTCTATAGCATCTTGCCGCACTTATAGACAGTGACTGTAATGGGGGGTGGGGGGACTTGATAATATAGGTGAAAGGAATAACCACAATGTTGCTTATATGAAACCTTCATAAGATTGTATATCAATGATACCTTAATAAAAAAAAATTGTAGGTGTCCATAGTGGTTTTCAATTGATACTGTATTTGTCCAGAACATATACTGGTACAATTCTGGAAAATTCTTTACACACTTTTTTTCATTATTCTCAAGTTAGATAATTTATTTAAATGAAAATGATCTAAATTACTTTCACCTCACTGTAGAAATATAATATAGAAATATAATATCATAGATATTATAGCATTTTTAAGGAAATTTAATTGATAATCAGAAATGAAACATTCTTTTCTCAGTCTCAAATTTCACCAGGTTTTTTTAACCCACTGCTTCCATTCTGATCGAACTAAATACACCTGTGTGAACAAATACTGGTATCCCTGTTGGGCCCATTGGCTTTCCTCCCACGTCCCTGCCTCTGCAGTTTTCCAAATAGCAAAATTGAAAAAATATATTTGGAGAAGTGAGATATTCTCCAAATCTGTCACCTGTGTAGAATGATGCTGCAATTTCTAATGCTCACTTTTACTGTTAGAGAGTACAAAACAAAAACTACCAAGAAGAGTTTTACAAACTTATTGGATAGCTTTTCTTTCAAAGTGACACACAACCTGGAGCAAAAGAGCAAATTCTCCAAAGCCAACAAACCAAGATATTGTGCAAAGCTCACTGGCTATTGCCACTCACACACAAGTAATGCTCAGCCATGCAAAATAATACAGCCAGTTGTCTTCTGAAAATGGGGGATGTGGTATTTTACTGTGACTTTTATTTTATTCTCAAATGTTTTTTATTCTTGGACATAGTTGCCTCTGATTAAATGAGATGGTTATGCCCAATCTGTCAGTTTGTGTTTGATTATGTTAAGAGAAGTGTATGAAGAAAGATTAGCAAATTACTGTGGTTGATTCTTGCATTCATCAACTTCATAGTCAAATTTCACACCGTGTGGTATAGAACACTCTAGCATAAATCAATAAGGAGAAGTATGCTAGTAGTTTACCCAAAAGAAGAATCTATATATTATCCCCAGGCAATAAAATACTATTTCCCATAGCTTCACTACTCAAGATCATATAAAATGGACAGCTGTTTCAGATAACTGCACAAACTAGATACATTTAGATATGCCTGAGACAAAACAAATTTGCTGTGAAGTAGAATTAAATTTAGGTGTAGCTATATCTATTCATCACAGCTTAAGAAAACATTGCAAATCAGGCTGAATATTTCAATATGAAAAAAATTATATACAAAATAGAGGACAAAATTCTATTTTTTTTATTAAGGTATTATTGATATACACTCTTATGAAGGTTTCACATGAAAAACAATATGTTTACTACATTCACCCATATTATTGAGTCCCCCGCCATACCCCTTTGCAGTCACTGTCCATCAGTGTAGTAAGATGCCACAGAGTCACTATTTGCCTTCTCTGTGCTACAAGGCTTTCCCCATGACCACTCACAGCATGTGTACTAAACATAATACCCCTGAATCCCCTTCTCCCTCCCTCCCTTCCTGCCGGCCCTCCCCCACCCCTCCCCTTTGGTAACTACTAGTCCCTTGTTGGAGTCTCTGAGTCTGCTGCTGTTTTGTTCCTTCAGTTTTTCTTCGTTGTTATACTCCACAAATGAGGGAAATCATTTGGTGCTTGTCCTTCTCTGCCTGGCTTATTTCACTGAGCATAATGGATCAAAATTCTATTTTTAAAGTATGAGTTTAAAGAATTCATCTGTTTCATTGAGATTCTACTATCAGGCACTTTTCTAGGTGTTTCAGATATACCAGTGAACAAAGCAGACAAAGACCCCTGCCCTTATGGAATTTCCCTTGTAGCAGTGGAATACAGACAAGAAAAATTAAAAAAAATATGTGAACAACTTGTAAGTTTGTAGAATAAATAAGTGGTAGAAAAAAATGGAGCAGGGAGAGGAAGCTAGAATGGGTCACAGTGGCATCACGATTTAAATAGGGTCATCAGGATCTTCTGATTCAATACATATGTTAATATAAATCTGAATAGAATTCTGAGATTCACTGTTACAAAAGTCATACTACCTTTGTTGACATAAATTCATACCAGTTTTGGTAAAGCAAGACAGTTGACTGCTATGCTGGTAAGAGATATGTGTACGTCTATTAGTTTTCTTGAATCTGGATTTTTCTGGGGAAATTTTTCAATTGCCTTCATTGTGCTACTTTGAAATATGTCTAAAATTTAACAGGTCCACTAAGACTTTGAAGATGTCCTGTGACCCAATTTCTGGAGTGCCAGTAATATAGTAATTATATTTCCTTCTCTTAAAGATACAAAAATTAGTATAAGAAGACTAAAAATCTGCTCACTGACATTTTAGATCAGGCCCTTGGTCAATAGCATATTTCAATATATTTCTATTAATAAATATTAGTTGTAACCTGAGGACACATTCTAAAAGATATGATTTCATACCAGTTCTAAAATACTGAGTTTCCTCAATACTTTCTAGATTTGTTGGTGATCCTATGTAAAAATTCTATGAAGAAATTTGTATTACCAAGTTTTACCAATTCTTGGTGACTCCCCACTTTTCTCCTGCCTATGAAACCAGGACTTTCAAGTTTGAACTAGCTGTCTGAATTTGTTCCTCCCACTCCTCCCTCACATGTCTAGAATTCACAGATAAGTACAAACTAAAAAGTTTGTTTTTATTTTCTATCCATACCCTATATATTGTGCAATTTTAATAAAATTCTCATATCACTCTCAAGAATCATATTAATTTTAATTTCTCATATGGCAGCCATCTTTATATCATTATTTTAAACACCCTTATATGAATTCTCCTGAGTCCCACTGCATTTCCAACTGCCTAAAATACAACATATATGTAACATCCTACTTTTTAAAATTCATGATATTTTGGCCCTATTAGACGTTGAAAATTTTTGAGGTGTTTTGCTTAATGTTCTGTATTTTTCCTGATAGTAATCTACAATGCCATTGTTTTTAATTTTGATGGTTTATGTTTTCTAAACAAGATTATCAGATAAAATGTACATATATATTAGCAAATACTTAAAGGGTACAACAACTTGATGAGTTTTGACATGTATACACCCATGAAATTATCATTACAATAATCAAGATCCTGAACATTCTCATTAACTCTAAATTTTCATCATATGCTTTTACAATCCATTCCGTTTTCTCCCATGAGCAGAAACTACTAATCTACATTCTGTCACTATACTTTGGTTTGTACTTTCTAGGATTTTATGTAAAGGGATATACTATGGAATATACGGAATAAATATATCTATACTATATCTATACATACATATGGAATAAATATACTTGCCCCTTGCCCCTCCCCCAGGAATGTGTAATCCATTTTGAGACACTGCCATATCATTGTTAATGAAAGAAAAAAGAGGGGATGCGAACTCAATAGTCCAAGCAGGTTTATTGCTAAACCTGAGAGAGACTCCCCTGTTCTGGCCAGCAGAACAAAGAAGGTGTCTCTTACAGTCTAAGAGGCTTTTTATCGCCAGGATTTTTGGTGGGCTCTTTGAGGGGCAGGGGCAGGGGAAAGGTGGGCTTGTGGCTTGCTGACATATCCTCTGGAGAATGCTTGTAGCCTGGGTAAGATGACACCTAGGCCTCTCTGAGATGGTGGGTGGGCTTACTCCTCTCCGGATTCTATCGGTTAACCCATAGGCTCATAGGTTTTCTTAGTGTTATTAGCAAATGTCCTTTGTTTAAACAGAAGAGAAAAGAGCTGTGTACCAAGTTAAATATGATGTTGATGACAAGAGCCCATCCATCAATCAGAATCAGCTTGAACAGTTGTGGAAATAAAAGGCTATTGTCTAGTGGATTTTTTTGTTGTTGCTGTTCTTGCTGTTTAATCAAATAAGATGCATGAGAAGTCATTCTGGGAGAAGGAGTGATCTACAGACTATGAAATTGGGACCATTTCTCTTGTGTTTACAACCCAGGAAATACAAGCTTTCCAAATTATGTCCAAATGCAATAACAGAATCTTTTTCCTGATTGTATACACTTCTTGCTTTAGAAGATATACTGTATCTTGGAGTCGGACCTGTATCTGGATGTAGCATCAATATACAATTTATTTTCTTCTGCTGTCCTGGAAAGTAGACAGCTAATACCTTTCAAGATTTGACAGAAAGATTACTCTCCTTTACACAGGAGAGGTGTCTGTTTGAGAGATTAAACCATGACAAAGTGAGACACAAGTTTTAATATCTATATGCTTTTGGGGTGTCAGTTGGTAATACTCTCATCTTTCTGTTGAAGGAGCAGGAGAATCTGGAAAAAGTACTATTGTTAAACAAATGAAGTAAGTACGCATTATTTGGTGTCTGTCCATGTATCTAGCCATTCTTAAAATTAAAAATTTTGGAAAAATCTGATTGGCAACCTCTAAATCACAGGTAGTGGCAGAGCTGTGACAGTTCCTGTGCAAATATTCCTCTTAGCAGAAAGCATACAAATGGGTAATAATTTCCATTTTTCGATTAAATTTTGCCTCTCAATGAGATGAATATTAAAAGCAGTTATTTTTTAAATATATTAATATGAATATGATCTAGGGCTTTAAGTCCATGGGCATAAGCCATAAATATTTCAAAAATGTCACTCAGTGATCTATTTGAATTTAGGAGGAAATGATTTGTTAAATCTAATAGGCATTTTGCCTGTTTAGGATGCATATTTAAAACTATCACTCTCATGGATTTCAATTTATTTTTGCATATATTTTGTCTACTTTTTTTCTCTTTATAATGAAATAAGTAGACCTGAATTTCTTAATAAGGAGATAATGAACACAAAAGTGCCATAATTCAAGAATGCAATATCTAAATGAATAAAATGGCAACTGATAAGCACAGATGCATACAAAACCTCATGGCTCTGTCACTCCTGAAGAATTTTAAAGGACAATTGTTACAGGAGAAGATAATCATTATTTACTTACTTTTAATTATATATTTGAAGATCTTGTTCCTTGTAACATACCATATGAGGGAATTATCCCAGTCAATGCTGAAACTGTCTGTCTGTTAAGTTAACCCACTGTTTTATTCTTCTTCCTAGATAATAATGTCATGTAAGTTCTATATCAACCAGTATTTAAGTCCTAGTTTTGACATCTCCTGTTACCTTTATCTGCAACCAAATTTTTACCCTTTCTCCTGTCTTTAAGGAATAGGACTCCTTTATCCTAATCACTGATCATACTGCTTTTGGGTTTTCAACTCCACCTTTCACCCAAGTCACCTCACATTTCCTTATGACATTATTACTGTGTTCACCTGATCTTTCTTTCAGGCTATAACCATGCTAGAATCCCTCTTATCCTTTTACCTCTCCATTTTCTATGAGGTTAAATGCAGTAAAAAAAAGAAATGACCAACTGTTTAGCTACATAAAAATTAAAACATTTAAATATACTGAACTTTAAAAATAAAATTAAACAATAGAAAACTAGAAAAAAATTTACAAATATGATAGATAATTGACTACCTTAAGATATAAAGATGTATAGACTGTTAAGAAGAATAAGCTGCCCAACATATAAATGGGAAGAGACTATAAACAGTATACAAAACACAAAATTCAAAAATCTATTAATAATTAACATAATTTTCCAATTTCAAGTTTTGACAGTGAACTGGGATTTCGTTAATGAACTTACTCCTGGTCTATCCATAAAGACATTTTACTGCGTTTTTTTCTACAGCTTTCAATTGGTTTTAATTACTTATATGTTATTTAATTAATTCATCAAGACAAATATGGCCATGTTTAAAGTAGAAATACAGCAATCATTGGCAATCAAATATTAAAATAAAAAATAATAGATGTAAATACTGCCTTTACTTCTTTCAGT